>JAFIDM010009631.1:350084473-350096804 GCA_023159025.1 Thereuonema tuberculata
TTATGTGCTCATCAGCCAGCCAAACTCCACCGATAACATGCTCAGGATGTGCGAACCTATAGCTATCCCGGCTCTTGCTTCCAAGAGCAGGACCACTCCCCAAAGAAATACAAATAAAACGAGCTGGGATAGTTAAAGTCTCGCATTTTATGTTTCATGTCAACGTTAGGCCCTCAGTTATGTTACGTGGGCGGAAATGTACACTACCCTTGGTGAAAATAATAAACAATAACCATAGAAATAAACAATATTAAGAAAAAAAAAAACTATTGATATAAAAGTAGGAGTCCAAAACAGCATTAAAATTAAAAATTTAGGGAAATTGTAGATGAGTAAGTAAAATTGGAATAGAAAAAGACATTGTTAGAATTCAATGATTTTAAAAAAAACCAACCCATTACTTAACCACAATTCAAATCTACATAAGTATTGAAGTAGTGGTGGTGTAGTGGAAGCTTATATTTACATATCAGAATATTCTCATAGGAAAATAAAGAAAAAAATGTAAATAAAAACAAAAAACAAGCTAATTGTTGTTGTTGTTGATGTGTTTTTTTTTGGGAGGGGGAGGGCTTATCCCCTAAAAATGCCCATTCCTATGTTGTTTGGGCCTCTGAACACGACGGTGAAATCCGTTTGTCCATCCGATCTTCCGTTCGGGAATTGTTAGGGGTGGATAGACACGGACGGACAGGACACACGAAATAGTTACCCAATATTTGGTCGTTATCGCAATAGCTCCCAAATGGCTCGATAAAAAATAAATTGTAAATGACTGAGATATATGGCATTGTTTCCATTGGATTACCTCTATTAGCTTAAATGTTAGAAATGGAACCATCTCATTTCAGTTGTCAGCTGAAGCATGATGCTTAAGGTCTCGGGGTCAAATACTGACGGTTGTCGGTTCGAAACCGTATGTCTACTTTTTTTTTCTTATTTTCCTAATTTTTTATTATTTTTCCTTCCGTTAATGTACTTTCTTTTTATTATTATTATTTTCATTTTTTTTTTTGTTATTATGGGTGGCCCTTAAATTATTGCTTGTTTATAAAAAATTATATCCACTTGTTTTTTTGTTTTTTTTTAGCGTTCTCTTTTAACATAGTAGAGGAAGGTCCTCTAATACGGGACAGCATGTTGTATGGGACAGGCGGTGTTTTGGCCAATCGACGCAAGGGGCAGCACCTACAACGGCATTGCCGTGAACGCAGTGATGCCAAAGACCAGTGTTAGCCATCTTGAATCTGTGTTGCAACGCATTCTCTTGTGAGTCGAATCAAATGTGGAATTCAAATCCTTGGATAGCACTCAGGCTACCACAAAAGGTATTTGACCACAAAGAAAAGAACAGAAAAAAATAAATAAATAACAAACCCTCTAATGGGTAAAAGAAAAGCAATTAATATTTGATTCTTGTTTTTTTTTTTCTTACAGTTATTGAGGGGCCATTGTCTCCATCATGTATAATATAAATCCAACTTTGAAAACTTATTCTTTACTTAAAAAAGTACTCATAATACAAAGACAAGCTAAATATTAAGCTTTGTATTTAATCATCTAATGAATTGAATACTAATTTTTTTATATTTCTAATAGTTGGATAATCTCGTCCGATCGGAATAGTCAGATTTCCTAACATTAATACCTACTTTGGATTTAACATCAGATGTCTTCTTCGTCCAACTAAAATGTTTTTTCTTCTAACATTTAACTGCCACCGGTAATGATCTGCCATAATGCCTTCGGACAATGGCAAATTCGGATGAAAGCCAGAAAGACTAATCGTGTCGTGCTTTCTTCTTCTGGATTCTTCCTTCCATCCTCAGCGATTGCTAAACAGCCGTGCTTAATTCACTTCGTCATAAATGTTACTCGATATATCCTTCAGTAAACCTTAGGACTAACACCAATTTTGCATCCACTTCCTAAGAAACATAAGCATAAATTCACAGGCCGTTACCAAATCACGACAACAGTGTCCACTTCCTTCATTGCAATTCACGCTAAGTGCAATAAACGTATTGTTAGTACTGTTCACGGCTGAGATTATTGCCAAACACGAAGGATGTTACTCTGGTAACCAAAATAAACATATTCTTGAAATCAACTTTAAAAACAAGATAGGGATGTATCAGGATGTATCAGGGATGTATCAGGGATGTTAGTCTTGATCAGAAGACTAACAAATTTATTAATGTATGCTAAATACGGTAGGTGATTTACTTCATCCATAATTATTATTATTATTATTATTATTATTCATCGCTTAGTAAATTCATTACACCTGCTACTGTTGTTTTTAATTCTTGCAGGAGACTACGATAAACATTTTACAGGATAATTGTATTAAATACTAGATTTTCCGGTTGTACACCTATTTATGGGAATGTAATAGCTATGAAATTAATCTCTTAGATTTCTAATAACAAATGATATGACAAATGATAACTAACAGCAAAATAATAAATGTATTTAATACTGTAATAGGCTAAAGTCTAGTATCCTGCCCATCCTCGGATTGATACCTACCTTATGAGTGTGGTTATAGCTCTCGGCGTGCTCCGGTGCGCAGGGATACATGACGTCATAGTTGTCATATTAAACCCTGCACGTGACTTCCATTTTTAAAATGGCGTCGGTGATAGCTTTGCACTTCGCCGGAATTCATTGTCATGGAACATTACAGGCTGGTTTCTGTGATTTCAGTTTTTCTGTGGGAATGCGAGATGGATGTAAGAAGGATGTACTTGATGTTTTATGGGTCTTCGATTAATTGTCAAACAAGATAAGTGTCGAAAGTGTGGAAATAGCATGTCGTTGAAAAACCCGACAGGTGACATCAGGTAGGCCTATTTAAATGTATTTTTTAATTTTTTCCGTTTCAACTTTTGAGATCCAATGATTCACACTGGTAGCCCCTTCTAGCAAGAAATCCTTCCCATTGATATCCTCTTTCAGCAAGGGGGTCCTTTTCTGTAACGCTATTAGGTTCTTATTCGAAAGTTGAAACATCATTCATCAACTTCCGCTTCCGGTTTTGGAAAATAGTTCCGAAACCGCCATATTTGATGACGCGAAAAAAATAACACCAAGAGCGGGTGCCATAATCTTGACTTTTACCCTGTAATAAAATATTATCTCAATACTATTCTTATTAAAATTTAGAGACTATTGTGACTTTAAGTTAAGTTAAGTTAAGGGGTGAGTGTGGGTGGCAGGGAAGCCGAGCACCGCGACTGTTGGTGTGTTGTGCTATCCCACGGAAATAAGGACAGACGGAGAGAAAGACTGAGAAAGTATGGTGGGAGAAGTGCAGGGGAAACGGGAGAACCCCGAGAAAACCTGCCCATGGCGTATCGTCCACCCTCACGAAACCCACATGAGAACCGAACCTCGGTTCAGGTGAGAGAGACAGAGGTGAGAGAACAACGTCTTAGCGACAACGCCAACCGCGTGGCCTATTGTGACTTTAAATGCTGGATCACAAAGATAAAGAGTTCAAGATCTTTAGGAAAGCCACGAGGAAAAGCAAGTTTTAATATATAATCTTTTATAAGCAATATAGCCAAGGTTAGAGAATTTCTACAGTACATATTCGAATCACAAGTTCTAGCAAGTTATGAATTGAACAGAACCAATCTATGCTAAGCCAGTGATCTCAGACTTATATATCGCCAAAGAACTCTTCCCAGATTTAGTCAATTATATTTAATTTTTTGACTTATCCCTGATCCATCGTTAGTCGTGAGACTCGTGATGGACAAAGAATATTGCTTTCCAGGATGTCTGTCTTGGAGGCACTGTTAGGTGACAGTCATACTTTGCCGTCTTAAATGAAAAGATACAAATACTGAAGAAGAAAAAATATCCAAGCTCCTTGCTAAGATTCGAACCCACGTTCAAACGCGGCAGGCTGTCACCTTGACTATAAGGTTGGTGTCTGAACGGCTGCAATTTGAAATTTAATTGAAAAAAGTCCGAATTTTCGCTTAGGCTTTTGCAATGCTGCGATTATGAAATAAAAAATACTATTTACAAAAAAAGATACTATTATTATTACATTTACTATTACTGTATTCTCAAAAAAAAGTGGATATAAATATAACAAAAACTAAGGATGTAATTTTATTTCTGCTCCTGTAGAACTGAAATTTATCAAATGAAAATAAAGAATTCCTAAATGACATAAAGTGGTTTTTTTCTTCTGAAAAAGGTAGTTTGTTTTTATTCATGTTTTTTTTTAAAGGGTGAAAACGATTCAAAGGAAAAGCCAGAGTAATTTGTAAATCCAACATCCTCACAACGCAATGTTTTTTTTTTGGTTATGTTTTCTTGCATTATCTATTTACTAAAAATTAATTAAGGTATTTGGTTAAAATTACTTTTAATCAAATCAAAACATATCGAACTGAAGATTACAAAAATGATTTCTATTGATACTAATATTTTTTAGGCTTCTGAAAGAGCCTTATATCCCCGGTTTGTATGTCTGTGGACAAGTATTCAACGCTCAACAATCGCAACAATTGCTCCTTTGGCATTCGCAGCATTTATATTTATAATAATAAGGAAATTAAAGGAATAATGCAACAGAAATGACGTATCAGAAGCCGTTGTGAAGCACTGTGATTATCGCTAACCCTACCTTGTTTTATTATTATTATTATTATTATTATTATTATTATTATTATTATTATTATTATTATTATTATTAATGCTTAACTTTTGGAAAGAGTTAATTATACCATCAACGTTACCATCATTATGGATGAAAAAATTTTTTAGGGATGAATATAAATCCCACTTATGCAGGGGCCGTCAAGAAATACAAAAATAAAGAGAAAAAAAATATTCGTCGCCTAAAATGTGTGATTATTTTATTCTAGTTACGGAAGGTCTTCAGCGATTAGAGGGGGGTGTTAGCAATGTAGTGAACACGATCAAGTGATTGTGGATAACTTGTCCCGGAAAATTATTGCCAACAGGATGCGAAACGAATATCAGGCCAACTTACATAATTACCAAGTTTAAAGGCTTACCACAAAAAGAAAATTAATAATGACTTTTTTTCCATTAGACTTATTTATCAGTTGTCAGGACTCTGTAATAGCTATAATCTCTAGAATTTTAGAATGCAAGGTGACCCCATACACATGGTCTACTCCGAATTCATTGGCTTTCGTCAAGGAGCTGACTTACAGATTAACACGATGATTTCGTTGGATGCGGTATCGTTATTCGCCAACGTAACGGTCGAACTATTTTATACATTATTAATTACATTTACTACATTATTATATTACTATCTTATCTATTACTAATTTTATATTATTCGTTTCTGTGTTTTTCTCATCTTCAATTGCAAATTTTTCCACAAGGATCGATAAGGAAAACAGTTTCAAATGCACCAAATATGTCATCCATAAATACTCAAGCCAAGTTTCATGAAGATCCATTCGCTACTTCAAAAGCTATTGGGAGAAGATGAGATTTACACGCGAACATACAGCTGGTGATCATTTAAATTTAAAAGAAAATAAAAGCTAACTGGGTCGACCATTGTTTTATTTTTTATTTTTAAAATATATTTAATAAAATATGTTACTTATTTTTAAGTAATGTATTTTTAGATTTTATTATATATTTTTAACTAAAATTCTGCGTGTTGGTGGTTACTCATTTAATCTAAACATATTTATTTTAGTCATATTTATATACAGTGGAAACTCGATTAACCGTCACCTTCGGGACCGGGACTGTGACGGATAACCGAATAGACGGATAACAGAAATTTCGCAGTAAACATGTACAGTAATGAAATTTCAATGCTGGTTTAGGACGAAAGGTAAACAATAAATTAATACAAAGAAAACTCTATCGGTAACAAATAGATATCGTCAAACAACAAACAAATGATAATAATAATAATAATAATAATAATAATAATAATAATAATAATAAGCCCCCATGGACCCTACCTCCTCGCGGTGGGGGCGGGAACTACACTAGCTTTAGGGTAGGCTAAAGGGTCCAACCATTTATGATGAGAACACGTTCTAATATAGATCATGCTGCATCGGGTGTGGCGCAGGATAAAGTCACCCGCGTTCGGGGGTTAGGCAGAGGCCTCCGTTCGAAAAATATACTACAGTCTCCCGCAGGTGGTGGTGGAGAAAGTGGCACCCCATCCTGTAGTATGGCTACCACAATGCCCGGGCAACACCATCCAGCCCGAACAGTCGGAAGTGTTTCGTCTGTGTCAGAGCCGGCGACCACCGAGACTGGGAAACCACGCCAGCGCATCAAATGGTCATCGCAGATGAACCAGGATCTTATGCGCGACTTCTTCACTGTTACAAAGTTAGGTACTCAACTAACAGGATACAGACAGGCACTACACCAAGCTTTCACCACACGCTATCCATCGTTAGGGCTTAGCGAACAGCGGGTAGCGGATCAGCGACGTTCAATTGTAGTAAACAATCTTATTCTCCCATGCATACTTGCACAAATTAAAGAAGAAGTCGCTGAATCCAACCACAGGACACCAAACCACACCCCACCAGAAGACACCATTATGGAAAACACAGAAACAATCTCTACCCCTCAGTACACATGCCCCAACAATACAACTAATGAAATATTACGTGCAGCTCATGATCATTTCTACACTGCACTTGCACAATACACAGGCACAGACCCCACACTCAGGCCGCCACTCCCCAAAGTACACACATCAAAACAACTCGCCACAGTCATATACCATCTCAACACACACACTATCCTACAACACCTTGACAACATCCAAACATTAGAAGACATACATACAACACTCTACTGTGCAGCACAGGGAACCATTCGGGCACTTGGAATCAAACAACACAACATACCTCCCACTGCACGGACACAAGAATACATCCCCCCTTGGAGACGTCGCCTTGAGGGCCGCATCAGCGACCTTAGAGGAGACATAGCCAGGCTCACACAATACTGTGCAGGAAACAAAACAAAGAAACTTATGTCCCAGGTTAGAAAGATATTCAAGTACATAAATACTCGCCCTTCACATTCAAATCATCATAGCCAGGTTCAGGAACATCTCGACACACTAAAACAAAAACTCAGTGCACTTGCAAAAAGATTACAGAGATACAAACAGTGCACTCTGCGCAAACAACAGAACAACACTTTCCAATACAATGAGAAAAAATTCTACAGATCCCTTACATCTTCCTCTACTGCAACTAACACAAACACTCCCAACAGCGAGGCTTTACATGAATACTGGTCGTCTCTGTGGTCAAACCCTATCCCCCACAATGATAAAGCACCATGGATAACAGAGGAACAGCAACTCACTGAACACTTACCCTGCATGTCCTTCCATGAGATTACTCTCGCAGACATACAGACAGCACTAAAACATGCACACAACTGGAAGGCTCCTGGTGCAGACGGAGTCCAGAACTTCTGGATCAAGAGGTTCACGTCCCTGCATGGAAAACTAGCGCTTACACTCACTGACATAATCCAACACCCAGAACATATGCCTCGTTTCCTCACACAGGGTGTCACATACCTACAGAGCAAGAACACTGAAACAGCACAACCTGCAAACTACCGCCCAATCACTTGCCTCCCCACACTTTACAAACTCCTCACCTCCTGCCTCGCAGACAAGATCTACACACACATCGAGACATATAACATTCTTTCCGAACAGCAGAAGGGCTGTCGCAGGAATTCCCAGGGTTGTAAGGAGCAACTCCTTATTGACTCTGTAATCCTGCGCCAGGCACGCGCGAAGAATAGGAGCTTACATATCGCATACATCGATTACAAGAAGGCATTTGATTCTGTCCCTCATTCCTGGCTCCTACACTCTCTTCATATCTACAAAATACACCCCAAGATCATGGCATTCTTAGCTGCCACGATGAAGAGTTGGAACACAACATTACACCTACGCACCTCTAACACCTCCATCACTACAGATCCCATTCCCATAAGGAGAGGTATTTTCCAGGGAGACTCCTTGAGTCCTCTTTGGTTCTGCCTCGCCTTGAATCCACTGAGCCATATACTAGATAACACAAAACACGGTTATAGGCTTACCACAGGCACTGTGACACCATATAAAATCACACACTTACTCTACATGGATGACATTAAACTCTATGCCACAAACAATGCACAACTTACTAATTTACTACAAGTCACCACACAGTTCACCAAAGACATTGGGATGGAATTTGGAATTGACAAATGCCGCAAATTACACATAATACGTGGGAAGACTTCGAATTTGGAGGGTTTTGCACTGGACCATGGTTTGGCCATCCATGGAAGAGGGAGAGACCTACAAGTACCTGGGCTTCCAGCAAGCGCGCGTCATTGACAACGCAAACATCAAAATTGCACTGAAGAACACATACCTTGCTCGAGTTCACAAAATCCTCAAAACACAACTCAACGCCAGAAATAAAATTAAAGCTATCAACACTTTTGCCGTTCCCACACTAACATATTCGTTCGGCATAATTCCATGGACAAACACCGAACTCGAAGCACTACAACGCGCAACACGCACTATATTCACGAAACACAACATGCACCACCCCAAGTCCGCTACGGAAAGGATGACTCTTCCCCGCAAGGAGGGAGGCCGAGGACTCATCAACCTCATCACCCTACACGAAAAACAAGTACATACACTTAGGGAACATTTCAACCAAAGAGCAGAAGACTCCTCACTTCACTCAGCCATTGTCAAGGCTGACACACACCTCACACCCCTTAACCTCGAAAACTCTTCTCCAACACTCACCACCCCTGACACCCACACTCAGCAGCTGCGTGAATCATGGGCTCGTAAGGAACTCCATGGCAGACATCATCACGAACTCAGCCAGCCTCATGTCGACATGGAAGCGTCGAACAGATGGCTGACGAGTGGTGAGCTGTTTGGGGAGACCGAAGGGTTCATGATCGCAATACAGGACCAAGTCATCTCCACACGCAACTACAAGAAACACATTCTACACGATGCAAACACACATGACGACAAATGCAGGAAATGCCACACTACGCATGAGACGATCGACCACATAATATCAGGCTTTCCCCTTCTCTCTCAAACAGACTACCTCCACCGACACAATCAGGTAGCATCGATCGTTCATCAACAACTAGCACACAAACATTCACTTATTAAGAGCACGGTCCCGTACTACAAGTACATACCACAAAGCGTATTAGAATCACCCTCATATAAACTATACTGGGACCGCCCCATTCACACAGACAAAACTATACATCACAACAGACCAGACATCACACTTGTTGATAAGGTCAACAAACAGACCTATCTAATTGATATTGCAGTGCCTATCAGCAAGAACATGCAGAAAACTCACGCAGACAAGATCAGTAAATACACTGATCTAGCACACGAGCTCCAGAAGCAGTGGAGGCAGGATCGAGTACGTGTTGTACCCATCGTTCTGTCTGCCACTGGTCTGGTGCCTCACACATTGCACCACAGTCTCAGCACACTAGGACTTCACAAAAACACTTATGCACAACTGCAGAAGGCTGTGGTACTCAACACTACACGCATAGTTAGGAAATTTATGGACACAAGCACACATCCCTAATCATTCTTGCACACATCTTTACACTTGGCAGTATGTGCTTTGGTCCTTGACCCGCCATATTGTTTTTGCTGGGGAAACCCAAGGTTTAAAACATACAAACATAATAATAATAATAAGAAGTCTCAGTGATTACATTAGGAAAAGTAAGGAGAAACTTTTGAAAGCTGTAGCCAGTGAGAATATTTTAAAATCAACAGAAACCAAAACAGTTTATAAAGCACGGCAGTTTGAAATAAAATTAAATAGTTGGAAAAACAAGCCCTTGCATGGACAATATCTGAGAAATATTGAAGGCAAAAATGACAGCGATTTAACTTGGGAATGGTTAAAGTCGGGTACTATCAAGAAAGAAACTGAAGGATTAATTTTTGCTGCACAAGAACAAGCATTACAGACAAACGTAATGAAAGCAAAAATCCAGAAAACCAGTGATAACCCAAACTGCCGACTATGCCAAGAAAAACTTGAAACTGTTTCGCATTTAATCTGTGAATGCAGCAAAATCGCACAAACGGACTATAAAAGCAGACATGATAGGGTCGCCAGATTAATACACTGGGCATTATGCAAAAAATATGACTTGCCAGCATCTAAAAATTCATGGGAACATCAAGTTGAAAAAGTTTTAGAAAATGAAGACGTCAAAATCTTGTGGGATTTTAGAATTCAAACTGATAGACACCTGGATCATAATACGCCAGATATAACAGTATTAACAAATAGAACTATTTTCATAATTGATATTGCAATCCCTGGAGATGCAAGAATTTTAGATAAACAGGAAAAAATTATAAAATACAGGGATTTGGCAATAGAAACAACACGGCTTTGGATGAAACACACGACAGTGATCCCCATCATCATAGGAACACTTGGAACAATCTCAAAAAATTTTACCAAGTATTTGAACCAATTGCAGTTGTCTGAAATAACAACATCAGAACTTCAGAAAACAGCGCTGCTTGGAACATCATATACACTATATTGCGCAGATACCTGGTGGATACTTAGGTTTCTGGCTGAAACTTGTATCTACTAAAGGCTCCAGTCAGCGAATTTTTGACTGTGTTTCAAAATGTATAATAATAATAATAATAATAATAATAATAATAATAATAATAATAATAGAAACATAAAACAGTAGGCCTACTAGATAATAAGGTTTATATGTTGAAGCTGCAATCAGTCATCTTCTGTTTCTTCGAGACTCGAGCTTTTTTTCGCGGCAATGTCCCGTATTTTACGGAGAAGTAGGTTTTGCGATCGATGACGGATAACAGAGAGTGACGGTTAATCGAGTGACGGTTAATCAAGTTTCCACTGTATATGCCTAAAATATATGTTTAGATTAAATGAGTAACCATCAACACGCAGAATTTTGGTTAAAAATCTAAAAATACATTACTTATAAACACAGGAATTGACAAGGGAGCAGCACAAGATCTCCGAAAACTCTTGTAATATATTTTTTATTATACAGTAGAGCCCCGATTATCCGCGGAATTGGATGGCAAGGGTACCGCGGATAGTAAAAATTGCGGATAGCCCGAAAAAAGACTAAAAATGAGGTGTAAACAAGAAAAAAAATATTTCAGCATAAAAACTAAGTTTTATTATACAAAAAACATAATATGCAAAAATATGCACAGTACAGCAGAAACCTTTCTGCAGAGCAAGAGCCTGCCCCTCATCCACAAATTCCGAGAAGGCCTATAAGATTACGATGCACAATAAACCTGTCAGTAATTTTTGACCTTCGCACTGTAGGGCCTATTGTATTTTCCCTGTTGTTGGCTTGGATTAAAATTGATTTCTTTAAGGTTCGTAATTAAGAAAATTTTTCGCGGCACTCGCGGATAATCGGGGCTTTACTGTACATTATAGATTTTATTATACATTTTCAACTAAAATTCCGTGTTTTGGTGATTAATTGTTTTATTTTTATTTCAGTTGTTGTATTAATTTGTTGAGTGTGTATGGCGTAGAGCGAATCTGAGGCGTTATTTTGTTCACGAAATGAAAATGAGTTTGAACGATTTAGAAAAACTTTGTAGTAGTTAATTCCACGAAGCGAAATCCATTAGAATGGCACTGGGGAAAGATTAACTGTAATGAGGATGTTGCATGTTTTATTTTCTGTGACTGGGGAAATTATCATTAGTAAGAATGCAATAGGATTAAAAAAATCTAATTAATAATAATAATTTCATGGAACTACACTAAGGCAAAGGATTTTGTTTTGGTTTTGTTTTATTTTAAATTTAGTAGCGGAAAATCATAAAGATCGAATTGCTAGATTCTCAGATAAGCGAAGGAAATGTAGATAAGGTAATTAATGCTTTTAGACAGTGTCAAAACCAAAGCGGCCCGATAATATGCACAATTGTATAAACAAAATAAATAAAAGGAAGAGCATATAAATGCAAGACCGTTCCTTTATGTTAAAAATCAAAATTGCAAATTTACATGTGTTGAACATATTCTAATTTCCAATAATTAGCCGACACACCTGCGTACTTTGAAAGAATTATTTTAATGACGACTATAGTTTCGTGTAAAATACATAGATTACACATTCTCAAGTGATGAGATAAAACAAAAACAAAGAATATATAGACACAGAAAATTACCATCATGCACAGCGAAATGGAAAATTCCCAGCATACAATTGA
>JAFIDM010009631.1:350133588-350155015 GCA_023159025.1 Thereuonema tuberculata
CAGCCAGCCATCATGAGGACTTAATTGCGTTATTGAAACCTGCAAAATTGCCAACCTTCCATGCTAATTCAATAACGACTGTCAAAAGCAAATTAAATTTGCCAACGCTAATGGGAAAATAAATTTAGGGTTACAAAGATTTTCCTTTTAAATTATAAATTCTCAATCCTGAATTTCTACAAATACAGACGGAAAAGTCATAGGCCAGTCAATAAAAGCATCGAACATCGCAAACGCGCATATATCTACGATTTTTTTATATATTATTAGGACGCCTGATAGTAGTATATACCCAAGTTTGCAACCCTGAAAACCCTGTGCTACTCCTATGGTGTTCGAAAAACTGCGAAATTCGGCCACCTGTGTCAGTTTTGTCGAAAAAACCACGTGAAGGAAGCGTTTATCGGGTATCTTTACTCTATACGTTTGTAAAGCAAACTAAATTTGCTACAATTTGAATCCAACTCGAGAACTCTAGGTCTATTAGTTGCGGAGATATAGCCAGTCAAAGATGGGCAAGTTTTTCCAAAAAGTGGAGAGTTATCGGTAGGGTCATGTTCCAAGACACGTACCGGCTAAACTAATGGTTCTAGAGAAAGATCATAAGCGAGGAAGTTGTAGAGAATTGAATTAGCTGCAATTTGTTTCCAAAATGGTACCTCTAGGCTTCATAGTTTCCTCAAAATAGTAAAACATCGGACTTTAAAAAAATGAGGAAAATATTGTAGTGAATCTTGTTGGTATGTGTTTTTTTAAAAACACGTGGAAGAATGTGCAGTTAACATTGTAGATGTAACATATGGCTTCAAATAAACATACACTAAACAAATAAAAGTAAACATAAAATAAACAACGGAAACATAAATGTAAACAAGAAAATGCTATGGACACAGTCAAGCATAAACACCGCAGTAGTTTAGAACTTCGCCCTTTTGGAAGGGCCTGGTCTCATCCAGTCTGGATCAGTGGGGTAGGGAGTGGGAGGATGGACGATGTTTTCTGGAGGTGGCGGCGGGTCGTCATATGGTGTTGGTTCGTCCACATCCTCATCCTCCTCGTCCAGGACGATAGGGGTGACGTTTGTGCAACTGCGCTCTTGGCAAAAGGAACATAGTATAGAGCACTTGAGCCCTGCCTTTCTGCAAGTGCACGACCCTAAGCACCCTTTCTTCCATTTGCAAGCCACCATTCTAAGCAGGGTCTGAGGAGCGGGCTCTGGCACATTATGATGAGCATGAGACCTTGTTCGCTGGTGGCCCATTCCCAATCACAAGGGTTTTTGTCGACCCCAAGCATTTTTGCACCTGGTGATAGGTCCTCCACGAATGATATTTTGCAGCCTCTGTGGTGGTGGGGGGGGGGAGGCGGGCAAGGTTGACTTTGGCCGTTGCTGTTGATTTTATAAATGCTGAGTATCACAGGGTGTTCAGCGTTTCCTTATCTCCGCCGTACAGGTTCATCAAGATCTTCTCGCCAGCATTTCCAACTTCGTCCTGGTTGGAGGTTTGATCAAGAAAAATGCTGGCGAGATCTATCCAGTGGGGTTTTTTTTTTGAGGACGTTGCACCACTTCATCTTACCTTGCCAGAAAAGGGCAGAGGTCGTGTCACACCCACTGATGGCATGCAAGAACACAACCATCCCTCGTGGAACCTTCATTTCCGCATGTGAAGGAATTTGCTGTATAGTGAGCGAACTCTGACCTACCTCTGCCGCCTTTCTGGAAGTACACGTTCGTCTGTCCAGAGCTTAAGCCGCTGAGGAGGACCAGTAGGTTGACGTCCTCCCCAATGATGAAAACTTGGTCGAACGATGAGCTCTTGGAGAATGCAGTCATCACTATATCAATATCGGCGTCTTCTTGAGATTGATGTACCTCGATACCTGCCTCTCAAATTCAGTACGCATTATGGTGATCAAGCGGCGTTTGTTAGGTTCATTGGAGAGCAGTTCTGCCTGGGCAACTTTGATGGGTGTTGATTCATCAAACAACATGTCACTGCAGGAGAGAGAAGCAGAGCGTCGCAGGCGTTCTGCTGATTTAGTGCTCCTCATAGATGCATCGTGTGGGTATCCATCAAACACCACAGCTACGTTTGTACCAAACTGCTTGAAAACGTAGATAACGTATCGCGCCACAATGGCTCTGACTGAATTATTGCGATTCCAGATCACCTTATTAACAATGGTGGGGCAGATCACCATATTAACTTCACATTCTTGCACGTGTTTTTAAAGAAATACATATCAACATGATTAAGTACAATGTTTTCCTCATTTTTTAAATTCCGATGTTTTACTATTTTGAGGAAACTATGAGGCCTAGAGGCACCATTTTGGAATCAAATTGCAGCTAATTCAATTTTCTACAACTTCCTCTCTCATGATCTTTCTCTAGAACCGTTAGTTTAGCCGCTACGGCTCTTCGAAAATGACCCTACTGATAACACTCCACTTTTTGGAAAAACTTGCCCATCTTTGACTGGCTATATCTCCGCAACTAATAGACCTAGAGAGCTCGAGTTGGGTTCAAATTGTAGCAAATTTAGTTTGCTTTATAAAAGTATAGAGTAAAGATATCTTATAAACGTTTCTGTCACGTGGTTTTTTTCGACAAAACTGACACAGGTGGCCGAATTTCGCAGTTTTTCGAACACCATAGGAGTAGCACAGGGTTTTCAGGGTTGCAAACTTGGGTATACACTACTCTCAGGGGTCCTAACAACATATAAAAAAATCGTAGATACATGCGCCTTTGCGATGTTTGCCTTTTTTTGTGTCGATATTGACTGGCCTATCAAGAATTTCCGGTACAGAAAATGAAGTAAACATGTGCAATAAAGCCGAAGTGACTGTAAATAAACCAGCTAGTAGGAAATACAAAAAGGAATCCTTAAAGCAAATGTTTTAACTGTGGAAAAGTAGGGCATTTAGCTCGAAAATGCAAAACCAAATCCAAATCCTAGAAATCATCACCAAAAACAGATGATATGAAAAAAGGATCATTTTCTGGGATCATGGCTTTGAACAGTTGCATTATGTCATCAACAAAAGATAAACCTATCAATAGCCCATGGTATCTTGACAGTGCTTCTACAAACAACATTTGTAACCACAAAGCTTGGTTCAGCAGTTATAAAAGCTTCGACGCTCCCCTAAAAGTATATGGAGCTTCCTTACTATCTATTGAAGCGTTAGGTGAAGGGACAGTTAACTTAGAAGTTATGCTAACGAAAGGCAAAACTCAGAAGATTACTTTGTCCACAACGTACTATTTCTGAGTTCTGGTGGGCATGTGGCATCGCTGGGCTGTTCCCAATTCATAAAAGGCAAGGATTCTGTCGTGAACGACAAAAACCAAAGAAGTATAATCTTAGGTAAAGAGAAAAATAATCTCTTTGAAGTAAAGTGCAAACCTTTCAATGTACAAGCGAAAACCTACTTCAATGAAATCAAGCATTCCAAGTATAAGTTGTGGCATGCAAGGCTTGGACATATTTCAAAAGGAAAAATGAAAGTCATTCTAGACCAAAAGTTGCAACAAGGTATAGAGCAAGTAAAAATTCCAAAAGAGGACTCTGATAGTTTTTGCGAAAGTTGCAAAAATGGAAAGATATAATGTTCATCATACGAGGATGAAAGCCATTAGAGCAAAGGGAATTTTGGAATACATCTATTCTGATATATGTGGTCCAAAAAATATAGAAAATGACTCTCAGGCGAAATATATCCTGTGCATAATAGATGATTTCAGTAGGAGAAGCTTTGTGTATTTACTTAAAAGTAAGGATCAAGTGCCAGAATATATGAAACAATTCATAACTTACATAGAGCGCCAAAGTAAGGCGAAAGTGATAAACCTTCTCACTGACCAAGGAAAGGAGTATGAGAATAAGAAACTCAACAATTTCCTAAAAGTTATAAAAGATATAATAGAAAAGCCCAAACATACGTTAAGAAATTAACAATTTTAAGTATTAAACGTTGGCCTTTTTCCAATTTTCATCTTAATGCTGTAGTCAACTTATCTAGCATAAATACTCCACTAACTGCCTTACATGCTATTGGCAAAGGTCTTAATTAAATTCAATTTACCTACTAATCCTATTATTCTTTAGCAGCGCTGGAAGCGGCTATTACCAGAAAGGTGACTGCGGATAAAGCTAACATTTTAAGAGCCCAGATAGGCAACGCATTAAACAGCGGTGGGCAAAAGGCCATCATCCCTACAATTTCTCCTCTCGAAATAGAAGAATATACGTAAATTGAGACTGAATAAAGATATACTTGTAACCATGTCGGATAAGGGAAATAGACCCATAATTTTAAATATCACCCAATATAAAGGAATGATTGATTATTTCTCACTGAACACGAAAGGGATAATATTTCAAACACGCAATCAGAAGATTATTTTGAAAGCTAATAAAAGAACTATCCGGGGCCTCTTTGAAGACGGGCACATTTCATCGGATTTTGCCGATAGACTAAAAGACGCTACTTTAAAAGTTCCTACATTGAAAGGACTCCCTCATTACACAAAGGACCACACGAGAACGGCACATATCCCATCCGTCCGATCATTAATTGTAGAAACTCGGCTATCGAATTGCTCTCTAAGCATATTTACAAAAAAATGAAAAATTTGAAAGTATGCGCGAATTACAGTGTTAAGAATAGTGTCAAAGAGTCTGAAAGAGTCAAGGAATTACAATTCATAGACAATTACGAATTTGGCTCCATGGATGCCATTGCTCTCTTACTTCCATAAATAAGAAATTAGTGTTCGAGGCTTTGGAACATATTATAAGAAAAAATAGCCTTCACTTCATGCCACAAGAGGCGTTTCGCAAATTAAAACCCTTAATCACAGCATTGTACGATATGCAATATTTTTGCTTCCAGGAGAAATGTTATAAGCAAAATAAAGGACTTTTTATGGGTTTAGCTGCCTCTGCACTCCTAGTGGAGTGGACTATGTTATATATCGAGGATAGAGCCTTAGAGCTCCTAGATATTGGGCAAGTTAGGATTCCACTATTTGTACGCTACGTCGATGATATTCTTTTATATGCAAGTCCTCTATTCTCCACGGTATTTTGGATGTATTCAATCAAATCAGCCAAGAGGTCCAATTTGAACTTGAAAGGGAAACGAACTGCGGTATTCCCTTTCTTGATGTTTACTTAAAACGCGATGAACGTTGTTTTCACACTTCGGTTTACCGCAAGGCCACTAATGCCGGCATCACTCTAAATTTCAACTCCCAAGTGCCTTTATCATTTAAAATCAACATCATTACAATGTTAGTTCAAAGGAGTTTCAAGTTATCTAGTTCTTTAGAATTATTCGATCTCGAGTTGGCAAAAGCAAAACAAATATTAATTAACAACGATTATCCAAGTAACTTCGTCAATAAACATTTCAAAAGAGTTATCAGTGCCCATTATAGTAACTCATCAACGGCGACGCAATCAGAACCACGTGAGTTTGTTTCCATCACTTATCATCCACATATCTTTCCTCAGCTCCGTAAGATTTATAGAACCCACAATATTTGTAATACTTCCGCGGCTAAGTCTACTATTGCCGCTTGTTTCACGAAAACGGCCGAACGGGACGTTTCTACTTTTGGAGTGGTATGTACATCCCCCCAATCTTTACATTGGGTAGACCCAGCCAGATCTATCTGAACGATTGGGTGAGCACCGCAGGGCCTACAATTCCAGAAACGAACAATTGTTCACATACAATCATGCCAGCAGGATGTCACATGGCATAGATTTCAATGATGGACGTATCTTAGCCAGATCCCAGGCTGAATTCCAAAGAAAATGTTTGGAAATTTATTTTATTTTAACTTTACCGGATACTTACAACTCATTATTTGTGCCCTCCATGTGTGGTTATGGTCTTTCAAAAAAGAAAAAGAAAAAAAAGAAAAGAAAAAGTAATGTTAACTTGATAATTGCCTGTTTAGTTTTTTAAAAAACTATCTAAATTTCTTAGTTTCTTTTAATTTTTATTTTTAAATTATTTTTTAATTCTTTTTATTGTTAATACATCTCAATTCACTTATTTTACCTGTTATTTATTGTCAATGCATCTTTAATTAATCCAAACACCATAGTTTTATTGTTAATAGGTTTTTACGACGTTCAAAAGTTTTCTGGTTGCTGTGACAACAACTCGAACCGGCACACGTGACAGTTGCAGACTGACGTCTCACCTCTACGGTGCTTCCGGAAAGGTTCCTGTTTCCCACACTTGGGGCAGCGAGGTCGTCTTCAGCCTACCCAACATGCAACACTCGAAATTTCCCAGAAGGCGCAACTTCCAATTCGGTTTACTTCCTATTGTCTATTTCATGCTGTAACTGTTACTTGAAAAAGCCATCTCTCGATTGGTGAAACTAGTTGTAATTATAATTTTTGTAATTAAATTTTGTTTATCTTAAACAGGTATGCGGCTCCACATATGTCACTTGGCAAGAAGCAATTCAAGCAGAATTAAAAAGCTTAAAAGATAATCACACATGGGAAGAATCCGAGGTCCCGGATTACATAACATCCATAAGCACCAAGTGGATTTTCAAGTGCAAGAAGAAGTGTGATGGCACGATTGACAAATTCAAAGCCCGTTTAGTAGTGAATGGATACGTGCAAAAGCAAGGTGAGAATTACGAGACGACGTATGCACCGACGCCAAGTGCTGATATAATAAGACTAATGATGACCTTGTCGTTAAAACAAAAGTACCAGATTCATCAATGGGATGTGCGGAGCGCCTATCTCAATGGAGACGTAGATAGCGACATATATCTGGAAATACCACAAGGTGTAAAAGTCAAAAGCTGAGACTGCAATGGTCTGAAGCTATTACGTTCTTTATATGGTTTAAAACAAGCCGGGAGAAATTGATTTGAAACCATGAGAACTAAGCTAATAAAAAAAGGATTTAAAACCTTTAAAAGTGATTCATGCGTATTGAGATACCCAAAGGATAGTATCATGAACTATCTGATCATCTACGTGTATAGCATGATCATCATTGGTAAACGAACTCATCATATTCAAGAAATAAAGCATATTCTGAATAAGATGTTCTCCATTAAGGATCAAGGTAAAATTCATGAATTTCTAGATATGGAGATAAAATATCAACGAAGCAAAGGTTCAATGATTATATCACAAGGACACTTCTTTAAAGATCTGTTAACGAAACATGGAATGGAAAATAGCAAAGCTGTATCCACCCGATTTTGTCCAGAAGGAAGAAATGGAAAAATGAACGAAGAATTCAACTGTTAAATAAAGATGAACACCTCAAATACAGAAGTCTGATAGGAAGTTTATCTTACATCTAAAATTTAACAAGACCAGATATAGCATATTCGGTGAATAGGTGCGCAGAAAAAAGCAATTCACCCTGTGCCAGTGATATGCGTACCGCATCCTCCGATATCTAAAAGGAACTGTGACAA
The DNA here is from genome assembly GCA_023159025.1 of Thereuonema tuberculata. Taxonomy (NCBI): domain Eukaryota; kingdom Metazoa; phylum Arthropoda; class Chilopoda; order Scutigeromorpha; family Scutigeridae; genus Thereuonema; species Thereuonema tuberculata. Next base: position 350,141,072 of record JAFIDM010009631.1, read on the forward strand.
ATGTTTTGAATTTCTCCAATGAAGATGACAATGTAAAAGCTTAAAGTGATGCAAGTTTCGCAGATCGAGCAAAAGGACGTTCAACTTCAGGTTACGTAATTTATGTGGGAAAGTCGCCTGTAACCTGGAAAGCTCATAAACAAAGTTTAGTTGCTCATTCAACACAAGAAATCGAACTGGTTGCAGCATGCGAATGCGCTACAGCAATCGTAAGCATAAAGAGCTTCTTAAAAGAACTTAAAATACATGATGAAGCAACATCACCAATCGTATTATACTGTGACAATCAAGCGACTTTGAAATTGATTGAAGACAAGTACAATCAAACTAAAAGCCGTCACATAGACCAAAAATATTATAGAGTAAAAGACTATGTGAACCGAAAGGATATCACAGTGAGATACATCCCAAGTGAAGACAACACAGCAGAGATTTTCACTAAAGCACTAAGTGCAGTGAAACGTGACAAGTGCGCAAAAGAACTCGGAATAAAATAGAGATATTTCATTCAAAGGGGGGAAAACTGAAAAAATACAAAAGTGTTGTGCGATTTAAAGTAATCATTATGGGATACTAAAAATGCTACGATTAGTGAACTTTGTGTTGAAGTGAAATAGTATTAATGTGTGATATAATAAGTGCTTCGTGAATTAAGTTTAAATACCACCAAGTGTCATTTGAAGGGGGGATTGTGGTGAAATAATTTAAGTGTTATTAAAATCTCCTATTTCAAAGGTTGCAAAAGACACTGAATTGGTGGTAGAGGATAAATTAAATATTTATTCTCGCAAAGAACCTACCACAAGGAATTGGCAAAAGATCGCAAATAGCCAACAATCGAAAGGCGCGCACCTCACAGCTCACAGCCTCGAAGTTCGCGGCAAGAGAAGTGTTCCAGTGTCGATTGTTGGAAGCAAGAACAGTGTAGTTTCTCTCAAGACAGCGATGAAGCAAGAAGTGCTTTGCTGTAAATAAGTATGAAAGTTTGCAACTAAAACAAGAACTTTAAGTGAATATGAAGTTATAGTTAATCGCTACTCTGCCAGCAATAAAGAAAGACTTTATCTGCTAAAGCATAACTGTAATATTTCCCTCACAGTTTGTCCTGTAGAAGGACGGATTAGAAAAAGCAAAAGAACAACTGAATAAAGAACCTTCCAGAAAAATCAGTTTTTTACTTAAATTTAAAGCAAAAATTTAACTTTGTAGTTACATTCCTGTCTCAAAAGGAATGGTAACTGTAAAAAGAATTAGATACCAAAGCTATTCTTAACAGTTATAAAGAATGTAAATTGAGATAAATATACAGTGCATTTGATTGTAACAATCTTGCACTCTATATCTTAGCTATCGTCACAAGAAACTAAATAACTTATTAGTAGAAGATCTTCATCTCGAAATTATATTATAAAGCCAAACTTTGTCTTTTGAACGACATTGTATCCGGAATTATAATCCATACTGTTAAAAAATGTAACAAATAATAATATAATTTAATATTAGCGCGATTGAGCCATTACAACTAATCACACCAAACAAAACAGAGCCCATATGCCACAATAAACATCATTTAATATATCATCTATATTTAACTAGATTACATATATGAATCTTCTTCTTATGAGAAAGTCTTATCTACAGATTTCTTTTTTTTATAACTTTTTTTTGTAATAGCACATCTGAAGTTCCATATCTATCACAGAATAGATTAATGAAAAGTCTAAAAGTTCACTCATAGATATATATTCAACGTTCGTATATGAATCTCCTGCTTGCAAATTCACAATTAAAAAAAAACTTGAGAAAGAATTCATTAGGCCTCGCCAAATAAGCAGTATTAACTTATACTAATACTTATACTTATACTAATTCATAAACTAATTATATTATTTAGTTCAATTATCGCTATCTCGATTCTTGTATTGAATGCAGAATAGCTAACCCTAATTCGACTTTCGAAATAGTCTTATTCTCTCATGGCTTTTGACCGTGTGAAAAACTAATGACTTTTCACCATTTGGAAATATTTCTCGCTAAAATTCACTTCTGTATATCTTAAGGCACTTATTCTCATTTCCCTTATGTCAGAAATATCATTTAAGCTTTTACTATTTATAATACGTGGAAATTCTCGTCGATATCCACATGATAGGCTTACAGGAACAGCGTTCGATATCCGTTTCGATGCCTCTGCCGATAAAATGAAGAAAATAAAGTCTACTTACAGTAGTCGATCACCAACTATTAATCGTCTGGAAATTCCCCTCATGATGTACCGTAGTTTGGTCATTTATCCCCATCTTGAGAATTTCTTTCAAATTGGCAATATGTGACGAAGGCTGCGTCAATTTCTTCCGATACCGAATCTTGATATAGGCCTATTCTTGAAACTTCATGTAAGACGATCTTCTATCTTCCAGCATCGCAATCAGCTTTTTTTTATAAACGATTTAATTATAATAAAATTCTTACTAGAATTTACATTAATATTATATGCCTTAAACGTGTTCTGTATATCAGAACCTATCAGCTTAAAAAAAAAAGTTGACCCTTTCGATAAGGAGTATAAAATCATTCTACTGCCGAGCAATTCAACAACTCCAGCATTCAGTTCATGCTTTTAGGTATTGTTCACACGCTCTTCGTAGTCAGCTTCATATCTCATTGTTTTAACAATAATCGCATGACTTTTATTGCTTTGGATAACATCTCTTATCACAGAAAAAAATAAATGCAATTTGCTCGGTTCTTGAATTATTATTATATTAATTTGATTTTAAATTTAACTGAATATTTCAAAATCAAATACGCTACACATACGCTGAATTTTAAAGAAATATAGATTAATGCGTTTCAGTTCTGGCATTCGTACAATTTTAACACAGTAGTGTTTTTTTAATAAAAATGCTTTTATTTTTTGACTTTCTAGCTAATTTGTCAATAACATTTCAGGCAAAACAATATTTTGGCATTGCTTTATTTTATTTTGAAATTGCTAATCTTAAAGTATGGTTCTCAGTGAAAACTTTTTGTAATTCGCTAGTTCTTCTGACATTTGTTTTGATACAAAGCTTCCGTCCGAACATAGGATGCCGGAAGTAGGTGAAAAGGTTAGATTGTGTTTGTAGCCTCATAAGAAGTTTAAATAAAAAGTGAATATTGTTCTAAATACAACGCTGCGTTAATATATATTTTAATATTACATTATATATTATATTAATTTAATATTATTTCGTAGTTGCATGGGTGTCTTGTTTCAATAAAATTGAACAGATGAATTATATCGATCAAAAATTTCATATTCAATAGATTGAAAAAGAAAACAATTTATATTGATCATAAAGAATTAATATATAAAACATAAGGGTCTATAATACACTGAAGTACAACTATCTATAACCAATGAAGAATTTACAACTTTAAAGAAGATCCTGAATTGATCATTTCAAACATTGTTTTTTAATCCAGTAATTGTTGTCTACACACGAATCCTTGAACTCAGCTTGGACTACAAAATCCTAAAGCTGTCGTAGAAGATGTCTGTCGTAACACTCCTTCCGGTTTTCAGGGTCTTCTGATTCATGTCTACAGGCATTTGAAATTATTGGCGTTTGCGTTCGTTACTTCTTTTGTGTTTACTAAATTTAATCCATTCTTTTTTAAATTGAGGATTTCTATTGTAATTGCATAGATGTCTTGTTTCAATAATATTGAAGAGATGTATTATAAAGAGATCAAAAATTTCATATTCAATAGAATGAAAAAGGAAACAATTTTCACTGATAAACTAGTTATTAGAGGGAAGAAACTTCCTATAGAGTTCTGTTAATACGGCTAAAACTGAAATAAAGCTGATTCGTGAAGCAAAATCCCTTTATACGGGTATTATTCTTTTCGGATGACTTAGCAAAACGACTGTATTAGTAAATAGGCCCCAAAATTCCTCGAAGGATGAAGTTAGGTAGAATCTCCCGTCTTCAGCCTTGGGAAAGAACCAGGTCCTCATTTTACAAAGGGCCGAGTGAACCTTAGGACCGTTTTGCGAAGAACCACCGAGAGAAAATTCCCCCCCAAAAAATCCACCGGGAACTAAAGCAGGCCCCTCCAGTGCTTATGCTATTGGATACCCGGATCCATTAACGTTTTAAAAACAGGCTAACATTCAGAAAATCTGTTAAAAAAAAAAAAAAAAACCTTCTAGTAACACACAATAACATTACAAGTTTTGACATTTTGATTTCATAGCGCAAATCAACGATGTGCTTCTCTATTATATTATGAACCAAAAGTATAAGAAAGGATGCAAAGCATACAAATCCTTGATTTCTCAAAAAATGTTTCTAGTCCAAAAGAGAACGATTTAGTTACTTCCTTACAATTTTATTCAAATAGAACATTCACTCATCAATGTTACATAAACACAGAACTTTCAAGCAAGGAATTAACAACAACTGCAGAAACTGTAGTCATCTGACAAAGCCTCAGCTTCCATTCTGTCCATTAACTGATTGAGTTGTCTATGTAGAAAATTGGAATTTCATTTACATTTTCCTGTTGTTTTTTAGTTGTTTAATGCATCTACTAACCTCTAAATAATTCAAATAAAATTTCAATTTAAATTAAAAGTAAGCTTAAGTGTTAAACTTACTTCTGAAATATTGCAAAAGAAAAAGATATTACATTTAGAAATCATCAGCAGATTAGTATCAAGGTAATTGACCACTTCAGCAGTTAAAATTCGGTTGCCAAGACAATATGAGCATTGAATTTTCACATGAAAATGTATGAATGAACAAGAAGACATGTAACAAACCCTTTAGGCGAAGTTTTTTTTATTTTTTTTTTAAATTTACTAATGTATAAAATTATGCTTAAAATGAATACTTTAATTATTGTCCTTTCCTGAAATCAAGAAGTCAAGGATCTTAATATTTCACTTTCTCCTAACATTCTAAGAAACATTTCCGATTTTCTTTTGTTTTTTTCATCGAACCATTTCCGTAAAATCCATTCCCTAATCCTTTTCCATCTCGTTTCTCGTATCTTATTTGTGATGAGTATCTTTTTGGTCAGCAGCGCTCACAGCGGCAATTGTTATCATCCTCCTTCATCTGACCCAGTTGCGAGGCCATCGCAAAGCCAAGTGGGCTATGGGAACAGAAGCAGGTTCAAAGATGGCCTCCGCGCTGGGCTGTTTCCTTTGTTGGAGGTGAATGGAGACGATTGTCCGAGGAAACACAAAAGCTATCGATACAATGCATTCCTTATTGGCACGAGAGATGTGGCTAGCCTCGCAAAGTGACAAAAAAAAATTCTATTTTCTCTGACCTCTTCTTTCTCCCACTCCTTCTCAAAGACGAACCAAGAATTCTTTATTACGATTTGTCACTCATAACGCTCATAATGCCAAATATCTTTAATCGTTAGGATGGAAGTAATTACGTTACAAAAAACTGGAAGGGTTCAGAAGTTATAACTTAACAGTGATTCACTGCCTCCTATCGCGATGAAACTTTGTATGCTAGTAGGTCCCCTCGAATTCTCGTTTCAATGAGACTTCCCACGTAACACAAAGCGTTGGCCCAACGTTGGCTGATGGTTGGCACTGTTGGGGAATGGTTAGTGGTTTTGCCAACCGATTGCCAACAATGGCCCATCGTTGACAACTATGGGTTGGGCCAACGTTATGAAAACATCGTTGGCCCAACGTTGTTTTTTGGTTGGCAAATTAAAGGTGACAAATTGTATATCATGTTTCTGCATTATTGGCAAATGAAAATACATATGTAATTTTAAAATTAAAATAATGATTTCATTGCATGAAATTTAAATGTTAAAATTACGCTGGGGCAAGACCCTATGTAGAAGCGCCGCCGGTAGAGGGAGCCACCAACACCTCCGTGTTCGCAAAACGTAGATTGATTCGGACGTTTCGCATTTTTATTGTTCTTAAGAGAGAAACTGCAGTTTTTATCTACTGAATATAATGTATTTTACCCAATTCTTTCTCGAGAATCTGGAGATAAGAAAGGTAAGACCCTTTTTATTTAATATAATTTAAAATACTTTTGAAATATATCTTAACGAATTCATTAGGCCTATAACGTTTACAGCAAGTCAAATCACAGGAGAAGTTCGAATAATGAATGTATGTTAGTTTCTTTCTGCATTTAAGGTTTTAAAAAAATACTTAGAAATTAATGAATGTTTCGTAAATTACATGATAATTAGATTTTATAATGAATATTATTATCATAGGTATTAGTAATGAAATTTTGAAATTATTAATTAAATCAGTTTGGTGCTGTTGTTTATCTGTTTGAATTACAAAATTTTAGTTAAAATAATATTTTTTTCTCTTAACTATTTTATATTTTCTTTTCTCTTAATTATTGGTTCTTTAATTAACATTGGTTGAAGGAAATCATTAAAATTTTATTTCCTTTAAAATTAAAAACGTTTTTAAAACAAGATATCTGTTGTGTTTCATAATTATACTAAAAGAATAAAATAATTAGATTTAATTGAAGTAAATAATAATGCGCATTTCAAAAATGTGGATATTTTCTATAAAGAGAAGATAAAAATAAATGAGATTTTGTTTTGTGTTCACGATTTTAAATATATATTTATAAAGAAAATAATCTTAGTTGTTTGAATAACTTCATCTGCTAAAACTATAAAAAACGAATAATAAAATCCCAAATCAAACAAATAAATTCATTACATTTTATTACATACATGTGATTCATAAGTTATTTTCATTGAATCATTAACCTAGATTAATTATTGATTCTGTAGATTTTATAATAAAATTATTAAAAAACTGAAATATTACTACGTGAAAGCGTTATTAGTAAAAAATACGAATTTCTTGCCATTACAGCGCCACATTAAATAATCATAAGATTATCAATACGTAAGTTTTATAGTATTTCAATACAACCCGTATTGTCACCCACACGAAATTAGTTGTAATTATATATTAATCTTCAACATTATTCACATGGTCTTCCTTAATGATAATAAAATAATTTCGAACCTCATTTCAATATTCAAATAAAAATTTATAAATAAATCAAAAATATATCAGAGTTGCAGTCGTTAAAATTGAAATATGAAAAAAATTGTGATTTCTTAAAATGGGATGTATTTACAGTGGCTCTGAGATTTGTTTTTATTACTGCACGGATCAATGCAAATCCCAAATAGAGAGGGTTATCTTTTAGGAATTGGGGTGAAGGAGCTTGACCTAATACCTTTTTGACCCCTTTCTGAAGGCCCAAATAAGAATGAATTGAATATATTAATTACGGATATTCAATAAAATTGAATTCATTGAATTTTATTGGATTTGTGTAATTCAGAAAATATCTTTATTTAATCAGTAATCGATTATTGATCTAAATTAAATACTGCTTATTTAGATTTAATAAAGTTAATTATTAAGAATGTTACTAGTTAAAAAATTTTGGAAAAAAATTAATATCAGCTTATCATGCCGAAAGATTGTTTTATACTTTTTAAATATATCTTGACTTGGAATTTAATGTTATGTATTTAATAAATTTTAAAACAAGTAACAATTTGAATATTTTGATGATGAAATCATCATAATAAGAAAATGATAAAAGAAATTATATTTATAGAATTTGCAGAATTTTCAGCAATAACAATATTTTTAATTTTTTGTCAGGCCAGAGAAAATAATTTGAAAATAATTTGAAGACCACTGACACCATTTCCATAATTTAGCTTTACACATAAAAAAAATTAATAATCTATATATATATATATATTATTTGTATTTGTGTACTTTAAAAGCACATTTATATATATAAAAAAATAATATATATTTATTATTAATTATTTTATATATATAAATGTGTTTTTAAAGTACACAAAAACAATTAAATATCTGGGCTTAATAATAAATGACAAATACTACATAAAAAGTTAAACAAACTGTCATACATATTCTATCATATAAAAGACATACTTTCAACGCGGATTAAAATACAGTCGAACCTCCATATATCGAAGTAGCAAATTACCGGAAAAAAATTCGATATATAGAAATTTCGATATACAGAATTTTATCATAATTACTCCTAAAACATTAAAATTAAACGTAATTTTCGTATACGAAACTCAATTTCTAATTTAAGGGCGAATCACATTAAATACAAATTAATACAGGTAATTAAAAAATGAATTAATATGAAAGATTTATTGAGTACTACATACCTTTTAAAAAAACAATAATCCAGACAGTGGTTACAAAGATCACAGTTACATTTTTTTTAAAACAAATTCCAATATCTTTCTGAACTGCTAGTTTTGTGGAAAGTTCATCAAAGAAATGTTCGCTTTTATTCAGTCCACTAAAAACTTCATAGGAACATTTTCCGCGAATTGAAGTCCACGACGTATTGTTTCAAACGCTTCTCGCATTTATTTTTTCAATGGCTTGGAAGTGTTTTCAGATTCACTTACTTCCTCTGGTTCTTCGATTTCTTTTTCAGTTTCATGAAACGAACTCAGTATGTCTTCGTCTGTATGATAATCAGCAACGGCATTCCGATTTCTTATAATAGTCGACACTGTTCTTGCGAGAATATCAAATTTAGCTTAAATGCCTTTTTTGTGCATTCCGCTGTCTACATTCTTCAGCAATTCAACTTCATCCACACTTTTATCCCAATAAGTCTTGAAAAAAAATTTCGATATATAGAGATTTTTTCGATATATAGAAACAGTTTTTCTATGTAATGAACATGGAGATTTGCTAAGAGTTCGATATATAGAAAATTTCGATATAAGGAAGTTCGATATATGGAGGTTCGACTGTATTATTATATAATGCTTTATTCGATTCAAACATAAATTACGCTGCTAACATTTGGGCCAATACCAATGACAGTTGTTTAAAATCTATAATTAATCTGCAAAATAAAATTTTAAAGTTAATTTTCTTAAAGCAAAATTTAAATGATAAAAGTATAATGTTAAATAGAAGCTTCAATATAGTATACTAAATCCCAAACAAAAATTCATGTAGGCTACAATATACTATTATAAAAATTAAAAACTATTATAAAATTTTTGAGCACGAGAAAAGAAGAAAAACAAAAATCCTCATATAATGTAATACAATTCAAGTTGTAATAAAATTCAATAAACACACATTTTTATAAGTTTCAAAAAATATATATATATTAAAGGAATTTGTATACATAACATTGTGGAAACCGGTTTTCAAGTCCTTGCACAGGGCTTATACAAATTTCTTTAATATATAGATTTTTTGAAACTTATAAAAATGTGTGTTTATTGAATTTTATTTCAACTTGAATTGTATTGACACACGTTAAATACATATCACATCATATAATCTAAAAACAAGAAAAATATCCGTCTTCCCTATCCTCTTATATACAATGAATATGGAAAGAAAATTTTAACTATATAATTGAAAATTTATTCAACAATATAGATGAAAAAGAAATATATATAAAAAATAAAAGAAAATCCAATGTGAAGAAACTATTAAAAAAGTCGCTGATAAAATGTATTTAGAATGAATTTCTATTGTTCAATTGTTTTCATTGTAATTGTAAATCGTGTATGTAATATCTCATTTAATTATTTTGTTCAATTTACTTACAATGTCCTTAATATTTGTTGTTACTACTTCTTACTTTACTCGACAAAAATAATGTAACTTTAATGTACATAAGTACAAATATATGTAGAATTAATTTTAACTTTTAAATTATGTTACTGCCTAATATAAAATTTTAGAAAATTAGCACTTAGCTGTCTACTTGATAAAAAAATCACTTGAAAACTATATACAGTGATTTAAGTCTTTTAATGTTTTTTAATACTGTATTAATACTGTATTTAAAATTAATTAAATAATTTTAGTACTGTATATCTATATTCAGAACCTGTTGATATGTATTTATCATTCCTAACGGGACTGTAACTTTTTTATTTAAAAATCATAGTCAAATAAAAAAAATTATTATTAATATTATTATTATTATTAATTTATATTACGAACTGAAAGTCTAAGATTACAATAATAGTAATATTATTTTTTATATTTGTGGATGACAATATTAACAAACCTTTTTTTTAATATTAAAAGTAATTTCATTTAAGTCTTTAATAATAGAATTTAAAAATAAAATATCTTTAAATATATAAGAAAAAAAAATATCAAATCCATTTCAATACGTGCTCAATATTTAAATATTGAAATGGATTTGATATTGAAATTTTACAATCATTTTTTAAAATCCTGTTAAATTTCTTCCAGATGTAAACATGTCTTCGTGTTGTTGTGTGCCAGGATGCAGGTCCAATTTAGAAATGAGAAGAGATGACAAAAGTCTTTCAATTTCTAAAAGACACACAACATTGGAATTTTTGCTTTATATATTTAAAAACAAAAGCTGAAAAATTAGAAAATCATGAATTACTTGTGAATTTGCTGTTAGATGAGATTATTTTAAGACCTGAAATTAATTTTTCTATGAATACTTTGTCTGGCTTCAGTGCAAACAAAAATTTACAGGCTGCCAACAGTGTAAAGAGTTATTTGATATCTCCTATATATTCAGACAACAAAAATGTTGTCCTTATTCCTGTTAAAAATTTAACTGCTAGTGATCTACTAGAAATGACAGAGCAGATAATAGAAATTGTAAAAAAGCTGGTTACCCTATTATTAGTAACATTGCTGACAACAGGATCAACAGAAATATATTCACTCTGCTTTGTGGTGGTACGTTAACAACTTTCGTAAGTGATTCCAAAAACGGTGAATTCAAAATCTTTTTGATTCGGTCCATATTCTTAAGAGCATCACAAATAATTGGATAAACCAGCAAACCGAGAAGGCTTCATTTTTTTCTCAGATCTGGGAACTATACTGAAATTTATACAATATCATTGAAAGATTTGATATTAATTCATGGGAATTAAAAAGCAGCTTAGTAAAACTTGCTCCAAAATTAAATGAAAAAGCTCTTTCTCCATGTAATCTTGAAAGACAGAATATCAGTTTAAGTTTGAGAAATTTTTCATTAAACAAATATTGTTGCAGCATCACTTTTGGACAGTCAGAATAGTGAAGGACTTGTTAAGTTTTTGCAGATTGTAATAAAGTGGTGGAAAGTAGTCAACATCAAGAACACTAAAACTGCTAGAAAACTGTTCTGCTCGACCAGCAAATAGAAGCACAAATGCAAACGCTTCTATTTTTTTAAATGTTTTTTTTTTTTCCAATTATCAAGAAGACACCATCAGTAGAATTAATCTTATTCTAAGAAGCACTTATTTTTCAATTTTATGTATTAAAAATATTTTATTTCGAACAATTGTTTTTTTGTGTTTGTTTGCAAGTTGAGATTAAAACAATTCTATTGAATATTTGATGCTTCAATCATTATCAGACAGATCTTTAGTTAAGTATAGAGTCTTAATATTATTTTAATCACTTTTGGTTATTTGTAAATGCGTGGTGTTATATTTATTTTTATTTCATAATGAATTATAAAGTAGTCAATCTAAGTTAAAAGTATGCTGAATGTTGCTGTTCTGCATAAACAAAGGCTATAATAAGATAGCATATCAATGGCTTGAATTTTCAATTAAAACAGGGTGTATAGATTCAAACTTGATGATGTAGATCACAAGTTTATAATTACTGATTTTTGTCATTACATTTTAAATTAAAATATTTATAATTCAGATCAGTGTTATGATTAACTTTTTATATTTTTTAATCCATTTTAAAATTTGTCATTTCCAAAAGGAAAACAAAATGGTAGAGATTTTTTTTTTAATTGACTGAAAGTAGGATTTCTAATAGTCATTTTCAATCATTCCAACATTGATGTTGCAGCAAGGGCAGCAACTTTAAGTTTTACTGTGATAAAATTAAATATCAATAGTTATCCCGGCACTATAGACACTCAAAATCCGGCACTTCAACCAAATTTGCGTATCATTTGCATATTTCAAAAAATTTGCCTATTCGGGCGATCCAGGTAAACATTTGCATATTTTTTAACATAAAGGTCAGGTGACTGAGGGTTTTTCGGTCATGTAACTGATTATTAGAATCTCATTAGCATATCTCATTTGCATAATTAAAAAAATTAAATATAACGTTTACATAAAGGTCAGGGGACTGACGGGTTTTTTCCGTAACCAAAGGGTTAAAGGATGATTGATATTAATTAAAATAATTTTTAATATTTAATTTGCATATGATTAAGGCCCAAAGGGTTAAATATTCGACTAATATATCAAATTTCTTGATTTTTTGTTGTGAATTGAATGGTATCATTTTTAATTCTTCCTAAGGATGGGTATTAATTAATACAATTTTTAATAATTGTGATCAAAGGGTTAATTTGTGCCCAAAGGGTTAATAGATCATGTGATATAGCAATATTTGAGATTTTTGATAGGGAATTGAATGGTGACATTTTTGATGTGGTAATTTTATTATTATTCGTGATCAAAGGTTTATCTTGGAACCCCAAGGATGTCTGTTACAGAAAGGTCAAGTGACTGAGGGTTTTTAAATAATCGATTGATTTGACAAACTTTGAGATTTTTTTTTATAGAGAATTGAATGGTGACATTTTTAATTCTTCATAAGTATACTGTTAAGAAATAAAGCATTAATTGTCTTTAATGTTGATATTTTTAATTCTATAATTTACTATTATTTGTTGTCTGTATTGAATGTTGATATGTTTAATTCTCCCTAAACATTGTGTTACGAAATAAACTAGTAATATATTATTGTTTCTTTTGGAAGGGAAAAATAATTTATTATTTGTTGCTGTTTGTTTCTTATTGATAATGTTTTTAGGTAAGGAAAGAAGTACAATCCGATACAAATTTGTCTCTTTTAAGTATTTTTTTATTTCATTTTATAAAAAAGAAATGTTACATATATACAAGATGATTTAGACTTTGTAAAACATTGACTCCATGTCAGAACTGTCCGTAGGGTCAAATTCAAAAGCATGTCTCTTACACTTTTTCAAAGGGACGTAATTGTCTTCTAACTCTTCCTGAAAATTACGTTCTGGGATGTGTTGGGCAAAAGGTGGTGCTTGTAACGCCAGCTTTAAATTTCTCCAAGCTGGACGTTTCATTTGTATAAACTTGCCACCATTGGTGATCTGGATACATACTTCATTAACGGAAGGTTGAATTAACTGAATTAAAATCCCACTAACCGTTTGAAATGCTGACAATTCTGCAAGCTTATTTGATTTTGCATCTCTTTCCGCTTGGCAATAGGCGTTGGTGATGTTTTGATGATCTTCTAAAATTTCTTTTAGTGATTCTCCATCAAGTTCCAATCCTTCACCAAGAGATTCGAATTTGTGTGTTTGTCTCGAATAATGTTTCTGCAGCCTAATAACATTATCTTTCAAGACCAATACGATATTTTCTCCTAAGGACTTTGAATTTGACATTGTTTGTATTGATGAAGTGGTAGGTAAATTCTGGAAAAGAGAAAAAAAAAATTTGTAAATGCTTACTCATTTGTAAAAGGTGCTTCATCACCAAATTAAAAAATAATTTAAATTTAGAGATAGAAAAAAATACATGTTCTGAATTAAGGAGGTTATTTAAACTTTATCATACAACAAACCAAATCTAATTGTATTTAGAAAGAAACAAAACTTAAACAACAAAGAAAAAAAATATCTTACCAATGCTCTAAGCCTACGATTCTCTGCCAAGTCTTGCAATCGTGAGAACATTTTTTTCTGAGGGAATTGATACAAGAATACTGCAAACAAGTGGTATATATACAAGTTAACACAAGAAAGTCGACTCTTATTGGTTAAATGTGTAAACGAACGTTATTGGGTAAAGATCACTTGATTAATACTTGCTTAT
>JAFIDM010009631.1:350200218-350213635 GCA_023159025.1 Thereuonema tuberculata
TTTACATTTTAAATTTTCTTTTTTATAACCATTTAGTGCCCAAGTCTACCTTTGCATATAATACTTGTTTTGTTTTATTCTTTTGCCTGTTTTCAGCATATGAAAAATGGGCTACTATGTTTATAACTTGAGGAAAGGATATGTATTGAAAGAGGACTGCAAATAAAAAGGTGATCAAGGAAAGAGCTATTTATTAATACAGTAATTTCACTATCACTAATAACTATTTCATTGAAAAATAAAATTAAGTAATTACAGATATACACAGGTCTAACTAAAACATAATACGATTCAGAAAATGTTAAACAGTGTAGTTTTGATATGCTAGCTTTGCTACCATTCTTGGGTTAAGTATGCTTTCAGATTACTAGTATTTATAGGGAAAGCTTTTAAATTGACAACAATTGTTTTACCTTTAAAACAATTGGAGGAAATGGAATTCAATTGGTTGAAGCATGTCCTTGGTGATGTATTTGATCACTGTCAGTGATTTGAGTTAACAACTCTATGAACATTCACATAGCTTTGAAGCAAATGATGCTAACTTGATAGAAAGTATAGCTGTTAGGACAGGTGAATAACCTAGATAAGCACTATTGCCATTTTGGTCAATTTCCGTATTCATATTAGCATTCCACTTTGGGATGTATAATATTTATGATAGTAACATGACTTATCTGCCTCTAAAAGATAATCACAGTACATTGCACGACATCAATGTATTTTATTTGATTATTCCATTTTTATAAATTATAATTCGTCATTCAATCTAGGATCTTACAAATTTAAAAAAAATAAATTAATATATGACTAAAATTAAAATAATCTTGTTCACATTATTATACAGATAGTTCTGAGACACCGATACGTGAAAAATATCCCTCTTTTTGAAATTTTAGATCAAATCTTAAGACAAAATTTGCTCTAAAATTGAAAAAAGGTTAAAAGGAGCATTTACATGCACAGCAAAGACCATACTATATTATTCAAAATAACTGGAGAAATATAGTGAAGATCTAGGCCTCATTAATAAACCATATAATTTTCAGATGCATTTCTTTTCAAGATGTAACCCAAAATCCAGTTGCCAATTTTTTTTCTCTAAATTCTTCAAATTCATCTTTCATTTTCTGCAAATATACCCCCCATTTAAGAGGAAGTTTGTAATTATTTAACTGAATGCATTGTTCTTCAAATTTTAAGAAGACTGATATCTCAGTGGCTTACTTGGAAATTCTGGATTTCTACTGCGAAGATATTTCAAGTAGGCTACCAGTTTCAATGATCTTTCAGAAAAAATGCCCTTTCAACATTTGTCAAATGGAATAGTTCAATGTAATAAATTTTAATGTATTTATTTTTTTTCCTGTGTATTTCCTGAAGCTTTAATCCTGTAATAATTTTACATGCGTAAAAAGGCATTCTGTAAAGATTTTGTCAAAGCTTCAAAAACCTGAAAACCCCCAAAAGAGTAACAGTTATGCGGTTGAACAATTGTAACAAAATATTTCAAGGGTCTCAAGCCAAAAGGTTCTATGTGCGTTTCGACTAATTTTGCAGGAAAGCATTTTGAATTTTTGGATTGAAATAATGCTGCAATACCAGAAAATGAGATTTAGTATTGAAATCATTAAAGCCCAAGATAAACTAGCATGACAACCCAAACAAAGTGAAAAATGATAACAACTAACTCCTATACAAGGCAGAAAGGCACAAAGAACCTTTTGGCACAACATAGCAACAGATTAATGAAGTAGCTTGAAGGTTCTATGTGCAAATAGAACCTTCTTCCATGTGCAGGATTCAGAAAACATGCACACACAGAACGGTTCTGTATACTACAACTTACTATTAGTATTGTGAAAAACACTATTTTATTATTTTTCCTTGACTTAGAGGACCTTAATGATAGGCCTACATAAAAAAATTCGAATAACTTTTAAAATTAAAGCATCTGGCTTCTACAATATAATTTTGAAAAGTAAACTATAAAAATATTGTTTGTCTGACAGTTCCAAAGTACACAATTCAAGGTTGCATGGAATGTACAGTACTTACTGCAGGTCAAAAGTGGCGGAATAGTGGCTGTTGTCAACTTTGGCATCCTCTTTATCGTTTAACTTTTCCTTTTGTGCTAACTCTTTATATGCGATATGTGCATCGTGTTAGGACGAAAGGCCTCCTTATCCTCACCAGTTAAAAAGTTAAACTTAGTGCACTTAACACACAGATCTTTTTTGGGTTTATGAAAACCCAAGTTGAAATTTGTGCAAAACACACTACATTCCCTTTACAGGTATTTTCCCTGCTGCAATACTTTTTTCTTTGTACAAACTGTACATTTTCTTAAGGTTCATATCTGGGCCTAGGTAATGTCTCACAGAATCTTTTCGTACTTAATGAGGCTCCATTCTAGGAAAAGATCGAATATGATCGCAAATAAACTGTATGTCTTCTGCGCTTGTTTGCTGGCGGGTGCCTTCCTCTTTGATCTTGTTGTACAAAATTTCCTAACTTCTTCATTGCACCTTGAACCGTTTTCTGTGAAAAATGAAGAATAGACAAAAAAAAAAACTTTTTGCATACACGTTGACGCACTCCATTAGTCGTTAAAAAATACTTGAATGTATTTTGTTTTCTTGAATATGCTGTGGATGTCCGTTGTGGATTGGATTGCTCTACATGACTAATAATACAATCTCTTTGACGTTCATAGTCACCCATGTTCCAGTAATTCGCAAAATATAGCTTGTAGGTCATGTGGAGTAAATTTTATACAACATTTAAATCTGCACTTCGTGCAATCAACCTGCTTTCTTTTTTTAGCTGAACACTCTACCCCTTTGTAGTTTTTGTAAGCTTTACCTTCAGCCTTGCATTTTTTCCGTATTGTTTTTTTCCATTTTCCAGGATCGGATTTCTTCCGTCGAGAAGTTAACTCCCACGATTCTTTTGCAACACGTGTTTCTGCTTGGTCTGATTCATTCGTGTTTGGATAATTTTCATTTCGAATTCCCTCTAGATCCTCTTCGTTGTAATTATTGTCATGGCCATCTTCTTGTTGCTTTTCATCATTGTTGACATTGATTTTGCTGGGTAATAGCGCAGATCCCTACTATTAAGCAGAGGAGTATACAATAAAATT
Source organism: Thereuonema tuberculata (assembly GCA_023159025.1). NCBI lineage: Eukaryota > Metazoa > Arthropoda > Chilopoda > Scutigeromorpha > Scutigeridae > Thereuonema > Thereuonema tuberculata. Next base: position 350,203,364 of record JAFIDM010009631.1, read on the forward strand.
AGGCAGAACGTTATAAATTTCATGTAAAATTTATTTTGGTATTCTTTTAAAATTCTTGGATACAATACACCTATGTACAATAGTATTACTTAGTCTCTGATGTCTTCTTTCATATATCCAAAAGTTCATTAATTTAAGATGCACTGTTATACACTTACTAATCACGTGTATTAAACATTCTTTCAATGCTATACTTTCTATCTAGTTTTCCTATCACTAAATAATTTACTTTACTTTATTCATTAAAGCAATTCTCTATTAATCTCTTAGTTCACACACTTATAATGCAACAACTCATTGTTCACTATTTCACTTAAATCATATAGTTTACTTTTAATATCATTTAAGATAACGCCTTATCACTTGCATGCTATTATAAATTAATAATGACTTCTTTTTCACCATGTAATATAAAGGTAATGACTTTTCACCTAATACATACTTTATAGTTACACTTCTTATCTTAAGAAGATTAATCTGAATCCATTCCAATATCAGTATGGAACAATAGCATGTTCTCACTGCATTATCTTGCCCCATCCAAAAGGGAAAATAATAAAATTAAAGTACTTACAATAACGTTGTAACTTCAGCTATCACCTGCATTGATCCCTTTAGGTTATCCTACTTCTTGGATCAAATTTAATCACGGCGTTGTACTGTTGCACTTAATATGATTCACACATAATCACTAACACTAATTTAATTCCTAATGCACTTTTAAATCACACTTTAAATATGACGATTCTCTTCTTCGCCATATGATGTATTTCCACGTATCCTTTGGAAAATACAAACAGCTGCACACTGAACTTCAACTTATAACCCGTTGGTTATCTTCTTTTAACTTTACCGTAATTCAATTAATAATTACTTAAAGTCCGTAGCCTTTACGAAACTTCTTTATCCAGATTTGCTAGTTGCAAATGATTATTAAATGCCTTCATAGACTTGAATTCTCTAAACATATGAGTTCTCTTTAGTAGAACAAAAAAAAAAATTTTTTTTTTTTTCTTTCTTGAGTTACTACTTTGGTAGTTAATACCTTCGAGTTGTAGTTCTTCATATTTCCTTACTTCGTTTCAGGTAAACAATGCCTAAATGCTTTCTTGCTTCTAGGTCTTCTATTCTTCGAAATATTTAGTATTTCCTTATGCTTTTGGTTCACATCACTCAGCTTTCTTGAGTTCGTTTTCTTTAGTCGAGTCCACTTCAGTTTCTTCACGCGATACAGGGTCCGGAATAAATCGGTCTTCGAATACTGATATCTTTGGATTAATATAAATTAATTCTATCTTCTTAATGTTCTCAGATACTTCGGTAATTTTATTTTACCATTTATTTTAGAATACTTTATAGTTCGTTTACTCTTGACACCTTATTACGTTCAACAATAATACTGCTTAAGGAAACTTCGGATTATTCAATAACTGTCCCCTTAGAATAATGTAGTAAGTCCTTCTTAAATAATTTCACTCGACCTAGTTATCGTATTTAATTCTAATTCTTCAGTAATTCTGATATCTTGTTAAAAGCATTATCTTCATTACTAATTAATTGCCGCTTCAGTTCTTTTACTAAAACTTTCATTTAGTGATTCTTTTCGACGGAACTCACTTCGTCGATTACTAACTTGCAATCCATAATTTCTCGGTATTGAACGATTCCTTTCGACGTAACGCATTCGTCGTTTCAATTAACTTGTTCATAACTCATACCTTCTCTTGACTGCATGACTCCAATATTACTCATTGGATCAAGGGACATCTCCCATCTTCACTAACACAGCGGACTTTACACTTCAACGTCTGGCATCGGACTCTGACGTCGTTCACTAGTCATGTGATTCTTTTAGTGTGTCTAATTCTTTTACGTCATGACTTTTTATAATTTACATATTTTTTATTATCTCACCTCATTCACTTCTACTTAATAATAAATAAAAAAAAAATTCTTTCAAGCATAAATATTTTCATAACTTTAAAATCACTCAAACTTAAAATAATTAAATTATTATATCTTAAATAATTTAATATCGGAGCAGATTTCACCATTGTTGTCACTTTGTTCACATGATGCACAGTTCTCTTCACTCCTAGTAGGCCCGTTTCCTTCTTCATTCTCCAATTCTCATCTGGCAGTTTTAAAATTCCCCAGCAGATGTTCTTTCGGCTTAGAAGGCTGACAAGGTTCAAAATTAACCCACATCAACTTATTTGGGCTGACTTTAGGCTCAAAGAAATTATTTAAAAAATATCCCTGATAAGGCAGCGAAGGAGCAAGGATGGCTGTTAAGTCAACTTATTTAGGAAGTTTCTAGCAATATTGAACCTTTCTATCATGAGGTAACTTAAAAGTTGCAAATTATGTAAAACTCGGCTGTTGCCTTTTTACCCCTTTACTTCATACGATTGTCAAAATGATTTTTTGTAAATAATTAAAGATTTACCTGCTGGGTCACACATTGAGACATGAGAATCGAAATGAGAAGATTCTGATTCATTGTCATCGCTTTACTGTAGCAATATATCTTCAGCTGTTGATGTTATAGGCTCATCAGATGGGTCCTGGCATTTCATTTGACCAGAACGTGAAGCAAGGGCTAGAGCAACAAGTCGTTTCCCACGTGGCTCCATTACTGTAGATTAGGCCTAACATTAAGGGTAACAAAACGACATTAATAGCATTAACATTAACCAAATTTTTTGTTTATTGATAGATTAGCCACAGTAATCAGTATAAAATAGCACTCTTGAACTATTATAGGAAACATACAATTGATTTAGAAGTGGTGAATTACCTTTAACTTTTAGTGCTCTGCTTGTTGATCTTGGTGGTCTGGAGGCTGGAGGCAACTTAAATATGCAAAGTGGACACCTAATGAGAGTTTCTGTCTTGTTGTTTTTTGAGTGCCATCTCGTGGTCTTTCAAGCAAGTCCGGATACTCTTGCTCTCATAGAACCATTTGGCCAGCTTAAGTTGAAGACTTTTTTGCGCCAAATGTTTCTATTTGCACATAGAACTTTCTGGCACAGAGAAAGTTGTAAGAATTGAAAATAGAACTTTTTGGAACAATCAGCTGACAGGCTAAAAATAGTTTTTCAAACAGAACTTTCTGGCACACGACAGAAGTCAACAAAATAAACCGTTTAGCACAAAAAACTGAAATTTAGCAAAATGTGCACATAGAACCTTTTGGCATGGGACCCTCGATTTGTTTCTTGATGGCAGCAGCATTCTTGGGAGAATGCCACTACTACCTTTACTTTTAAGTGATCCTAGAAGATAAAGTAGTTGACCAGCTGTGTGAATCATAGGGGAACAAGAAATTTGGCTACATGCTTTTAAATAATCAGGATGAAAGCTTCAATGGATCTTTTAATAACATTGCAGGTTATACTTGACACATTTGAGAAAATAAGTGTTCCCTGTTTAGCATTCACTTAAGGACAAGGTTCAAGGGGCCAGATCTGAATTGTGGAGAGAATACTGAACATAATGAATTATTTTTTTCTTCCATGAATTTGATCTGCAGTTCATGCAGCCCTGTCTTTGGTTAATTCCTTTAGTACAACCAAGACTTGAATGAGCATGTGAAATATCCTGCTGTGACTGCCCCTTTGTTCTGAGTGGAATGGTCCCAATGCACTGATAGCAGAGAAAAGAGGCAGATTATTTTTCCCCCGACTTTTCTTTTTGTGGCTCTAGAGGAAAGCTACACTGACTGACACATTATAATCCAAAAACAATGATATTCACCTTTTGTCCATAAGTAATAATGCTAAATATCCCTAATATATATCCTCAATTTAAATCTGTACAACAAGTGGACTACTAAATGAAAAGGTGCCATTCTGAAAGCTTTCAGAATTAGCAACTATGAATCAATTCACGTGACTGCATTATTAGATTACATTTCTTCAGTAACATTTATCTGATTCCAAACATACTACACTATTGGACTTCCATTGGGTCATGTTAATTAACATAAAAATTTGGGATCTTTATACACCCTTTAGTGAATTGTCAAGGGAAAGGGATTTCTTTCAAGATGAGTCATTCAAGCCAACTTAGAGGTTTCTATCCACCATCTTCAGTGCTGTTGATCCAATATTGTCTTTAATTTAAAATAATGTGTACATTGTGGGTCCTCTGGAAGCAGCTGTTCCATCCTGAACTTTTTCGTTAGTTGTTCATGTGATGGGTTGACTTGAATTTTCTTCTTGAAGGAAATCCTTTTTTAAATTCACTAAAAGAATTGATAATGAAGTTTGTAAGGATAAAGATTCCCAAATTCGCCTTGCAGCTTTTCAGTATATTTTCTCTCACTTGGATCTATTTTCAAGTCACACAAAGTATTGACAAGTGACCCAAACGAAAACCCACTGTTGTACATTCAAAAGTATATATTACTATAGAAAATTGCAGAAATGAAATACGTTCAGTCATTTGTTTTGATTCATATTTGTTAATTGTCAAAACTTAAGTGTTGGAACATTCCATTCTGTTTCAGTTGCCAATTTGAAGTGATGCCTTCAAATGTTACTTTTTTTTTTAGTAGTAGTTTTTTATAACATCCTCTTTCTTCCAAGAAGAACAATTTTGGAAGCACTTAAGTTATCATGAGAAGCCACCCAATCACCACCGATTGCATTCTGTTTGCTTTCCTTGCATTCTGGCTATCGCTTGATATCACAGTTTCTACTGTAAAGGTTCATTAGAAAGTTGTTAATGGTATTTTGTCCCATTCCTTCAGGCAGACTTAACGGAGTATATCAAAATTGTCTCTTTCCAAGGGCCCATTTCACTATTCATGGGCCAGAGAAGTTATGGGAGGCTCATCTGGTGATTTTACAGTCATTGAACTGTATGGAATAACCTGAATTTTTGTTTCATGAACTAGATGATTCATGCAGATATCTGTTGATTTTGCTGTACGAGATGAGGCTTTGTCATGATGGATGTACACATTTATATATTTTTGTCTATAATCTATGGATTTCAGTGCAGTATAAGTATTCCAAAATATTCTCTTGGTAATAGGCACCATTAACTTTGGCAATCCCTGAAACTATCAACTTCGATGGCAATAACTAACCCCTAACAGAAATTCTTGAAAAAATGTTTCTTTACGCTACAGATCCATTCTGTCCTGCCTTTGGTGTCGTGGACAAAGCCCACGACTTGTTACAATCATCTAAGTATATTCAGGCTTTGTCAAGGATTACATTTTTATAATAATCACCTGCCAAGAATCCTTCATATAGCTTATAAGAGGTGGTCTGTGCTTGGTTTATGATGTTTTCCAAGACTTAGATCCTGATGAATTTAGCATCCCACAATTGTGATGAACACTCAGTGTGATCTGGGCAAGGCTTCTTTGAGTACTTTAATTCTCTTTAGTCAAAATTTCTTTACCCTAAATACAACGGTATGAGAATGCATAAATCTAAGGTGTAGTTTCTGAGGGGATAACTTTTTTCAGTCCAAACTAATTGGCTTCCTTTTGCTCCTCTCAGTAATTATGCAACTTGATTTTGTCATCTTGAAATTTCATTGTTTATATACCGGGTGATCAAGAAATAACAGGAGGTGTTCGGAGCCCTGTAGCGTGTTATGTACTGGACGAAATAGAACAAAATTTGTCCACCATACACATTAAAGTATGCGGTTTCGATTTGTCAAGAAAAAAAAAAAATAGTACCAAACAACGCCGATAGGGGAAATTCTGGCACTGCAAGTGCATAATGTGTGAAAAAAGAATACATAACTGCCAATGGAAACAGTAAATAACAACATACCAAATACCAATGAAAAACGTTTATTATAGCAACCTACAAATTTGGCTCAAGGTGACCACCAGCCTGATGTTCCACTAACTGCATGTGGTATACGAGGTTTTCGACAGTGGCTCGCAGCATATCGGCATTTATTCGTCTGACATGTAATGTTATTTGATCTTTTAAGGTAGGAATGTCAGGAACATGTCCTTGATACACAATGCTTTTCAGGTAGCCCCACAACCAGAAATCACAAGGATTCAGATCAGGGGACCTCGGAGGCCAATTCATGGGAAATGCACGACTAATTTTACTCTAGCGCCTGTGAAATGTTGACGCAGGGCATCCTTCACCCGACGTCCGATGTGTGGTGGCGAATCATCTTGCATGATAATGGTAGAATCGATACAATTTCTTTGCTGCAGTTGAGGTATCACAAAGTTCTCGAGCATAGCGGCATACCTGTTGGAATTGACGGAACAAGTCACTAGTCCATTTCTACGAACTTCATAAAAGTACGGGCCGATGATAAAAGAAGCAGTGAACCCACACCAAACTGTGACTTTCGGCGAATGTAAGGGGATCTCTTGACCAACGTGTGGATTTGTATCAGCCCAAATACGGTAGTTGTGTGTGTTGATATCACCGTGAACATGGAAGTGAGCTTCATCGTTCATAATATCCGCCACGGCCACTCGTCATCCACTTCCAATCGAGCCAAAAATCTCAAAGCAAACTCTAATTGGGTATTTCTGTCCCCTGGGAGCAATTCTTGAATGGGTGTTATCTTATACGGATAAAATTTCAGGATCTTACGCAATATCTTCTGCACTGTCGACAACGGGATATCTGTTTGTCGTGATATTAAACGTGCACTGCTAGGACCCTGCTTATTAGCTATCGCTTGATCCTGAATGGGAGTTGCAACTTCTTCAACTTGTTCCTGCTTGATACGTTTATGTCCTCGGCCTGGTTGTACATCAAGAGTTCCTGTGCTTTCAAATTTTTCAACCATTCTTCGTAAGTTAGTTACGGTCATCAGTCATCTATGTAACTGTTTTAACCGCCGGTATTCATGAAGAGCAGCATTGGCATTTTCATCCCGCTGATAAAACAGCTTGACTAATAAGGCACGATCATGTAGTGACGACGCCATCGACGGGCAGCTTCTTGCAGAATGACTAGAATTCCTGCAACCCCTCCTTTTATCCTCGATATCGTGTCACAAAGTACCCCTATATGCAAATTTCATGCTGCATTTTTCGACCGCAGTGCCAGAATTTCCCCTATCAGCGTTGGTACTAATTTTTTTTCTTGACAAATCAAAACCCCATACTTTAATGTGTATGGTGGCCAAAGTTTGTTCTATTTCGTCCAGTACATAACATGCTACAGGGCTCCGAACACCTCCTGTTATTTCTTGATCACCCGGTATTATATTATTCTGGAATATGAAAATTTTGCTTCGAAAAGAGCAACTGTGTACCTTCCCATCAACTTGAAACCCTCTGTAGTATGTATGACTGCAAATAACATTCCAAGCAAAATTAATATTCCTCTGTCCCTATGTGATTACATGATCATTTATGCTATTTGCATGAGCACTTGAGCTAAAGCACTTCTGTGCAACCTTCCATAGTTAGTGGTTTGTTGATACAAGATGAATAGTGCTCTTCTGCAGTCCTTTTGTATTTTCATTTGAGGTAATACCAGTAGTATAATTAGTGAACTTAATTAATTGGCAGTTTTAGTAATTTATGACGACTGTTTTTTTTTTTTTTTTTTTCAATTCTCTTAAGCAAAATTTACAGAATTTCCTAAATGTTGCATTTTGTTTGTTTTAGCAACATTGCTGCTTTAGTTAAAACTGTCCAAATCAAACACGATTGTGTTTGATTTGCTCTAAATCTCAATATAAAAATTTAGAATCTTCATTTCAAGAGGAGATAATATGACCTTGTTATCCTTATTTGTGGTCTAGATCCTGGTACAGTCTTTGAGCTCATGCAAAGGGCTCTTAACTGAGTACAGGCCTGGTGCTGCAGTATTGATCTTAAGGTCAATCCTAGCAAAGCTACTTGAGTAAACTTTACTAGGAAACGAAAGATAGGGAAAACTTTAACTTTAAACCTATTTAACAACGAATTGATCTTTCCAAAAGCGTCAAGTAACTTGGAGTCATTCTTGACTCCAAACTCATCTGGAAAGAACATCTTGATATGAAAATCAAGAAATCCATTGCCACCTTTTGGATGTGCAGAAGGACCTTCGGTTGTTCCTGGGGTCTTCAGCCAAAGGTGATCTATTGGCTCTATGTGACCCTAGTTAGAACTGCACTATGTTATGCAGCTATTGTCTGGTGGACTAGAACAAGGCTGAAGATGGTTAGGATGCTTTTGAGCAGATTTCAACGTCTAGCCTGTCTAGGAATCACCAGATCTTTAAAGATGACACCTTCTGCCACCTTGGCCATCTCTCCATCTCTTTATAGAGCATCAGGCCAGAAAAACTGCCTTTAGGCTGGTTAATCAAGGCAAATGGTGTAATAACACCTCCTATCATTCTAGTATCTGGAGGGAAGCACAGGACTTATGCCCAATGCTTTCTCTCAGAACTACTCTGACTTCTTATTTTAACATGACACCTAGCTTTGCCATTCACTTTCCCTGTAGAGAAGAATGGCTTGCTAAAGGACATGATCTTTTACCCCCCTGGAGCATTGTCTGGTTTACGGATGGATCCAGGATTGGAAACAAGACGGGAGCCGGAATATATGGGCTAAGACCAAGGGCTAGCTATTTTCAAGCCCTAGGGATCCACTGCACTGTATTTCAGGCTGAGGTATATGCTATCCTTTTCTGCGCATATGAGGACCATTTATATCTGCTCAGACAGTCAAGCAGCTTTGCACACCCTGAGCAGTTCTATTTGCTCCTCTCAGCTTGTTGCTGAATGTAGGGAGGCCCTATCCTGCCTAGCCAGCACAAACTTGGTTTATTTGTACTGGGTTCCTGTATTCAGGCATTGACGGAAATGAAAAAGTGGATCTGTTGGCCAAAAGGGGCTCATCCTTGACTCCAATTGGCCCGGAACCCTTCTTAGGTTTCTCATTCGATCTAGGCAAACGATTACTGGAAACTGTCCTGGGAAAACAGTTCCATAAGTATTGGATTGCCTCGCATGGTATGAGGCAGGCCAAGTTGTTTATTAAAAGGCCTGACCATTGCTTTGCAATGTCAATCCTAAATTTAGATAGGAAACATTGCAAAATGATTACAGGTGTTCTTACAGACACTGTTCTCTTAATAGACACCTACATATACTTGGTATTTCCCAAAGTAATTTATGTAGGAAATGTGGAATGGATCAGTTAACTCCTGAACACATTCTGTGTCACTGTCCAGCTTTAGCTAGGAACAGATGGGAGATCTTTGGTAAGATTCGTATTACCACTGATAACATCTCCACTTTAAATATTAAGGTCATTTTATTATTCTATAAATCTACAGGACTTTTCATGACCACAGAAACTCAACTCTACGCTGAAGAATAATCACTGACTTCAACAATGTTATATGAGGGGACACAATGGACCCATACATGAGGTCTGAGTGGCTAACGGCAGTCAGCCGACCCTCTTTTATCCTTATCCTTAAGAGGAGATAATAGTCATTATTTTAACTGTATCTTTTAAAATGATACCTTCTTAATTTTTTAAAATCAATACTTAAAAATATTTGTTGCATTATTTTTCAAAATAATCAAAGCTGGGTCATTCCACGTCAAATCACTTGACGAGTTCACCACACCATCACAGATTTTTATGAAAATTTATTTGCATGTAAAGGCTCATAAGATAATACATTCTGCAAAATATGGGATTTTTTGGTTAAATATTTGCCGAGATATGAATTTTTGAAATTTTTTTTATTTTTTTGGTGCCACATCCCTTTTTTGACGTATTTTCTTGAATATCTCATCTCCTAATCAATCAAATGGACCAAATTTGTTTTCTCCATGTACTTTTTTATGCTGAATCCAAAAATTCCAACGAAATTAGTCTAGGGCTAATAGTTTAGTAGTAATAGAAAGCATGTAAGCATTTAGGAAAAAAATTAAATGGCCATGTGGGACAACATTTAAAAATTTGAGATTTTAACCCAAGTCTTAAAAAGATATAAAGTAACTGATAAAAAAAATTCAAGATGGTGTTTTGCTCCTGAGCTTGGAAAAAAAATCGCAAAGTTGATAATCTTTTCGAATTGCATAAATCGCATATCCAACAATTATTACTTCGTCACTGCATATTTATTTAGTAAATTCAAGTTATCCCTTGCTTTAGTCATAGCTCTGTAAGCAGTAACTCTCAGTTATAGCCAGGTAAAACCCATATTTTCAAACTGAATATAGTTTGAAAATACGGTGATTCAAACAGAGAATTCACCCGTTTCAATCGCGGATGCTAGACACCGTAATAATCCAAAATGTTATT
>JAFIDM010009631.1:350218635-350232027 GCA_023159025.1 Thereuonema tuberculata
TTAAAAGTTCTCTAAAAATAAACCAAAAAATATAACCTCTTTTTATCCTAAAATAAGAGAAATGACTAGTTACTATTATAAGTGCAATTAATTACAGGGTATTATTAGTGACAATAAAAAAAGTAAATTTTTAAATCATGATTTTTCAGTGTAATAGCTACCAAATACTACGAAAAATATGTAAAAATACAAACATCAAAGTTTCTTTTATGTACAGGCATAATTAAAAGCAAAGAATAAAGAAATTCAGTTCAATGAAATAACTAAGTCAAAACTGAATAGTAAACTTTCTTTAATTTGCTGAGTGAACTAATCGAGAAAAACAATGAACACAAACTATGCAATATGCAGGTCAAGGATTTATTGTATTTTTTAATTTTGTTAATTTTTGTTTTGGATTTCTTTGTGGGGAGGTTCCGCTCTTGGGAGCAAGAACTGGGAAGGTAACCTCTCGCACCTTCTGAGCCTGTCATCGGTGGAGTTTGGCTGGCTGATGAGTCCTAAAAGGACAAAACGGTCCGTCCCAGTCTCTTCACTGTGACAGCTCAGGGTATGAATCCTTTTCTTGTTGCGTAGTTTGTGCATATTCATTGTTTTATCTCAAAACTGAATATTTTAAACAAGATGCCAACTGCTCCACCTGTTAGTCTGCCTTTGTATAAAAGACATAGTAAGGTGTCTGTTTAAGGAAAATGATATCTTAGAAGTGTACTTTTAAGTATTAGGGCTGGTCAAGAAAGACGTTTTATGATACTTGTAACTTAAAATAACTATATTTAGGATAATTAAAATTACGTCTTTAATTAAAAGAATGTTTGTTGAAACATCTATACATATTCTTTTTCTACACATCAACTGTATAATTTTTTTATCATTTTGCAATTAAGACAAAGAGCATGAGATACAATGCAATGGGGGGGGGGGGAAATCATGTTCAATGTTTGGTCATGTTCAAGACCAAAAGACCAGAAATGATATCTGAAATCAAAGTGTATGAATTAACTGTAAGCATTGTTGAAAAATGATCTAAGCAAGTTATATTCCCAAAAAAAATCATACTATTTAAATGTAACTGAAAGAAAAAAAAATGAAGCAGATAAACTATGGACAATGGCCATTAACTAATAGTTTATTCCCTTCAATTATTGTTAATCAAACTGTAAGATCACAGAAACTAATAAATAAGAATCTCTTGAATACTTAATATGGATTAGTATAGGTGGTTGGTGACAAAGAAATTGAGTTGCATTACAATATTTAATTTACATTTCTGTTTGATGGTAGTAGTTTAATTTTCTTAAAGTTGTCTTAATTTATTTTTCATCTTCCCTTGTCCTCAACCCACCAAATTCCTGATCTTCCTCCCTCTTCCTTTCTTTCGCCATTCAGTGAAATCCAAAATGAACGTACAGTTTAACAGAAGCTTATAATTATATACAACAACAAAATTCAGTAGTTAATCAACTTAAAATTGTAATTTATGTAATTATAATAATGGCATAATGCAACACTTGAATTCTTTAGTGCAACACATATATCAATTCTGTGCTAAACAATTATGATTCTCTTATATTTTGTTTTTTTAATTGTGGCAACTTGGTTAAAAATAAAGGATATTAAAAAAATGTTAAATTTTACATTTATTCATTATCTATCTAAATGTGTAAACATTATAAAACAACAGATGAGATTCTTAAATAAAATTATAACAGAGAACCTAATTCCCATATGCAGTACAGTTAAAATACCCTAATACAATGATCACACTAAATTATAAATTTTTTTTAAACTTTAAATTTAGTGGCATAATATTAAAAAATAAAAAATCTAGGCTCTAACTATCTATCATCAAAACAGACAAAACTTATTGCAATACCTTCAACAATTGAAATTACAGACTAAAGTCTTTACTTGTATTTTCTTTCTAGTTCTAGTGAAAAATATAATTGTACTTTGCCTACAGATTTTCTTTTAATGTACAAACAAAATTTTATACAATTTATAAACAATCCCAGTTCATATAAACTGGAGTGATTTCATATAATATTGTTCTGTCAATTTCCCTTATTTATAAAGCTTTTACCATTCTAGATATAATCATATTCCTTTTATCAAAGGCAGTTTTACACAATTTGTATTGGTCTAGACAAACATGAATTGATGTTAATTTACATCAAAGAGTTCAAAGATCCCTTTTGTATTTCCTTTTCACATGAATACTTGACGCCTACAAAACTGCCTCTGATTATTACTCAGCTAACTTTAAAGAAATCAACAATCAGCATTACTATTCTATTTTAATGTAAATTTTCCAGAAATAAATTTTATGAAGTACCTTTTGCTTGATACATCAGACAATCAATAATGCATCCTTAGTAAAATACTGAAGGTAAAAACGTGTAGAGAACTAATTTTTTTAAATGAACGAATAAATGATAAAATCAATGATCCAAAGATTTAAATCAAGAGCAATAACAAGTGATTTTGTTTGAATTTTTTTAAAAAAAAATTCAATCTCAATCTCTCTTACTTTGAGATGGACTTTATTTTTTACTTAGTATGTATATCAATTCCTCCCAATCCCTTTAAATTTCTTAAAGTTAACCTTACTTAAAGTTTCTTTTAAATTAATTTTGTTTGCTTGAGATGTATTATATCATTGCCTTTCTCCAAGAATTACATTGGCAAGAATTTGGATTGAGTTATTGAAATTGAATAACTATAAATAACTTTAAACTGTAATTTTTATATTGATGTGATTCCTGGAGTTTCAGAAAGAATCAGAATTAAATGTCTGATGTTATAGGAATTGTGAGGACTTAAATGGACAGATGGTTCTTAAATGGCATTGGGTTTGAGAGGATATTAGCAATTGTTTTGAATTAGATAGTGTAACGCATTTCCATGGTTGTCTAGGTGAACATATAAGCGGAGGATGAGGAGAGAGCTAGTACAAAGGTTACGGTAGTGAAAGCTTAAAGGTACAATGAAATGCTGGGGCCTATTTTATTTCATTTCAAAGGTGAATAAATAGGAAATTGAAGGATTTAGAAACTGGAAAATAAGAAGGATTAAGAAACTCTGTTGGAAAAAGGGGGCAAAGCAGAGGGAGACTGGCCAAGTCAACTGTTTGTAAACAGGGGGGGGGGGGGGCAAGCTGTCTGGCTGTTGAGGGATGCTAGTGCTGGAAGGAAAAGGAGGGGCCAGCGACCAAGCAGGTGAGAGGAATAAGAAGAACCAGATTAGCCTACGGCTATTACCACACTCCAAAAGCTCTGCCCTCTCTTAAGCTAACCCACAAATAACTTTTGCACCGTTATTAGATAAATTACAGTAAAAAAAAATACTAAATGACTGGTTAAGGTACAGAAGGAGTTTAATAAAAAAAAAGTACAAGATAAATAAGGTAAGGTTATACATTACTCTGGGGTTCTCATTAAAATCGGATCCACATAACTTAACTAATTTACACGAAACATCTAACTAACGAAAGTAATATTCTGATAATGGAGTCACACGGTGACTGAACTATGCTGCACCCATCCAAATTGAGTAGAGTTCATAGAGATCCTCAAGCTGTAGATAGTCAGTCCAATACTTAATCTGCACAGTCTAGCAGACGTGAATAGCAACCCTTCTGCCAGCCTAGGACCGTCTCCAACCAGACACAGACAGGTTAGCCAGGATCGTTAATCCAAGCTGCCATTTTTCAATTCCGAACACTCACAGTTAGAACAAATAATACACTATACATGATCCTCAGGCATTTGGATCTTGCGAATGACTCGCTATTTAGATGATCCATGCTGCTATCACGATTCGCCCTCCTTCTAAAACTTAGACAAGCATCAGGGACACTGGATGCAATGACGCCCTTTCACTTGGCAGGAGGGCAGGAGTTGAGGCACTTACGTAGACGCACCATATCCAAGGTAGACAAACAATTGCCGAGGGCCACTTACCAAGCAGACCTCAACAATTTTCAAAAGAGCCAAGCCGACCCAGCTTCAGTTGTCGGCACAGTATCTTTCGTTCTCCCAATTGCGAACAGGTGTTCCAAGAGCAGCTAGGTATCTGCCATCTTGTCTTCTTAGATGCACACCTTATTTTGTTCTTCTTTTTCCTTTTTTGTTTAAAACAATATCCCCCGACATGACAAAACAAGTGAGGGCAACAGATTGGTGAGCAGAAGAAATGGACATCTAGTTGCACTTGTCCTCAGCCGAAAGACAGGGGATACAAAGAGTGGCTGTAAAGAAAGCGGAAAGAGGGACGGCAGAGTTTAATGAATGCGAACAAGAGACCAAAATGGAAAGAGAAAGTGACGGAGATGGATGCCATCCAAGAGGGTTTGGCGAGGGAGAATCCCGAAACACCTGGAAAATACCTGTGGAAGGGGACAAAGGAGGAACTCAATAAGAATGCATAAACCATATGTTTGGGAATGAGAAGATGATCTGAAAATATTTTTCTGAAGATCATTTCCACAAAGATGATGAAATAAGGGATAGGAAGTCAAGGTCGATGTAGTGAACCCTGGGATCATTACAATAGGAAATAATGATTCTCTTCCAGATAGTTCAATATTGAATTGTTTTGAACTTAAAACCAACTAATATTTGTGAAGATTAGATAGATAGATATTATGCTGCAATATTATTATCACCTGTTAAGATATTTTGAATCAAGTATATTTCAGTAAACCATCTATAACAAAGAGCCTTAGAGAAGATAGATTCTTATACAGTACACCCTCACTAATTTCAGCTATCGTAATTTCAAATTTCCCGTGTCGCCACACCAACCTGCCACTACCGTTTGGTAGTGCTACTTGTTGCATAAACTTTGTTACATTATTAGCGACTTCTGCATCACTGTTGCAACACTGTTACATTGTTGGTGGCACTAACACAGGCAAGCCATTCCAGTTTCTTTTTCTCCATTTATTGTTACTATGTGTTCACTTTTAGTGTCAGCCTATGTTACAAAGAATAAAGGAAATGCTTCTCATTGTGTAAGCACAATCACCATACATTGTCCCATGAAAGATATGGTTGAACTTCTGAAAAAACTCCACAGCGGTGTGTCTGTGAGAAGCTTGTGTGAATTACACAGTGTTACCTCTTCAACAGTTTATGACATAAAGAAACAGTAAGAAAAATTATTCAATTTCTTTGCTAATAGTGATCCAAAGAAACAGATGTGTAAAAGGAAAACAATGAAGGATGGAAAAAGACCAGAACTAGATCAGGTTCTGATGAAATGGTTCAGGTTGCGTGTAAGTGAAGGTGTTGAGCTGTCTGCAGAGCTGAACAAGCCAAAATTTTGCATGAAGAACTAGGAATAGATTACGAGTGTGCTTATAATGAAAGTTGGTTGCAGCGTTTCAAGGATCAACATGGCTTAAAGTTTCATACAGTATGTGGTGAAAAATGTTCAGCAGACAAGGAAGCAGCTGCTAAATTTTTTGATGAATTCACCAAGTTAATTTCAGATGAAAAATTAAGTCCTGAACAGGCCTACAATGCAGATGAGACAGCATTGTATTGGAAATGTTTGCCAAAAAGAACTCTGACAATTACTGATGATGCAGAATCACCAATAGGTTATAAAGCATTGAAAGAGCGCATCACTGTGCTGGACTGCTCTAATGCTGCAGGAACGCACAGGTGTAAGTTGCTAGTCATTGGTAAAAGTTTACATCCCAGGAATTTCAAAGTATGACAAAGTTACCTGTGATTTACCGTGCCATCAAATAAAAAGGATGGATAATAACTGACATTATTTTGGATTGGTTTGAAAATTACTTTGTTACCGAAGCAAGAGCTCATTGAGACTTGGTCTGGACCACAACTACTGTCAAGATAATGCTTATTTAGATAACTGTTCTGCACATCCGAAAGCAGAGATCCTGTTAAGAGCATATTAATAATATCTACCTCCCATCTAACTACATCATTAATTAAACTCCAAGACAATGGCATAGTACGTTCTTTTAAGTCTAAGTATTGCACCCATTTTATGAGGCGCCCACTGAGTGCAGTTAACTATGGCAGACCAGAATGTGAGTTTCTTAAGGAATTTAATATGAGAGACATGGTTTACAGTGTAGCCAAATTTCAGCTCTTCACTTTGGAAGCTGTATCCTACACCTAACCACTCAGTGATTCGGCAAAATCACTCATCTAGCACCCTATCAGTCCAATTATGCCGAATTAGTGATGATGTACTGCATTATGAAAAGATAACTCTCTGAAAGAATGTGTGTTCACCTATTAAATTGCAATGAGAAAAAAAAGCAAGCTGATCTTTCTTTTTATAATAAATGGGGGACAAAATTCTGTAAAATAACTAAATATTGAAAGCAGGAGTCTTCCTGAATAAGCTGATTTCCATTTCTGACACACCAGTGGAGTTTGTTGCTTATCCCATTTGGGAAATGCTTCATAAATAGTTGGACCAGTCCATTTTGTTTAGTTCTATTTGAATGTTTTTTTGATTGATATGATTAGTAAAAGTTCATCAAATAATTACAACTTTTACTGCTTTTTAAAATGCAATACTTTTAGAAGAGTAAATTTTCTTTTAAAAAAAAGTTTTTTTTTTTTTCTTTTTTTATTAAGGTTTAATAGTCATTACTGAATGGAAAACACATGAATCTAAAATGCCTATTAAAAGACAGCATATTCATAATGGACTTGATTGATGTTTTTTTTTTTTCTTTTCTTCAATTAAAAACTCACTACGAAATCTTTAATCAATAAAATTAAAGTTTTAAATAACTCCAAACCACCCCATTGATAGCAACAAAAGAATAAATGGATGACAATGAAAATTGTACAAATGAGTAAACAATTCTATAAAATTAATTACTTCAGCAGTCTAAAGAGAAAGTTTTGTAAAGAAACTGATCAAAGGACTGAATGACACCTGGTTCAAGCAAATTTTAATTACCTTTACAGTCACATAAGCTATTAAAGGTAAACTATGAAAAAAAGTATTGTTAGGAATATTTATAGTACAATTTTATAAATCAGAATAAATAAGTAACATAACAGCATATATTATAATCTAGTAAAATCAATAATAATAATAAAAAAAAAGCATTGACGATCTCGCAATGTCAATCAGTTTTTATTTTAAAATTTTTATAATGAACAAATTATGCTGTTTCTAATTGATATGGTTTCAAGCATGATGAAAAATAGTGTCAAAAAACTTTCAAATCACCTCAATTTACGCTCGTGTAGCACACCTCTATATACACTTTTTAGACAATTTGTTTTTATCAAATTTAAATTTCATAGTATAAAAGAACAATAAACCTCTCAGAAATGACAGTAAATTGTTTCTTTGAGGCAATCTCCTTTTTATGGGATCATGATTATTTACAGTATTTCTTTTGATTTATTTTTGAAACAAACAAGCAAATATGTACAGTGAGCGATTTCATTAAAATCTCAAAAATCACCTGATCAAGGTTATGATGGCAAACAATTATACAAGTACACAACAACACAATTAAGTACAAAAGTCTTTAACATTGTTGAAATAATACAATGGAATCTTGACTAGACAAGCTACAATGTCCTGCATAAATTTACTGGTCTTATATTATTGTTTTTGTCTCACTTTTATAAACTGAATGAAGAAGATTTAAACAATTTTACATTTTTTGACAACTACAAGGGACAATAGTTTAGTCAAATTACACTTACATTTAAAATTCTTACTATTCTTCATGTATATTTTATATTACTCTAATTTAGATTATTTTGCTTTTCATATTTTTCAAATATTTTTTTAAAAATTGCAAAAAAAATAAAATAAAAATAATAATACTTGTTTTGTCCAATATTTAGCAACTGAAGTTTTTAGATTTTGCAATCAAACTACTGCTAACATCTGTTATTCTTAGATTTGATTATGATTAACCTATTAACTTTAACTAAAGTTTAGTTGTCTTTCAATGCAAATAAGTAATGATTTTTACAAAACTAAACTCAAATGAATATTCAATTAATTTGCAAGATTAGGTCAGGATCTAAATTGAAAATTTCAGCAGAATAGGCCACTCTTGCAACAATCAAGCCACTGGCCCCATTAGGTAACTGGTTAGTGATTCTGTACCTCAAATGATTGATGGATTCGTGATTGTTCTGGACATGACAAGGCCAGACAAATAAATCAGATTTTTTTAATTTTTTTTTGTTGAAAATATGGAACTACAATTTGTAGTTAACATGTATTCATAACAGGAATTTTGTTTGTACATCATTCAAATTTTATTTTATTTGCTCATTCTTTTCCATCTGATACACTTTGCCAAAAGGCAATCCTTACATATCTGATGTTTCAATGGAATTACTAGGCCAAAAGCAAGATATTTTATATTTAATCCTCCTTTAAAACATGTTAAAATATTTTTTTAAAAAGAAAAAAGTAAGATCATGGATTACATTTTTGAAAAGAAAAAAGATTTTACATAAGATTGAGATTTGAATTTATAGTTTTCTAGCAAAGTTGATGTTTTATCAATTTGCAACTGAATTTTCAGGAGTTTTATAATTAAAAAGGTTAGGATTTGTGATATATACAGTATTATTTTTTATTCAATAAATAAAAAGTAAATGGTGGCAACAATGTGAGATGTTATAATGACAAAAAGATGGAATGTACTGCAGTATAACCCTAGTGCAGGGTGTCCCGTAAGCTACTTATCCTGAGACTTAACATTGCCTTTAACTCTTAATACATATATATCAAGAACAACTTAAGTACAAAATAAACATGCAACTTAGAAAATTGATAGATCTATGTATGAAAATTGCTAGATAAGATTTAGCTTTTAATATATTCAACACAAATAATTGGAAAACAGAATGAGAAAAATTCAATTAGCACTTTAGTAAAAAGACTATAATAAAAAAAAGAAAAACAAACAAACAATGAAAGTGAGTTAATCAAAAAGAAAACACCACATCTCCATAACATGTAGTTTATTTAAAACTTTACGGAATTTTCGGGATGATGATACGTCATCCCTTCTTCAAGCGAAATGTAACAATAAATTAGTTTTTTGGAATAACCAACAATACAAACTAGTGATAAACATGAACACTATGTTGAAATAATTTACAATTGTTTTAACAATATGAAATGGCAATTATGCTTTTACATTACTTTACAATTTTTGAAAAAACAAATAATCCAAATGAACTAACACATAGATACATCAATTCTTGTTTACAATAAGATAACTTAGATATTTTGAATCCTTTAAATTAACTAACAATCTAATAATCAAAAAACATTTTAATAATGAAATTCATCAATATTAACCACTTTTTTTACATCTTTTTTAATTAAGTCCTTTACTAATATAATCGTAGAAGGGTGTACTTTAGCCCCTTCATATCTATTAAAATTAGTTCCTTTTGTACATTTTATAACACAACTTTCTAATATTTTTCTTAGACTTAAATCTGTTTCGTAAAGTTTTAAATAAACTACATGTTATGGAGATGTGGTGTTTTCTTTTTGATTAATTAACAAAATGAAAAGGAAGAAGTTACAAGAAGAATTTGGAAATGAAAGTGAGTAACATGACCATTTTCTACAATTATGAGACACTTTTTTTAAGTTTTATAGTGCAAAGGGAAAAGAATAAAAGAAACTGTTAAAAAACAAATAAGCATTATATTTAATATAAGCATTATTTTTTTATATTTTTAACACTGATCTTTTATTCTGTTTCTTTTATTTTCTGTGTTTCTCAATAAATATGAGTTTAAAATAAATGACATTTTATAATTCTGATCAACATGCCTGCTTTATTTCCGCAGAACTGCCAACTTTTACATTAGATTAATATTACTTCATTGCTTAATCCCTATTCTGCTGAACAACAGGCATCTTATCTGAAACTCTATTACTTGCAGAGTTCTTTAATGATTGAGATGGTGCCATCTATACTAACCATTCAATTCTGCTATTACTTTTCATAAAATATCATCAAATGTAATGTCATATCAACATTGATAAAATAATAATTAAGAAAATCTAAAATGGTAGCTGGCTTGTGATATATTAGATATTCTGTTTCAAGTGGAAAATTTAGGACACCCTGTACAACCCTGATCAGATGATGTAACCAATTTACTTAGTACAACACACCAAAATTAAATAGTGGACAATGTGTGGACCAGCATAAATTAAAAATATCACTACTGCAAATACAATGTAGAGCTTTAGCTGTGGGAAACGTGGTGGAAAACCAAGTACAGTGTAGTGAAGCAACTTGTTCCTACCTGAAAACACAGTAAAATTATGTTACTATGAATAAGAAGTATCAAGATGACAGGAGATCAAATCAAGCTTTCTTACTATTTGGATTCTTACATCCATTTTAGAAAAACTTACATCAAATATCTTATTAAGACTAAGAATTTTTTAACATGTGTAAAAATAGATATATTTGATAAAATGATGCCAACACAATTAAAATTAAAAATAAAAACATATGTACAAACAAAATCATGACTGGTTTCACTAGCGAAGGGAGTCGTCTTCAGGTGATAATAATCAAATATTCCTTTGTTATAAGCTTCAATAAGATGACAGTATTAACATATTGGTTCATGACATTGCAGTCAATCCCGCAGAACATCAGTAGTTTGCACTCTTCTTAGTAGGTCCATTTGAATAGAGGGTGACACGTTGATAAGGATGACATCACAAGAATACACTGCACAGAACATTAAGTATTGGATTCGAAATAGAACCCAATGCACAACAATGAAGAGCGCAACTGACAGATGTAACAATGCAGCATCCTATTGGATGAACTGTTCTGCACTGATGTTCTGTGGGATCGACTGCAACGTCACAAACTAATATGTTACTGTAATATTAGATTAGAGGACCAAACACACCATATCACAAACAGAAAAAACTTTATAAACTTAAAACATATTAAATGTTTCGAGGGATTAACCCTCATCATCAGAGAAAGAAACAGATCAGGCCCTTAACAGTCCTGTAAATACAAATAATGAAATAGGAACATCATAATTCAAAACAATATAATTGCAATATAATAAGACACTAATAATAATAACAATAATGCAGATCATACTCTAACGCATTCATTATTGAGACCTCATTATTGTAACAATGTTGCGTTCTGATAACTATCGACTCACAAAATTTTCTTAAATAATCATCCTTTTCTTGCCTGTAAACAATGGGTTTAGTGGTCAGAATTTTATGCCCCTAAACTTTTTGATGTACAGCTGTAAGATACTTCAGATCCCCTTGTTCTATTGCCCTATCATGTTCCTTCATACGGGTCCTTGTTCTACGTTTAGTTTCTCCCATGTATCTATACTTTTTACCCCCATTTTCACAACCTATACCATAAATAATGCAAAATTTGTCTAAGTTATCCATTCTCTCTTTATTGACATTAATCAATCTGCCCAATATATTATTAGCTTTATATACTATTTTTATATTGGCCTTACCTATAATGGCCTTATATTGGCCTTTATATCGGCCTTACGCTAATCTATTATTCAAGTCCTCATCATATGGTAAAGCAATGTACTTATCAATAGCTTTAACCTTACTAATAACCTTCCCATTATGACACCTTGCATCCCGTAAAACTTTATCAATAGTTTTATTAATAAAACCTACGGGATAGTTATTACTACTATAAATATTACAAATGCACTGTAATTCATGAATTAATAATCTTTCATTGCTACAGATTTTCATGGCCCTAGCCCAACGCAATGAATTGAATTTATATCTTAATGGCCCTGCTGCCAAGAAGTTCAAAGTAATATTCACACTGGAATCTTTTCTATGAACTGTAGTTTCAAATTTATCATTATCTCTGATAACTAATACATCTAAGAATGGAATCTTGTTTCTTACTTCATTCTCCATTGAAAACTGAATATCTTGGTTTATACTGTTAAAAGTAGATAAAACCTCTTGTATCATATTACTATTACCAATAACCCCAAATGTATCATCAACATACCGACATAAATACTTGATGTTATTTTTAATAATATCATATTCCCACAACTGCTTTTCAATGTGGTGCATCACAATCTCTGCCAACACCGCTGAGGAAGGAAGTCCCATGAACAGCCCATGTAACTGAAAAAAAAACTTTATCATTAAATTTAAACCCCTGTAATTTAAACAAAACTTGGTATAGGTTGCGAAAATAAGAGTAAAAAGTGTAGATACATGGGAGAAACTAAATGTACACCAAGGACCCATATGAAGGAACATGATAGGGCAATAGAACAAGGGGATCTGAAGTATCTTACAGCTGTACATCAAAAAGTTTAGGGGCATAAAATTCTGACCACTAAGCCCATTGTTTACAGGCAAGAAAAGGATGATTATTTAAGAAAATTTTGCGAGTTGATAGTTATCAGAACGCAACATTGTTACAATAATGAGGTCTCAATAATGAATGCGTTAGAGTATGATCTTCATTAATGTTATTATTATTAGTGTCTTATTATATTGTTTTGAATTATGATGTTCCTATTTCATTATTTGTATTTACAGGACCGTTAAGGGCCTAATCTGTTCTTTATCTGATGATGAGGGTTAATCCCTCGAAACATGTAATATTTTTTAAGTTTATAAATTTTGTTCTGTTTATAATATGGTGTGTTTGGTCCTCTAATCTAATGTTTGCAATACACACGATGAACAATAATGTTAATGTAATTATTCAAGCTTCTAATGAAGGAACATTTGGTTACCACCACCTGAAGATTCTAGACCTCCTTCTTCACTAGTGAAACTGGTCATGATTTTAATCTATATATATAAAAATGAATGTATCTTTCTTTGTCTGTCCTTTATAGACTCCTAGGCCCTTTGACCTATCTGGACCAAACTTTGCAGAATTACTCTTTAGGACCCTGCGGAAAAGATAGGCTACCTTAGAACCCGGACCCCCCCCCCCCCAAAGGGGTTGAAAAGGGGTAAAACCCCTGAAAAACCCAATATCCACCTGGTGGTGAAAATGAGAACTACACAAATATTGTGTAAAGTGAAAAAATTCGCTCTCCTATGAGGGGCAGGGACACCGCACTTGGGTGGGAGGAAGCCAACACAAAGGTTGAAGTGTCCCACCCCCGACCGACACCGGGACCTTATATTTAGGGCCCCTTCTCAGGCCCCCCAAGTCAATTGCAAAAAAGGGAAAAATTCGCTCTCCTATGGGGGGCAGGGACACCCCACTTGGGTGGGGGGATGGCGACACAAAGGCTGAAGTGTCCCACCCCCGACCGACACCGGGACCTTATATTTAGGGCCCCTTCTCGGCCCCCTCCCCAAGTCAATTGCAAAAAA
>JAFIDM010009631.1:350232660-350245874 GCA_023159025.1 Thereuonema tuberculata
CCCAAGTCAATTGCAAAAAGGGAAAATTTACTCTCCTATGGGGTGCAGGGACACCACACTTCGGTGGGAGATGGCGACACAAGGGCCTAAGTGTCCCACCCCCGATCGACACCATGACCTTATATTTTCGGCCCCTTCTCACCGAGCCCTTTCTTTCCTTGAGTGGCATTGCAACGCATGCCGGGTACAGCTAGTTGTTTATATATTTTATTTTTAATTATGTGTTGGCGTCATTTTATCAAATAAAACTTATTAAGACATTCATAACTTCATAGTAAAATAATTCAACAAAAGGCAGTATCTATTCTCTTAGTTGTAACTTCCTTGTTGACATATCTCAGTAAATTAGCATTTTTGTTGACAATTTCTTTTGATTCTTAAGCAGAAATTAGTAATTTAAGTCTTTTATTTATTTATTTTTTTAGTTAGTCTCCTTTAGCCTGGACCTTAACCTGCAAGCTAGTAAGTTTAATTTAGACTGTACATGTAAGAACATCACACTTGCAATTTCCGTACCGATCCAAGTGAGTTATCTTTGTATGCTTAACAGCTGACTAGCATTAATCCAATGTAGCTTCAAGCTGTTTTTATAGACTGATATGCTGCTGTAATGCCTTAGTTTGACTTGGCTGTTATAATTCTTGGAATCGCAGAAATAAAAAGATAGTGCCAGTTTGTTGGATTTGAGAAACATTGAGAAATATTGTAATTTTAAATATTGAAGCCTTATTGTGTCAACTTCTTCAATATCAATTCATCCTGATCAATCTATTTGATCAAGAATTTATAAAAGAACTCCAGTTCCAGTACATGGTATGTTAAGTAATTGACAAGTTAACTCTTTAATGTATATTGTATATATTTAAGTATATTTATATGAAGCTATTCAGCCATTTCTTCAAACTGACAGTGACTTTAATTCAGATGGGATTTAAATTTGACTTTTCCCACATTTCTTAACACAGGATTAGAGGCAACTGACTGGCCAAAGATGTGTCAAAAGTGAAGTAATTTCAATCTCTGAAAGCAAGTTAAAAGAGTGGTAAAACAATGATGCATGATTTATAGAAAGATCATTATGTTTTTTGTTTTCACATTTTATGGCCGGTTCGACAGGTTTTATTTATTTATTTATTTATTTATTTATTTAGTGCATTGTATATATTTAAATTCTTCAAGCAATGATACTTATAAGGAAGTTAATTGGAAACACAAAATTTACCATTTTTATTTTCACCAATGAAGCACAAAATTATATTCTACACTTACAACTTATATATCATATCAGTTAATATTATCAAAACACTGAATTTCAAAATTCTGATTATTAATAGGGTTGTTCAAATGAAAAGGTATGAAACGACACTGTGGGTATAAATGAAGACTTTATTAAAAGTATACACCATACGCCTGAGTACAATGATCCCATTGATTAACGAGCCGAAGGATTCCTTGCTCCCAGAATTCCTGTGGCCGTGACGAGACCCAGTCCTGCACTGTGTCCTTGATTTCGTCGTCCGAGTTGAAGCGCTTCCCTTTAAGATGTTTTTTCAGAGAACCAAACACATGGAAATCGCAGGGCGGTTGCTCAAGCTGCTCCCACTTGAACTTGGCCAGTTCCACGTCTGTGACCCTGGAGACGTGTGGACGCGCGTTATCATGGAGCAGAACCACACCCTCCGTGAGCAGCCCCGGTCTTTTGTTCTTGATGGACCTGCATAGGCATCGAGTGTCTCACAGTACACATCGGAGTTAATGGTTCTTCTGTGCTCGAGGAATTCAACAAGTAGCGGACCTTTGACGTCGAAAAAGACGGTGAGCAAAACCTTGCCTGCTGACGCCACGGCTTTGAACTTTTTAGGGAGAGGTGACGACGCATGCTTCCACTGGATGCTGTCCCGCTTTGTCTCTGGCTCGTAGTGATGGCACAGCTCTCATCACCTGTGATGATCCGCTGCAGGAAAGCGGGGTCTTCATGATACCGAAACAGATGTTAAAGTGCTAGCCCCATACGCAGTTCCTTCTGCTGGTCAGTGAGCTGCTTCGGAACCCACTGCACGCACACCTTCCGATAACGCAACCTGTCGTGAACAATTGTCCACACTGTTCCAATGCTTACAGCCACCTTCACCGCCAACATTCGCAACGTGACATGCCGATCACTTCTCACTAGGTCATCCACCTTGTCGATGAGATCGGTCGTGATGACTATGTTTGCCTGGCCTGGTCTCGAGTCATCAACCAAACTCTCACGGCCTGCACGAAAATGGGCACTCCATTTTCTCACTGACTTGTCGGACACACAGTCTTCCCCATATACGGTCACCATCTGGCGATGAAAGCAGCCGGTTTAACATCTTCCGCTGTCAGAAATCGGATAACGCCTCGCTGCTCCTCTATCATCGAATTTTGCAATGTGAACGCCATCCTGTCCTCCGCGTCAATTGGACGGCGCTCTTTATAAGAGCCTCTGCTCTCTCCTGCACATGCGGGCTCCCGCACATGCGCCGATCCACGCTAGAGACTCCAATCGCATCCCTAGATGTCTAGCTACGTTCTCCCATAGCGGCATAGGCTAATATGTAACAGTTACGTTGTTACGACGTTTCGTACCTTTTCATTTGAACACCCCTAATATTTTAATGGTATTCTATTTTTTTTTTGTCAAATTTACTAATCTCAAAATAAATTGGAAATTGGCTTATTTGGCTCACAAGTAAATGCCAAATAAGCAACAATCCTTTATAAATTTGTTTGTCTTCTGGAAAATTGGACTAATCTCAAGAAGCATTATGCAAAACAATGTACTTCTTCTGTGGTAATGAAACTAGAAGCTACTTCAAGACAGATAGACTGGTCTCTTTATAATTTATAATTAACACCTGTTCTACATGTCTCAACTTGTTTCATCAATGTTAATCCTGCATCCTAAAATAGTTTCCATCTTTAGGAAGTAATCTTAATAGATTCACAAAGAGTTCTCCAAATTTTGCTGAATAAAATAAAAAGTTATCGAATATTCGTCTGGTCAGTCTTCCCTTCTCCATTCTTTTGGGCATCTCAAAAGAATGGAGAAGGGAAGACTGACCAGACGAATACAGTGGTACCTCGACATACGAATTTTGTATGAATAAAAAAAATCGTATATCAAATCAATTTTTTCCATAGAAATTAATGGAAATATAATTAATTTGTTCCAGTGATACGAATTTACCCCCCAAAAATAATTAACATGCTTTAAATACCAACCAAATATAGATTTAATATAAGATAAATACAATGTTTATTGTATGCATGATATAAATGTACTACATTTTTTTACTAAATGTACTATTTTTTTACTTACACTAAGACTAATCACTATCACTGCCACTCTCACGTCTGGCCCTTCTGGCCGCACTTGCAGTGGGTGTATCGCCACTAAGATGTGGTCTTTTCAAAAGGAAACGATCAAGAGAGATCTGTTTCTGTCTCTTTTTTAGAATGTTTCTAAAATGCGGCAAGGCACATGTCATTGAACAATGCAATGGCTCTCCCTGTAGACAATTTCTCCGGGTGTCTCTTTTCTACAAAATCGGACACTTCTTGCCACTTAGCAAGGATATCACGAATTTCACGTGAAGATAGCACCTCCTCCTTCTCGACCTCCTCCTCACTGCTGAGTTCCTGCATCACCTCTGAGTGCGTCATCTCTTGTAACTTCTTCAGCTCCTCCGTCATTAGTTCTTCTGCATGCTTCAGCACCAGATCCACAACATCCAGCTGTACTAGCTATTCGTATCTCAAAAATATCTTCGTATTTTGAGGCGTAAATTATATGAAAATTTTCGTCGTATATCAAAAAAATCGTATGTTGGGGCATTCGTATCTCAAGGTATTGCTGTATTCGATTATTTCGACAGGAACCCCAAGACACAGCTTACTTGGATTAGGGAGATTAGAGTATACCTGGAGGAGATTGGTTTGATGGAGGAAGATATTGTGGATAGGGGCAGATTTAGAAAAAAGATCAAAGACTTTAAGGGGTTCCAGGAAAGAGAAAGGAGAAAAACGGGAGCTTCATGGGCTGAGGAGAGAAAGAAAAAACAGAGTGAAAGAATGAAAAGATACTGGAGCAAGAGAAATAAGAAACATTGAGCTTCATGAGCTATTTCACGCGGTCCTCAGATGGCCAAATTCGAAGAAAACAGAAAAAGTTATCCAAAACTCACAGTGACATCAAATATAATAAAATAAAACTCCTTTATTTGATTATTTGTTTTTGAGAAAGAGTAGGCTAAGGAAGGAGAGCTGATTAGGCCTCGGAAATATTCCTAGAAGATGTAGAAGAAAAAGTTATCCATTCAAGTTACACTTTTACTGAAAAAAAAAATTAAAAAATTTGCTTATCACAGATCTTCTGATTTCTACTCAAAAGAATAAGTTATTTAAAACTTACCAATGACAGCTGCTCCACACCCCATCTTCTTAACTCCCATCCGATACGAAATTGTAGGCACTTCGATTTCATATAGTGTGGATGCCATATCCATCACCCAGAGATTTCCAGAGTTAATTGGTAGCAATGTTTTGTTTAAACCCTGAGCTTCACTGGTTATCAAAGCTGAACGATGATGGTGGCCTGACAGAATCAGAGCTGGCTTTTTGGCTTCCACAGCCTGAAAAAAAATTCAATATTATAAAATTCAATACAATAACAGGAATATCTTGCTCTAAATTTTCAAAAAAATTCTAAAGTTTTCTAAATTCATTTGACTGCAGCCTTTGTATGACTCAATTAAATATTTAATATTGTATATCTTTGTTATTATACACTGTTGGAAAATGAAAAATGAACATCCCTAAGGAAGTGAATGGGAAGCACCATATTTGCTTGTGGTACTGATAGAGGACATGAAATGAGATGATCAAAAAATGCAGAGCTGCGGAAGAATTAGGAAACGAATACTTCCATGAACCATCCAAGCCTCTAAAAGAAATTGCTGATCTGCCTGTGGTGGCAAAAGTTGTAGACATGCCAGGATGGCGTAGGCCAGCACAGTTTGTGCAGTTAAGAGGTCATATTGTGGGTCTGAGGGAGGCTGGGTGGTCATTCTGGAGAATCGCTCGATTTGTTGGACATGAAGTGTCCGCTGTGCATCAGTATTGGCACCAGTAGTCCGAGGAAGATGTACATGCTCAATCAGTCTGGTTACAGACTGCAGTGCTACACGGATGCATGCCAGAACTTCCTAATTATAAAAGCGACCATCGCGGATCACATGGCAATCACAGCACAGATTAGGATCAGTGTCGCACCTGGGATGTCAGCTAGGACCATCTGTAACTGTTTGCTGGAAGCTGGGCTACGATTACGGGTGCCACTCACCAGACTTCGCCTTATGCCTTGCCACCATGCAGGCCACCTTCAGTGGTGTCATGAAAAAAGCACCTGGAGGGATGAATGGTGCAGCATTGTGTTTAGTGATGAGAGCAGGTTCTGCCTCAGCATTAGTGATGGTCGTTTGCATAAGCAGCGTAGACCAGGTGAGCAGTACCTGCCACAGTGTATACAGTAGGAACACACAAGATCAACACCTGGCATCGTGGTGTGGGGAGCCATAGTCTACAATGACCATTTGCCTCTGGTTGTCCTACAGAGAATATTGAGCAGTGCAGCATACATCCAGACCATCATCCAACCTGTTCTGTTGCCATTCCTGCAACATCAAGGAGATGTGCTCTTCCAATAAGACAATGCCTGCCCACACACTGCTCATTTAACCCAACGAGCTCTTCAAGATGTTCATCAACTCCCCTGGCCAGTACGAACACCAGAACTGTCCTGCATTGAACATATGTGGAACTCAATTGGATGGCGTCTGGCCAGGTCTGCAATACCGGCAACAAACCTTCACCCAAATGTGCCACCAGGTGTAATATATGTGTACCTCCATTCTCCACGATGATAATCGACACCTCTACAATCGTCTCCATTCAAAAGTGCAGGCCTGCTGGAAGAGGGTACACAGGGTACTGATTTGGTCTTTTGACACTGCAGCCTCTGTACATGATCATGCACAGAGGGTAATATACCTATGTACAGTGTATGACCTATAGAGTGTGTGAATAAAATTTCATTCTCCTGGGACCATGGCTTCAATATGATCATTTTCCACAGTGTACATATTATTTGCTAATATATACAGTATTGGGCAAACCTAACAGTAGTGAAAAACAGATCCAGGAGTGGGAGCAATAAATATAACTAAATATCAGTTACATAATACAGGAATATCCCAACTTAGCATTATCCATCCAACTTGTATAGGATGTTCTAAATGTTCGCCATTACAGCGGACACTGTTAATATCATTCCTGGAAATTTCCTACCTTGAGATGATATGGCTAGGAAAGTTTTCATGAAGTAATTGCCTGCACGCGACAGCTGTACAATAAGTAAGCACCTGTTTCAAGAGACAGCTGTGATTTGTTGTTAGGCTTCGTGGTTGTCCCATGCACCTTTTACTCTGTCAGCACACTACCTGCATGTCAGAATTTTTGGATGATGCCAAGAATTACACTATCACTTAGGGCATGTTTCCAAAACATAAGGTGAAACCTGCCAGAATAGATGAAGACGATCTTTCGAAACAAAGAAACAGTTTTGTCAAAATTTTGTCACAATAGAGGATTATTAATATGGAAAGGTAAGGAGGAAGTGCTTTCAAATAAAAAATAATAATAATAATAATAAAAAAGCTTATTTTAAGTTTAAAATGATTATTGAAAAGTCATTTTTCTGTAAGGACTATTACACTGAAATTAGAAGTAATGACTGAAATGATGACCATGAAATTTCTCAGAGAAAAGGTAAGACAGAATTAATCATTCATCATCTTCCTCATTAATTCAGGAATTTACTGTTTTGTAAATGGTAAATAAAACAGTACTTTCAGTGTGCAAAGTTTTAATGGTGCAAATATAAATGAGTCTATTATTGTTGGAGTCAATGTGGAGCTTTCAAAGCTTAAAAAAAAAACAATAAAAAACTCACCAAAAACCTTGCTGTTTACAGATGATTATTCCTAGCTCGCAATTGCCAAAGTGTGTGAAACATCTGTTCTGGAATGTCACTTATTAAACACTTGGTTTCACCCCCCCTCATTGTTTATAGATGAGTCTACTTTCCATCAGGAATAAGACAATATTTGGTACAAGTTAAGAGACAAGAGGAAGAGGAGGAAAAATTTAAGAAAATCTAAACAAGTGATCAACAGTCTTTGGATCAAAATGGAGGGGTAAGAAAAACCATCACATCTTAATTGGAATTTAAATTCAGCTCATGCAATGCATCTGAATAGGCAACTCACTCTCTTAACTATGAGCCAATTATTGAAGATTAGACAATATATTGTAAGATTTGTTTGAAGTATCATAGGAGATTAAAATATGGAACAACAAAATAATATAACTTACTTCTCTACCAATACCAATATATCTTGATAGGATAGGCATGTGACTGAGTAAGATAGTGATATGATCACCACCTTTGTGTTTGCTGTCTAACTCAGCACTTTCTTCAAGGGTCTCACTTAGCACATTTACCTAAAAAAAAAGGAAATAAGAATTAATCAATATAGAAAAGAATTATTTACTGCTGAAATATAAAAAACACTTTTGGAAGATAAAGTCTGTTAAAATAAAAAAATTCTAAGAATAAACTTTGAAATGAAACAAATTTAGAATCAAACTTTTTTATTTTAGGATATCTGTTCCAAGACTGTTTTTAATTAAGATCTAATGTTGTTTAATTACTTACTGTTTCCTTCTAATTAAGTAATAAATAAAAGATTGGGAAAATAACTGAATCAAATACACAGATGCGATGTTCAGAGCCCTGTAGCAAATAAAGGTACTGAATGAAATTCAATCAAACTTGATGTAATTACTCTCTGGAGAAAATTTGGTGCGGGAACTGCTTGAAATTTGCATAATTTTACTGTTGCTACTGACAGATTGGCAGATATAAGGAAGATATAAAGTGATTCCCATCATTCTGATAAGACTGAAGTGTTATGGTTCTCACTTACTTAATGTGCATTGCTAGTTAAGTTTAACTATCAACAATATGGCAATGGTAATGTCACATTTTGAGAATCCTGGCAGTTGATGCTTAGAATAGGTCCAATGACAATAATTAATTTTAGAAAAATGATTTTATAATTTGAAAATAGAAAATCTTTAGCATGGAGGCCAGGATGATGGCACACACTGATTATTCCTCAAGTTGAAGAAGTTGCAACTGCCATTATGGAACACAGATTGAATAATGCACAAGGCTCTGGCAGTGCTCAGGCAATATCAAGGCAACTCGATTATGCCATACTCAACAATATGGAAAACCTGCATCAAATGCTGAAGTTTTTCCCCTACAAGATCTCCTATACAAAAGCTTTGCATCATGGTGATAAAGACCTTGGAAGATTTTGTGAAGTGATGAGGCACATTTCTATCTGAACGGCAATATTAACACACACAAATGCTGCATTTGAGCTGATAATAAGCTTCATGTGTTCCATCAGATCCTTTTACACTCAATGAAAGTCAGTGTGATGTACTTTTTGGAATGACTTGTTCCATCTCTGCTGTTAGATATCAAGAGATAGTGCTCAACTTTGTTGTTCCTTCAATGCAAAAGTAAAAATGATGCCTCGACTCTACCATATTCAAACAGGATGGAGCACCACCTCCCAATGAGGGTACACTGAGGGTTACAATGACAATTCACAGAAAACAATGATTAATTGTGCATTTCCTATGGCAAGGCTAATCTCAACCCTTGTGACTTTTATTTGTGAGGCCATTTCACAAGCCTGATTAAGTAACTTTGAAAGACAGTCTAATGCAGGAAGTAAAATAAATCTAATGCAAATCTGTTGCGCTCCACTTTAGAAAACATTGAACCATATGGACACAACAATTGATTTTTAGTGTTTTTTTTTCTAGCCATTACTCTTTCAATAACCTTAAATCAAGTGCTTCTAGCATCAAATTTCCCGATGGCAAAATTTTGTGTTAATTTTGTTTTCTTATAGATAAGTAAATTGAAAATAATTATAAATATAAATTCCAGAGAGTACTTACATGTAATTTGGTACAATAAATATATTTTGTGCTTTACATTTTTTTGCTACAGGGCTCTGAACACCTTCACTTTAATTATGTATATATGGCCATAAAACTTTTTACACAGGACTAGCATATTCAATTACCTGATGACAACTTATGTTTATTTTTAATCATCTTTTGGGATCTAAGTTATAATCTGATTTTTAGCTCAAAGCAGAATTCTGTTTTTTCCTGTACAAATTGCAAATTTTCCCTACATATCACTCGGATGTTTGTAAATCAAACAAAGATAATGTATATTATTTCAAATAAAAGGCCTTGTATTGCACCATGCCATTGCAAAAAACAGAATAAATATAAAGCTTCATACATACAGCATCATAAAAACAAAATAATCTAACATTTCTAATTATTGATGTAATGAAATTAAATTAACTTTTTAAAATTTACTTCAACTTATCCACTGAACATGAGATAAACCATTTATTTTATGTTTAAGAATTGAGGGGCTCATTGAAAAATGAGGCACATATCACAAAATTAAAATTTTACATGGAAGCAAGTTTAGAAAAAATAATTACCTGTGGAAAGTTTTTATCTATTTGTAATTATTTAAACTGGCAGTGAAAGTAAATGGTAACATGTAGGTAATGGTTAATGAAATACGATACTAGATGGCAGGATCTACTTGGTGGTAACAAAAAATCAAAATACATGTAGCATATGTCGCTTTTTCACTGGGCCCCTCAACTGTAAATGAAATTATACTCTACTAAATATATTCTGAATCAATAAAAAGAATTTTAAAAATGTACATAATCTCAGATTCACCAGACTCTATTAGAAACAGAACTCTTTTAAGATTCCTTATTATAGTCATTAGTCAGAATTATCAACTAATTAATGAAAAGCCCATTAACCATGTTACTTCATTTCTTGATTTTAAAACATTATATTTAATGCCTTTGTGTTAAGGAGACAACTGGTCAAGATTTGAATGTTGCACTCAAATTTCTTTTTTCTCCTGTATTTAGCACCACCGAATCTGATAACTTCAAATCACCCAAGCCACTCATTATCATAAAACCCCAATTACATGGCTTTGATTTTTTGATTCTGCAAAACACTTTTCTTTCTTTCTTTTTTCGTTGACCACGAAGCTGAGGGAATCATATGTAAGGCATCTGCTTGTTGCCAGTATTCTCTGTCTTACTATTAACCAAAGAAGACAAATGGCATCTGAACGATCTCAGCAGATGTTTAATATCCATTTATGATAATCCCATCATGCTGAATTCTACTTTAATAGTAGTAAAATGGGTTTATAATTTATATATATCTATATATTTAAATTACTACTGTATTGTTGTTGTTCTTATTGATATTATTATTATCATTATTTTATCTTGAAATAAAATTTAAAGATTCCTACCCTAAGAAATGATACAAATTTCACTGTGACATGCTGATCTTCATGGAACGTCTCACGGAATCGCTCATGTTTCTTGAAACTTAATCTGTCTAAGCCTTCACCTCCAATGTCATTATCACCAGGAACGAAGACAGTCTGGACAGGGTGGAAAGAAAAAATTTAATTAATAAATAAATTAAATATTACTAATGTTTTTCTATGTCAGTGATAAAAATAGTCTTTGAAGTGCTTTTTTTTTTTAGGTTATTTTGATAAAAAAGATAAATTTAATTTAATAAATTAATGAAAGTGGCACATTGTGATAAGGAATGTGAAACTTCTCTCTTGTTGTTAAAACCAGAGCCCTAGATAGAGTGAGATCATAAATGGTAAATCAATGAAGGGAACAAACAGAGTAGCAAAGGAAGACACTTCAGTGTGATGCCAGTAAAGAAGGCTTGAAGTTACCTCAACAATTATTTTGGAGCAAATCTGTGATGAAAATACAGAAAAAAACTGTTGAAAATAGTGATGTTTGACTAATAAAGGTAAAAAAAAAAATTATACGGGAAGAATTTGTTAAAAATTGTTCTTCAGATAAAAGGCATTCATATCATATAAAGATTGATAACAGAGGATGTACAGACTCTAGTGATACTGGCCTAATGAGATGAAATGAAGGTCAAAAGGCTAAATATTTAGCCTCTGTGAAAGAAACCAGAGTCATCTGATAGAAGATTGGGTGAATCCTAGGTTCTAAGTGGAGAAGAAATGTTCAGGGGAAAGTATCCATAATTATCATTAAGGATTGAATCCAGACATCACTTGTAGACAAGTGTTACCTAAGATATCATGCCTATTCCATGTTTTCAGGAGCTAAATTTGATACCTTGAGTCCTTTAAATCTTCAAATGCCTTTATCACGACAAATTTTCGGGAATTATCTGATAGAATTGAAATTCAAAAAGGACAAGGTCAAACAATATGAAGTAGAATTAAAATGTTCAAAAAGTCACTGATTCTGATGAAATAATTAAGATTTCAAAATGATAACTAGGAAAAAAAAATGTTTGAAAAATAAGTATAGTCTGAGATAAAATATTGTTGAAAGAGTGATAAAATAATAAATCAATGAAATATTTGTAAACTGATGAGAATGAAAAGATAATTAGAAATAACTAAAGGAACAAAAATTCCGCCAGAAAACAAGGACTTCATAAAATACCTTTAGTAACTATTTGAATAGGTTCAGAAATCTGCTGAAAAAAATTTAATTGTTTCTACAGATGGTCAGTTATGGCTTTTCCTATATGACTGAGGAATGAGGGATTCCCATATAATTTGACTGAATTTTAGAATGGGTAAAATGAACAAATCTATAAGACTTGAAACATGGCTTGATTGTCAGTGCTATTTCAAAAACAGCCATACGTCTGATTTTTCCATGCACCACAGTCTTAACACTTATCAAGAAAGACATAACAAACAAAATACATTGAGTCAGTAATAATTATTTGTGTAAAAACCACTCTTTGGTATAAAAAGTTAAATTAGAAAGACAAGAGTCAGGCAAATTATCTGGCAGTCCACAGATAGACTAAAATAATGGTGCTGTAGGATTTCAGCAACAGAAGCCATAATAGATCTAAAAACATATATCTAATATAGTGACCCTTAAATGTAAACATGCTTATAAATGCTGATCAAATATTTGCATAGTCTTTCCATATTTGTGAAAAATCAAAATTGAAATATTTGCCGATTTTTAATCAATAGCACTTGAATATACCGATTGATTCATAAAGTACTGGAAAGAACTGGTGGTTTTCACCGCCCCATGTCTTTTAAACTACTGCTCATAAAAATCTGAAACTTTTTATATAAAATCATCAAACATATAAGAGTTATATTTTCATGTTATTATTTATTCATTATTATTGAAATTCATTTTATTTGCATTCAAACATCCCCAATATATCAAAATTATTATCCGAAAAAATTGTTCAACTGTCTCCCAAAAACGACATTTGTCAGACTGCATTTTTAAAAAAATACAGTGTTGTTTTTTTAAAAATTAAACAAAGGAATTAATGACAAAAGTGTTTAGATTAAATTTTCCTAATTAGGTTTCTGTATCATTTGAATATTGGATCCAGACTTTTAGAGTTTAAACAACATCACAACAGTTATTTAAATACAGTCGGACCCCAATTTAACGAACCCCTATTTACCGAATTTTGCGATTTAACGAATTTTTCTTTTTCCCCAATTAAAATGAAGGCAAAAACCCCTATTTAACGAATAAGAAACCCCAAATTAATAAATTATTTCAACAGCCAAAAAAAAATTTTTTTTTGTTAGTTTCGATAAACATACCTAATGCAGCAGGATATAAATGACACTGTATTTTCTTCTCTCTATAAAGAACTTTTCCGAGTCAGGAATCAAGGAAATTGTCAAACATTACTCAGTACATACTTTAAAATTTCAAATTAACTAGTGCGTAATTATTCGCTGCATTATTAGCTGCTGAATAAAAAAGTGTACAATTTCTAATTATAGATATTTTTGTGTAGTTGCTTATTAGGGCTGTTCCATATGGTAAGTGCAGAAATTTTTTATTTAGGACCCCAATATTACGAATAGCCCCCGATTTAACGAATAAAATTTTCGGTCCCAATGAATTTGTTAA
>JAFIDM010009631.1:350245884-350314858 GCA_023159025.1 Thereuonema tuberculata
ATCACAATCAATGTACATTACATATGAATACCTATGTTTTACATTTCAATAAAGAGTTTGAGTTTTGCTCCAGCCTAGTTTCAGTCGATTCTTATTTTACACGAACCAGGCAAAATTACACACCACAATAAGGGGCAGTGAAAACCACCAGTACTTTCCAGTACTTTATGAATCACCCAGTATATAACATGGAAATTAATAAGCTAATACTCAAAAATCTATGAAAACAATGTCAAATATCTCAAAATTGGTTGAATGTTGGCCCCTAAATCTACAAATATTTTTGAAGTACTCCATGTATATACTTCATCTCACAAAACGGTATATAAGGCCCTCTCCTTGTTAATGTGATTTGTGTCACTATTGGTTATGTCTAAATATACTTAAGCTAAACAGATCAAATAAAAACAGATTTCTACAAATAAAAAAAAATGAAAATTGTGTAGATAAATAATAAAATATTCTCTGAATATGATAAGAGTTAATCAAAGTGGGCAAGGAGTTAATTTACAAATGTGATATATTTTATCTTCAAATTGTGCTCAAATATTTTGCTGATATATATAAATACTCAAAACTCAATTAAAACAATGTCAAATATCTCAAAATTGGCCGACTTTTGTCTCTACAACCTACATATATTTTTGAAGTACTCCATGTATGCTTTCATCAAAGTATTTTACAACTTGGACAATGAATACGGTCTACCGCAAATGGAATCAAGTCGTTTCCTATAACTCTCAAATGCATTTTATAATCAAAGACCTTACAGGTCAAGGAAAAGTAACCAACTTTGTAGAATCCATTAGATGGCACTGGACATGCATAACCTGCTGAAAAATGGTACCAGGAATACTTTGAGGAAATGGCAAGAAACTGAGAAGCAAAATTCCTTTGATATAGCACTGGGTTCAATGTATTCTACAAAACACAAGATAACTAATGGTACATTCGATTTGACCAGACAGCAACACTTACAAATAAGTTATTGTCCTGATATGCTCTGATTGATGCACCTTAGAAATGTGCCTGGTGACAAATGTTGGCATCAAAGAATGCTGAGTTGCAGTGGATAGTGCACCAAGATCTGCAGTCGTCAGTGGATGTTGCACCAAGATCTGCAGTTGTCAGTGGATAAAGCAGTCAATCATAGCCTCTTTTTATAATATCTACATGGATTGGAAGGTTAGGGTTAAAAAGGTCGGGAGGAGCATTTCCTGTATATCTGAATACATTCAATGCTGTGTACACCAAGCTAGAGTGTCTACTGTATGACCAAGATAAGCCGACTAACTATCCTCATGCATTACTATTCAGATAGGTCTAGCTATTCACAATGAGTCTCTATACAGAACTTTATTATACTGCCAAGTGGTATCTACTAAGAATGTTTATCAATGACTTCTCTGATGTCTTTACTTCACCTTTAGTTGGGAGCTGCACCATTGCTAGTGTCTCTATATTATCACTTCTGGTGATATTATCTAACTGCAACTTTAATCTTTTACATACTAGAGCCTGTAACATAGAGAAGACAAATGGGGACCACTACCTACAGAGCAGATTTCGGGTCCCCAGCGGACACAACACACAGAAGAAGATGAAAGAAACAACCATGCCACGACCGGGATTCGAACCCAGGTACTGGCGCATTGGACGCCACGAATCTTTTACATACTGACTCCCCTAATAAGTACAACAATGATCTGCTTTTACAGATGAATTCTTGATGAGTATTGTGATTTTGATGTTTAACAACGCAATTAAAAAAAAAACAAATTCAATTTAACACTAATGAATGAGAGAATATGTCCTAAAATAGCAATATTATGTTAAAATGTTCCTATTTTAACAAATAAGTGCATTTTGACTTTCAAACAAATGGAAAAAATTAAAACAGAAATTGCATTACCAAAACCAGTATAAATGTGAAATGTATTACAAATGAATGTAATTACAGAAAGGTGGAAAAACTTCCCAAACCATTAGAAATGCAATCTATATTACTAAAATCTTTTATTTCTCTGTGTCTGTCTGTCCGGAACAATTTTCTGTGAGAATGGAAAATAGAAATAATTTTTACAATGAAACATCCGCGACAGGAATCGAACCTGCAACCTTCTGATCCGAAGTCAGACGTCTTATCCATTAGGCTATAGGGACTACAACTCTCTTCATATTGTTTTTTGACTTATATCTCCTTTCCCTTCCCCCATCAATAAGGAATATATTCAATCTTTTTTTTGAATCTCAAGATTGTTTATTTATTTCCCATCCGTCAGTTTATTTGTAATTCGAAACTGACAATTAGAACTATAATTGCCGAAACGTTGCAATATTTTAAATATTCTTACTTAACCAAATTCTATGTGATATTGAAAAATAAGTGCGTGTACACGGCAGATGTTGCAGTAAAGAAAACAGATTCAAGAAAGAAAGAAGCACTCTTTTTTTGAGATGGAATACCGAAAAAAAAATCACTATTTGTAACTCAAAAACCATCAATATTTGGAACACAAAAGCCACTGAAAAGTGACAATTAGAATAAAAATGAGACTCAAAAAAGAAAGAAGCAGGATTTCTATTAGGTAGAATACTGAACACTATTGTAACTCAGAAACCACTGAAAAGTATCAATTGGAATAAAAAAAATGAGTCAAGAAATAAAGAAGCAGTATTTCATTAGGTAGGATACTGAAAAATCACTATTTGTAACTCAAAAACACTGAAAAGTTTCAATTGGAATAAAAACAGGGAGTCAAGAAAGAAAGAAGCACTATTTCTATTAGGTAGAATACTGAAAAATCACTATTTGTAACTCAAAAATCATCACTATTTCTAACTCGAAAACCACTGAAAAGTATCAATAGGAATAAAAAAAAAGAGAGTCAAGAAAGAAAGATGCACTATTTCTATTAGGTAGAATACTGCTCAGAAGTTAGACGTCTTAGCCATTAGACCACGAGGCCTACATTCTAATCTCTATAAAAAAAATTTTAAAAAATATATCATAGATATATGATTTACATGCTGGTTCTAAAAGCAGTCGTAGGTTGAGAGAATGTAGACATCAAAAATTAAATTAAAAAAAATAAAAAAACTTTTAAAAAGTTTTAGTTTTAGTTTCCTTGATGTAATTTGTGTGTGTGTGTGTTTTAATAAATAAAAAGTTGTTTTCCGTTACATAAGCGAGGCTTCCGGAGCGAAGCGACGGGTAGCCGACTAGTTTTAATTTAAAATTGAAATTTTAAAATTTAAAATTAAATTATGCAAGAATGTCTAGTGATCTCACACAGTAATGAAGATAGAATATTCATTAAGAAATTATTAATTTTCTTAAAAAAAAACAAAAAACAATATTAGAAAACTCCATCTACGGATAAATTTCATTTTATTAATGGTGATATTTCGCGGAGATTGTATTCTCCGCGAAATATCACCATTAATAAAATGAAATTTATCCGTAGATGGAGTTTTCTAATTTAATTTAGTAGGAGTACAAGATAGAATATGAAGTAAAAAACAATATTGTTATTAATGACTTACTAAACAAGAGTTCAATGCTTTCAAAGTGAAGGAAAACTATATATTTTTCATTAAATAATAAATAATTTAAGCTTCAATGCAGGATTTCTTTCTATAGGTGAATATTAATTTGTTATCAAGCAATAATCAATAAACCAAAAAGGCACCAAAGTAAACAAAAAATTTCGCCTCTGAGCTATCAACAGTGAGAGTGTGGTACGGCCGTTTTGTTCTCTTTATGGACTCATCAGCCATACAAACCCTCTGTCGAAAGCTCAGATTTCGAAACCAAGTAAGGAATTCCACTGACGCACCCGCCTGGGGGTTCCCAATAAAACAAAAGCAAAATAAAAAATCAATACAAAAGATAAAGCTCCAATTCCTGGCCTGCAAATCCATCAGGCACAAAGGAAATTGAAGAAAGTAAGGCTACTAGCAAGCCACAAAAATTACAAAGAAATTTTAACGTGCCTGTAATAAATTAATCAATAAACCAAAATTGTTTATTTTGGTGGATTTCCTTACTTGGTTTCGCTATCTGAGTTTTCGACAGAGGGTTTGTGTGGCTGAGGAGTCCTTAAAGAGGACAAAACGGACATCCCACACTCCTACTGATGATAGCTCAGAGGTGAAATCTTTTGTTTACTTTGGTGCCTTTTTGAT
Organism: Thereuonema tuberculata; assembly: GCA_023159025.1. Classification (NCBI taxonomy): domain Eukaryota; kingdom Metazoa; phylum Arthropoda; class Chilopoda; order Scutigeromorpha; family Scutigeridae; genus Thereuonema; species Thereuonema tuberculata. The sequence continues at coordinate 350,250,073 of JAFIDM010009631.1, forward strand.
TTATTGATTAATTTATTACAGGCACGTTAAAATTTCTTTGTAATTAATTTGTTATATTGGCTTGGTCTCTTGAGGCTTTGTCACGAGATGTAGGACAGACACTTCAGGACATACTTTCAATTGCATGGGGGAGGGATTAAGGAATGGGCAAATTCAAAAGTGAGAGGGAGAACTGAAGTAGAGAGAGAAAACAAAAAATAAATAAATAAATTCATGGCCAACTCCTCTTTTAGGTCCAAGTTATATACTGTTGACGAATCTGTCTTTAAATACTATGAAAAGACATGCTAATGTATGTAGATGTTAAAGTAAATAAAATTCATCAAGAGTTAGATCAAACAAATCGTAATCTTTTCTTAATCCACATTAAATAAATTGTATAATTTTTTTCCTAATTATTATTATTATATTCATCTAATTATGTAACTAAGTTAACTTAATTCAATTGCATTGAAATTTTCCTAATATCATCTTACTTAACCTGGCAGGGGTCATCATGGGTCTGTGAGACCCATGCACTTTTGTTTTCATTTTTACTTATAGATGGGAGCTCCTTACAGGATTGTTTTTTTCAGTACCTTTCTAAACCCACATGATCTTTCACGTGAAAGTTTTGGTGGAATATCTGTTGCTCCAATCTGAAGGAAAAAAAACTTTGGGTCCTGTAGACCCAGTGCGACCTTTCGTGTAACTTTTTGTGCATTCAGGTAAGAGTTGTTTTTTTTTAGGTTAAATGTGAAGTTTGCCTTACAAACTTGGATTTCTAAAGTTAATTTGAACTATTTTTTTATTCTTTAGTTATTTATTAATATAATTATTTATTTAGGCCTATTTCTTATTTTTTTCCCAATTTTTGAGTTATTACTTCTTTTATTAGTTATTTTTACAAACAGTTTATTATAGATCTAACTTCTTTTTTTTTTTGCAGAGATGAAATCTTTAAGTGATAATGAAGTACGAAGAATACTTTTAGAGCCGCTTTTGGAGTGTGAGGAAGAGTCAAAGAGATAATGATGATCGTGAAGATGAAGACTTTGTGGAGTGCATTACAAAATACACACACAAAAAAAATAGAACAATATTTACTGAAAGCAATTGGTTATAAATAACTAATTTATTATTTTATCATAATTTAAACCAGCAGTATTTTTATACCTTATTTTTCTAACAATTATGTAATCAATACACTTTTCATCTGTTTTTTACAATGTTTTCTTCAATAATATTTATCTATATATTTATATATATATTATTATAAATGATTATAATAAAAATCTTAAGAAACAACCAATCAAAGATATTATTATTAACAAATATCTAAAACGTTGAAATTTTGAAAGTATCGGTGTCTAAAATGAATTGCGACCATTGGTGTTACAAAAATGGGTGTGACCACTGCCGGGTTAATAATTGATAGGATGTTTTTATAACTTAATAACTAGTTACTATATTTATTTCTAAATTCTTGATTATAGGAAATTTTTCAATGTTAACCAATATATGAAAAGGAAAGATTATTGATTCATGTTTCTCATTAATGAAATTTAAAAAAAAAATTGATTAAAATGACAATTCTAATTAGATCTTATATTATTCAAATTTTATTTTATAGAGCAATATTACCTTTATCGAAGAAGGCATAGCAAAAATGTCTCGAAACCTTTTCAAATACACTTGAAATTCATCATCGTTAGCTATGCTTCCTTCATCCATAAGATCTCCTAGGAATAGAACAACATCAGGCTGAACATGCCGAAGGGCTAATAAGAAATTCCTTCTAATATATCTGAAACAGAAACAATAAACAAAATATTACTCAGCATGTTCTTTTTTATTCATGACTTAAAGATATTTCCATGCCTTGATTATGTTATTTATTTATTTTTAATGAAATTCCCTTAGACCAGTGCTTCTCAACCTTTTTAGGCTTCTGATATGAGGTATCAGATGCTTTATATCCCCGGTTTGTCTGTCCATCTGTGGACAGATATCAGCCCAGCAACCACGAGGACAAGAGACTTGGTCAGGTTATCATTGGAAAGGTCTCACCGAGAGCAGCTCAAAGCCACAGAGCTTGTGTCTCTGCGTTGTCGGGGTCCTGAGATACAGGGGGTATCAACATAACAATATGGTAACAATTGATATCAATGACTACAATGCTACACAAACAATACTAATAATATACCATTATTAGTATTATTATATTTTGTTATATGTATCAGAAGCCATTGCAAAGCATTGTGATTGGTTTACTAATCGCTATCACTACCTTGTTTTTTTGCTTCACAGCACACCAAATCTTGTTCCTAACAAACTGTGGCTCACTAAGCTTTTTATTGCTTTTATTTCTATAATACGGAAGCAGTTATGCAATAAGGAACCAACTACCATTTTGCAGAGTTCAGGATTTCTACTGCAAAACAGGCCTAAATGTGATTAAAAACTGACAAGACCTACAGTATTACTCTGAAAGAACATTATAGAATGTTTAGAATGCAACTATTACTTGTGGGATAATGTCAAAGTAGAATTTAAAATAAAATTCTACTTTGACATTATCCCACAAGTAACGTTTTGCTAAAACAGCTCTAGACAAAAAAAGTGAATTTTTGGGAGTTGGTTCCATCTTGCATAACTGCATCCATATAAGCCTTTGAAAAAAAACACTTAAAACTTACAAATGAATGTAACAGTCTATTTTAAGCATTTAAAAAAACCCTGAAACAGATTTTTTTTTTAATCAACGTGAATGTGAATTAATACTTTACCCTTAATTGTTAGAACAAAACAGAATGTAGTTCAATTTCTGTTTGCCAGGTTATTCGATATCTAGATTTTATTCTAGATATGAGCATTTGACTAGTATAAAGTGAAATGCTGATTACAGATGCACTCTCAGAATTTCCTCGCAGCACATCTAAGACATCGTCACGGCACACCAATTGAGAAGCTCTATCTTAAAACACTAGCAGTGATCTTGAAGATAACAAATATTTTTTTTTTTTTTTCGTAATTCCCTTTGTTTTTTTGTTTTGTTTTTTTTTGTCTCATTGCAATTCTTCTCCATCTATTTGAATCATATCACCTTATTTTTTCTTACCTCCTTCCTTATTTATAAGGTCTATGTGACCTTCAGTCAGTAATTATTAAATCTAAGAAAGTGAATTACAAAAGAACATGTAGGGAACCTTTCAGTATGGGTAAACAGTATTCTTTCAATAATACATTAATTCAATCCCATCTGCTTTAAGTAATCATCTTGAAGACTGAGATAACTGTTCTGTGATTTTTTTTTTTAATCTTATGAAGCCACTTGAGTCCAGTCTGTACAGGATTATTTTGTTTATAGAGCCTGGTGAGAACTTGTGCTCTTCTTCACATACTCACCACATTCATTTTTCCATGGTGTAGATCTCAGCTTACAACAAATTTGCAACACTGTGATGATCCATACCACTGAAACTGATATTGTCCAATTTATAATTGAACATAACAGACTTCTCTATATTTCATGTTTTGATAGTGTAATTGCTTCTAAGTGATAATTTGTGTTAGCATTAATAACAACATAGAATGCTTCACTGAAACTGTCTTGACTTTTCTGATATATTGATTACCTTAGATCAGTGCTCAGCAGGTGTGCAAGAGGATGCCTTTGGTGTGTTGTGAGAAAATTCTAAGAATGCATCTGTAATCAACATTTAGTTTCAGACTTGTCAGACGTTCACATCTAGAATAAAATAATTAATATAGAAAAATAACAGAAATACGAACTATATTCTGTTTCATTATAACAATTAGGATTAATAAAGTATTAATATTCATTCAAATTGACTTAAAAATATTTCAGGGTATCTTTTATTTTAAAAAAAAAAACTGTTATACTGGTGAATTTTACATGTTTATTCAAAGGATTCTGTAATAGCAGAAAAAAAAAAAAAGCATCAAAAAAGTTTGGTGTGCTGCGGGATTTCTGTAGTGTGAAGCGAAAAAGATTGAGAAGCAAGGTCTTAGATATAGAATTTGAAAATAGAACTAAAATAGACTAAAAATAGACTAAAAAAAACCCTGCTATTTTAAGTTATGAGACTAAAGAAAACTATTTCAGTTTGCTTTGTCTATAGTTTGTGCAATTAATCTGTTCCAAACTCATTAAAAATTTAACTTTAAATTCAACTTTATAAATGTAATGAGTCCCATCTAATGATCATTAGAATGAAGAGTAAAGGATGTTGGCAGAAAATGATGATCAGTTTCCTCTCAAAATCCACTACAAAGTACCTTTTAAAAATTGTGGATTGTATAATAATAGTTTTTTTTTTTTTTTTTTTTTAGTATTACTGTTATAATAAGCAATAAAAGTACTAATGCACTGAATGAATTTTTTTTTATTTTTATTTTTTTGCATCATTGGAAAAATAATAAAGAATTTATAATTTTTAAGAAATAAAAATCAAACACTGCACATATATAAACTAATCATGCCTTTCAATTTGTCAACAGAGAGAATTGGAAACGGCTGTTTCGTCCTTATTAGGGACCCTTCAGCCCAATCCCCTCTCCTTGATGAGACAAACCCAGAAAGACGTAAAAAAAATGGAAATCAGATTTTGTACCCTAATGATTGTTAGGTCAAAGGTTTTTTTTATGTGTATATTAGCACTTAATTGGTTGCCTACTTTGTTTGGGAGTCACTTTAAGGTGCAAAGGTGATTCCATTTCTTTTCACAGCTTTCTGAGTTTGTCATCAAGGACGGTGGATCAGGCTGAAGTCCTCCCTAATAAGGACGAAACGGCCGTTCTCAATTCTCTCTGTTGACAAATTCATTTATTTATGTGCAGCCTTTGGTTTTCATTTCCTAATGATTTTCCTGCATGCTAATTTTAGTTCTTGTAATTTATAATTCTGTTTCATTTATCAAATTAAAAAAAAAAAAATTCAAAAGGAGTTAAAGGGAAATGATAAAATATATTGTAATTAACTGAATGCTGTCTGAGGACAGTGGCGAATGAAAATTAAATGGAAAAGATTAACAATAAAAACACTTTTCCTTGAGGGCTTAAAAAAAACAAACCCAGATAGACAAGGTGACTAAAACAGAAAAAGATGTGAAATAAAAATTACAAAACAGATGTTTATTACCACTGTCTATGAACAACACTAAACTCATACGAAACAATTGTCTATAAGAATTTAAAATTGCTAATTAACCAGTCCGACTTTCAAACTGTTTTTAATTTTGAACTACAATTTGTTAACTCTTTTTAGTTTTAAACAATTCTTCTGTATAATATACAGAACATAATGAAATTGCTTTTCTTCTTTAACTCGCTTGTAGTACTTATAAAGATTAGCAAATTTTTATAGATCCTATTTAGTATGAAAATAATGAAAGAAAGAGGGGATTATTTTGCTTACTTGTCTGCGTCCCATCTAGTGATCATTCCAATGGGAAATGATGGCTCTTGGCGGTAACCAATAATCTGTGGATCACTGATGATCAATACTGTTACTGAATTTTCTGGCTGATCCACAGGTAATTTGCTCCAAAATATAGTGTTAAAGACATAAGAAAACCATTCATTATAAAAGATGATGGATAGTACAAGGATGGTACTCCATTTCTGCTTGAACCTGTAGAAAATCACAATGTATAATTTAATGAATGACTAATTAATTTCTTTATACTTTCAATATATTGCTAAGAGAATAATCTCTCTCCTCTATTTCTTTTATGTCTGTGAATACCAAAAATTTCATATTGTTGAGACAAAGCTTTTCGCCAATCAGTGATCTTTAAAAAAAAATACTGTTTTCTTTGTTGTTTATTAATAATATTTTGTTTTTGTAAATAAAAGTTAAATGTTTTTCATTACTATTTTTTCTTCTTTTTTATATTAATGATAAATTGTTACTTATGAAATGGGAAAAAGGAACATTTCTTCCAGCACCAGAATAAAGAAAAAACAGTCTACTAAGTACTTTGAAAGTACTGCTATTGACCAAACTCAATCACTTCACTTTCTCTTAAGCCGTTGATGTGAATAAGATAAAAGTTTCATTTGCTTTTATAGTGGAAAATGGACAGCAACATGAGTAAGATTGCAAAAATGATTTAACATTGTTTTTGGTTATGGAACCCTATATCTAAGCATTGTATACTGTTAGTACGTGGCAAGATAGAATGAAATTCAGGGTTAAAAGCATAGTAGGCTACTCTCAATTGTCAGTGATCTGAAGTGGCAAGCATCTGTGGAAGAGGATTTTAGTAAAGGAAAATTGATTCCCATTATTACTTTCCCAAACTATACCAGAAAAAATTCAGTTATTTTTTAATGGCATCTTCCTCAAACCAGATCAGACTGTACTAACTTTGAATTGTACACAAGAAGCCAGTGAAGAAGTTTCTCAAAAGATTGAGCATGTTGATGCTCTGCAACAAGACCTGCACGTAGCGAAGGAGCTCAAGGAGACAAAATCAAGAAGTAAGGAATGAGATTTTTGACTGTATACTCTTTGAATTTGGCTCTGATTGATTACCAGCTTTTTAGTTAAGCAAAAAATGCACTTTCTAATCACACCACTTGTAGTTGCTTATTTTGATTGACTTATAAAACATTCTAATCATAGAAATCATACACTATTTTCAAACGTTTACACATCTCCCTAAACTTTTGAAGAGAATCCCAAGTTTGAAAGACAATATTGGGCCAGAATCACTTCTTCAATCATTTAATCTTTACAACATAATTAAGAAATACAAATTGGTTTGAGGAAGAGGAACTATGTTAAAGAATCCATAAAAAGAAAGATCATGTTTTTTTTCTAAAAATTAATCCTCAGCTTCTTAATTACGATACAAAATCAATTAGCAAATTTGTATTTGATAATCTAAAATTATCACAAAGTTTTCAACTTCCTAGTATAAACTTGAATTATTATGATCAAAGATAAACAGAAAGACAGAATGCAACTTAAAACTGCATTTGAACTCTTTTTTTTTTTCTTTCTTATTCTAGTCCCTTTTTTCTATAATATATATTAAGGAATATTCAAACATTATTTCAAATGTATAATGCACAGTGCTTACTATGAGACAAAGTGAAATATCTGTTTAATTATCCTGAATAGCTTTACTTAATTATTGAAAAGTATAAAGTGCATTCATTATTACAGATATTATAATATTACATTTGAATAAAACTATGAATTAATAAGCTGATAGGAAAACAATTTTATGTGCAATTTATTTTTTTACAAGTTACAGCCACAAATGTAACTTTTTTTTGTTTTAAGTTTTAATATAAGCAAAATCCTTGAACGAAGTTTTACTATCACTGAAGTTAAATATAATAATAAGACAGAAGAATTTCTTTCTTTCAACTTCAAAGATGTAAGAAATATACTTTTATGCCATATTTTGATTTTCTAAGAAATTATTCAGTTTCAATATTTGAAAAAGGAATCAACAATTATCCAAAACTGAAGTTAATCATATACTGATATGACTTTTTCTTTCTTTTTCATTTTGGCATATTGTTGACTTAGCTGATTTTCATAGAACAACTAAGGACACCTCATTTAGTCTGAAACCACAATAATGTGGTTGTAGCATGAGAGAACCATTAAATTCTTGATGGATAACAAGTTTTTCAAGATACTCATAAAGTCCATAAATTCATACAAAGAATCACTAGATACAAAGATAGTGCCTTCAAATGCTTAAGAATCACTGGGCCCAATAAATTCCTGATGAATAATTAATTATGAATGAAAAATTAAAATAATAATTCTCACTGGCTGATAAGAGCTCAGAATTTTTTTTTTATTTGTCTCTTTAATCCATATAAAACCTTTTAATGCCGTTAATCTATTAGTATTGCTTTTTCCTCTATTTCAGGATTAAATCAGCTTTAGTGATAAAGGATTTCATTTCTTTTTTCTTCTACTTGAAAGTAAATTGAGCATAATTTAGCTAATAAAATAATTTTACTTTTTGTTACAGGAGATTCTTATCGAATGGTAAAATATATTGAAATTAGGAATTTACTAAAAATCAATGTAGAATTAAACAATTATTTTGCAATTTTATTTAATATTTGAAATAAAACTATCATTTAATTTCAAATTAAACACAAACTGTTCCAAATAAAAATTAAAAAATACTTTGAATGCGATTTTAAAATAAATAAATAAATAAATAAAATATAACAAAAAAATTACTGAAAGAAATTTTAAAGACAAAATTTTTATAATTAAAAAAAAAAAGGAAGAAATTTTCTCTCAATAGATTTAACGTGCGTTAGTACTGATTGTTCATTGATATTTTAATTAAGTTGTTGAAATTAAGTAAAAGAATTATCATTTATTAACTAAATAAGATTCTAAATAAATTAGAAATAAACTACATTATCATATTAAAAATATGAGACTAACAAAACGAATAATATGGTTGTAGTTTATAAATTAGAATGCAGAGATTGTCATCAAAATTAAAAATTTACCCTATAGTGGATATTCTTTTTCAAATACAAGAACGAAAAGCCAGATTAATAATTTGTATAATAAAATTAATGTCTTTAATTGAATAAGAAATCACCAAACACCAAAATTTGTTAAACACAAGATTTCGAAAGTTCTTTTTGGTTTTGTAATGTATTTTTAAACATTTTTACTATAAAGACTTTTTAACCAATTTTGGTGTGTTTGGTGATTTCTTATTCAATTAAATGCAATTTTAACACACATTAAGCTTTTATCTAATAAAATTAATGCCATGTAAGAAAAAAAATCAATTTTTAAAAGTAAGCCAGATTGCCTTTCAACATTTCTGTAAAATTATGAAAAATAGTGAAATAAAGGTTTAATTATTAGCAAAGACATAATTAAAGGTTTAATTAGCACTAAGTTTAATTATTACAAAGATCTAATTGTTAGTAAAGCTTTATGTCGTATTAATGAATTGTTGTTTATTGCTAAATTTAATTGTTCTGTAAAAAAAAAAAAAAGATGATTTAACTGAGATATACTATTACTAGTATATTGTTAAATTTAAATTTGACTGTATAGAATTTTAACGAATTCTAGAGAGGAAGAGAAAAAGTTTTTTTCCTGTCCTCACTAACCTGAAGAAGATTTCTGTATAAAGAAAAGAAATATCGTATTTAAGAAGATATTAAATGGAGTAGTGTCGATAGAATATCTATATAAAAATATTATTTAAGAAATATTAGAGGAATTATGAACTATCTTATATCGTTTAGATATTTTAGTATATTAAAGGTTATTTAATATTAAATGAAAAAAGAAAGAAAAAGAATGTTTTCTATTCCTGTATTGTACTGAGGGTTGTGTTTACATTTTTTTACTCTTGTGTAAATATTTACCGATATCTCGACATCCAGATCAAATAGCACTGCCTCCTTCTACTATCTTATCGCAGAAACATTTGTGAGCAAATAGACATAATTATCAAAACTGCTCGAATGTAAATAAAATCATGAGCAAGAAAGAAAAGGACCGAAACACTAAATCCTCTTTCCTACTTGCTCCCGTGTGCCTTAATTGTATTTCGCGCTCAAGAGAGGGCGGCACCGTCGCACTCTGCAGCGCCAGAACGGAGTTCCAGAATATTAAGAGCTCCCGCTCTCGGGAGCGAGACCCGAGAAGGCTAACCTGGCGCACCTTCTGAGTCTGTCATCGGTGGAGTTTGGCTGGCTGATGAGTCCTAACAAGGACGAAACGATCCGTCCCGGTCTCTTCCCGGTGAAAACTCAGAGTGCGAATCCTTTCTTGTAACGTTGTGCCTTCGTTTGCTTACTCAATTGTTTGTAAATAAATAAATAAACAATAATTTAGAAGAAGACTTACTGTTCGTTTTTGTTTACGAGAACCTTCAGCGTTTTTGCGCATGCGTCAGGTCTCCTTCGATTTCATCAAAATAAGGGTGAGGGGAAATAAAGAGGGGATGTTTACTTTTTATCAGTGTTAGCTTACTAGTAGCTGCGTTCTATTTGCGCTTTTCGGGAAAGCATTATGGAAAGAATAAATACTATTGCAAAAATGCTCATCCGTTATCTTTTTATTAAAAAAAAACACGTCTTAGGAATGTGCCCATCTCAGCGTATCACCCCTCTGCGGAGTAGAATCGTCCGCGACTGGCGAATCTCGCTTTTGAAAACGAACAGTATTAAGTGTACCACTCGAAAAGAGTACAACACTAAAATAAAGCTAAATGTATATTAATGAAATAAACAAAAGCAGTATAAAAAGAAAATGCTAAAATACAATGTTAGTTGTTAGCCTGGAATTTGAGAGATCTTACAGAATCTATATTACTAAAATATTTATTTCTCTGTCCGTCTGTCTATCCGGCGCAATTGTTAATTTCCTGTGAAAAAGTTACTACAATGAAACATTTGCGACGGGAATCGAACCTGCAACCTTTTGTCGTCTTATCCATTAGGCCACGGGGACTTCATTCAAATTATTGTTTCTTATGATTCCCTTTGTATGTGTGTGTGTGTGGCGCAATGAGAGAAGAGCCAGAGAAAAAAAGAAAATAACTCATTAATTTTAGGTCACTAGATCACAATTTAAAATTCAATGTTCATTTTTTTAGACTAGTACTGTACAAGCACAGGTCAGATGAGCGTTAGATGCAGAAGCTCACCCTCAGCGACAACCTGAAGAGTCGTTAGAGACATATCTCGAAATGAATGAAGAAATTACAAATGACGACCGTAAATACTCTATCTCAACTAAAAGCCGTCACATTGTTATCCCGTCATTGTTGACGGGGCGTAAATACTAGTTTATAAAATTTTGGAAATAGACAATTGAAGGTTTGGCATTAAAGTATTTGAAGGACATGCCATTTGATTTCTTGTAAAGGTAACTCCAGAATTAACAAAAGACGATTTTTTTAATATTTGGAACATTCATAAATAACATAGTGAACAGTTTCTTGTTTACCAAGATCATGTGAACAGAATGCACTCTTTGTAAGTTAAGGTTAAATTTTGTCAGGTATGCATTAAAGTTTCCATGGCCACTTAGAATTTGGGAGAGGGAAAATGATAATTCAGTGTAGGGAGAACTAATGGAGTATTACACAGTTGGGAAAAAAGCCTATGTGATAAGGCTATTTTGTTTAAATAATCCAATTATTGTACCACTTTTCCAAAGAGTATTCTTATTCTTTGTTTAAGGGTGAATCTACAGAAAACCTGCAATTTCAGTCAAAAATTTTTGAGATTTTAAATTACAAGATTTCCTTTTCAAAAAAATTGAGATGAATGCTTTTGACGTTCTTACATCTATGATATATGTGGCTCAGGTCAACGCCTTTTGGTTATTTAAAAAAAAAAAATTATGGAAGGCTATGTCCACAGAAGTGACTTGTGTTAATAACGATGTCGAATTTTAATATAAATTATATTCGAAATAGTGGATTTACGTGGGAAAACTATGAAATAAATAAATAGAAGATAATTTATGAATTAAAAGAACTTTTTATCAAAAGAGGAAATCATGTACAATAAGAATGAATCAGACTGTCAATCTTAAACGTCTATAAAAATGTAAATATATAATTACATATATCATATATTATATTATATATATTTATATAATTATAAATATCCTTATTGGCATTTAACAAAGACTGGAAGTGAAAGACAAGTCTTCGTGAAAAACATAGTAGCCGCTATTGATGATTCTCACTTCCATGGACCCCAAATGTCCACGGAAGTGACGAATACTTATGTTTCTTGACCCATGTGCTCTTCATTTTGAGGTTAGGAACACGTGTCATTCAGAAAATTAAGTTTACCATATTTCCATTATCATGCCTAGAAATAATCATTTTTCCATAGAAAAATTAGGTTCTAAACAAGACCACAGAAGTGATGGGATGAGCTGTGCAAATGACGAAAAATGAATAAAAAGGTAATATTTTCCTAACAAATGTGCGACTCAGACGAACCGAGGCGTCACTAGGGTTGGTGTCACCCAGTGCGGAAACCCTTGGAAAAATATCCTTTCAACCAAAAAAAAAAAAAAAAGGAAAACCTTGTAAAAGCATTTTGGTGTCACCCCTTCTGAGATGGTCTCACCCGGTGCGGTCCGCACCCCCCGCACCCCCCTAGTGACGCCACTGCAGACGAATAAAATCAATTCCCAATCCAAAATCACCGTGTAAACTTTTGTTTTTAAGTGAAATTGAAGACAACTAGCGCATTGGGTGGATTTTTTAGAAAGTTTAGAAATGTCCACAAAAGATATGGCTAAACCTTGTGACAAGACTTTGAGGTTGCCAAAAAATTTTACTGATAATTCGAAAAAAAAATTCATTCAGTATTATGTTAAATCTGATTTCACAATATATATATCATTTGAAAAATATTAAAAAATAAAGCAGTTTGGATCTTTAGAAGCTATCCAACTGTAGCTTGTGACAGTCCACGGAAGTGACGAATCACCTTCTGTGGACAACTTTTTTTTTGGAAATTCCATAAAATTTAAAAAAAAAAAATTATACTAAACTATAGTATATTTTGTACTTCATTGTGTGGTTTTGAAAAATGGCAAATATTTTCAATCATTTTCAATTTATTGCTCTGTGACACGAATTGCAGGTTTTCCGTAGATTCACCCTTGAGAGTTTGTCTGGAGAAAGGCAAGAAGCTGAGTTCAACGTTGAGATTTTCAGAAGCATGTTTGGCAGCGCTGTCAGTTGCTTCATTTCCCCAATGCTTTGATATAGTAAAATCTGGCTTGGTTTTGGATATTATGTACCATAGCTTGGATTTCTTTTACTTTATCATTATGTTTTCCATTTATTAAAGCACACAAAACGAATTCTGAGTCATTACATAAACGTTTATAGCTATTTCCTTGTTAGGAAGTTTTTCCACCCATGTAATAGCTTTACAGATAGCTTCCAGTTCAGCCTGGAAGATGGTTGAATGGCTTGGGAGCCGAAGCTGCAGAACATGCAAAGGATCTACAGAGTCTGCATACCGATATGTAGACTTCATACTGCAGCACCAACCCCACGCCAAGACTTGGAGCCGTCGAGAATAGACAACCAAGCTGGGGAAAGCTGTGGATCTACAGAGTCAAAGGATATAACAGGGATTGTACAGTTCGAAGGAGGAGAGAAATGGTCTCTCAGCTGGTAACATATTGATGCCAGTAAACCAAAGAAGGTATTGAGAAGAAATTTGACATTGCCTGTACTTGCGTAATATTCCAGGATTTTTTATTCAACTATCAGGGGCCAGGGAAGTAGTTTAGCAAAAAATAAATAAATAAATAAATAAATGAACGGCCCCAAAATAATAATAACAAATAAAAACGCAAAAGAATTGACCATAGAAAGAAAAAGCCTTTTATTTATTTATTTATTTATTTATTTATTTATTTATTTATTTATTATTATTATTTTAGAGCCGTTCAAGTTTTACGTAAGCTTATTTTTAGTCATTCTAGACCTCCCCCTCCCCTTTTCTTACCAAAGATTTGCCAAATCATTAACAGCAAATACCACTGAACAATAAATTAACACAAGTCAAAATTATATTAAAATTTTAACGCTTGCAAGTTTGTCTGTCTTACGTAAGCATTGATCCCCCACTCCTCCTTGTCAACAAATGTAAGCAAAGCTTGACCCCCCCCCCCCGCTTTAATGCTTACGTAATACTTGAATGGATCCTTTATTTCCTATAGATTTGATAGAAAACAGTAAGGGGCCGTTCGAGTATTTCGTAAGCATTAAAGGGGGAAGATTGGATCAGAGCAGTACACAGCAATGAGTAAGACAGACAAACATGCACGCGAGAGAGCGCGCTATAGCGCGAGATTTACTTTTCCCTCAGCATTTCCTGTGTACCTTTATAATAAATTTGTTACATTTTAATTCAGGAGTGAATATCATATAATTTTGACTGTTTTAATTGATTGTTCAGTGGTATTTACTGTTAAAGATTTTTTGCAAGTCTTACGTAAGCAGAAGGGGTGAGTGGGAGATATCTTAACATTTGTAGACAAATGGATAAACATACACAGAGACTGAATAATTTGATAAGCCTCACTTTCCTTGGAAATTAGGCAACAAAAATATCTTTTTTTTTAGCCTACATCACAACAGTCATATTAAGGGAGTGTTTATTTGTTTGTGTGTTCTAATATCTTTTCAACTGCTGGATGGATGCTTTTTGAAGCTTGTCGTGTATTTTAAAGAACGATTTAACTTTTTTATTTGAGTTTTTTTTTTTTCTTTAGTCTGCTTTGCTGTCCTTGTCGATAAAACAGGGCCTATGGATGACAACATAATAGGTGAGTAATTAAAGATAAAGCTCTTTGGTCTTTAGGTCAATCCTTTGGGTGCGATATCTTGTCAACTATACAGCGATTTTACAAACATGTGAATACAGAAGTAGATAATGTAATGGGGAAATGACAATTTTTAGTTGTAATAATATGAATAATTCAAAACTTACAAAATTCTTAACTTTGTAACATTGAATAGCAGATCCTAGGTGAAACAATATTAAAAATATTTTTATTTTCTGGATTTCCTAAATGATTTTTCCTTTACAATAGAACTACAGCAAGATTTTTTTTGTTTTTTTTTGTTTTTGTTTTTTCTCAAAATGGAAACGTTGTCGGTTTTCAATAATACTTTACTAGAGAGATTCCCACAAATGAATTAAATGAAACGGTCCATTGACATCTTTTGATATTAGTTTCAGATTAGGTTAGGCGTATGCTAGGTAAATTCCCACGCAGAAGATTCGCTGTGTCTCAATTTCCTTAAATAAATGTCTGAAAAATGTTAAGTGTTAAATTTCCAAATTAATATCTGACAAAGAATTCAAATATTAATTTCAATACTTTATGACTTTCGCTTTGACAAAATACAGTAGTTCTCAAAAGTTATGACAATAACTTTTATGCTTTAACTTTTAAGTTATGCTAATAGCCTATGTATCCCAGTGAATATTAAGAAGTGCAAAGTGAATCAATCTTTTATTTAAATACGTATCCTGCACTTCACTCAATACTGAACAAATGCTGCAAAATATACGTGAATCCTGTCTTACTCTTCTGAATGATTGGAACATAAAAAGTTTACTATTACTTTCTAGTTACTTTAAACTGGAAATATAATGTGAAGTTATAGAAAGTCTGTAAGCTACGACAGCATGAAATGAAGGAATGTAAAACATATTTCCCTGGTGTAAGTGAGATGTAGGATATTTTATATGATGATGATGATTTCAAGAAAACTGTAATACTTAACGAAACCTTTTTCAGGTGTAAGGAAGCAGTCATCATTTGTCAGTGTAGAGAAATACTTTCGAACGAATCCACATCCGAGAGACATAAACTAGTGTGTTGTAACCCCGGTCTTGGACACCCAGACAGCGACTGGATATTTTGTTTATTTATTTATTTATTTATTTATTTATTTCGTTAGTTAGTTAGTTATTGCTTTTCGTTAAAAAAAAGAGAGAGCGAGAGAGAGAGAGAGAAAGGAATAATTTTACTTAATATTAATTTTAGTAAAAACTATTTTACTGAAAGATAATGAGTTACGTAAAAGTAAAATTAGCTTTCTATCAAATGGGTACCTGGTTTCATATATTGAGCTTCAGGTCAGGAGAATGATGGATTGGCCTTCCGATCTAAGTTGGTCCTATCTAGTGATCGTAGAGTCTTACTCCTGCACTACCTGTTAAAGATAAAAGATGTTGTTACTTTTTAATAATAAATTAAAAAAAGAGGAAAATGAACTTCCTATTACAGTCTGATAGATAAAACGAGATAAAACGAGACAAGACTTAGAACGCTTCTATTTTTCATCCTTAAAGCCCAGACTACACTTGCTTATCTTCACTCTTTCTATTTAATAGTAAATTATTTCCTATATCTATATTATTTATTTTAGTTTTAAATTCCATTAAATTTTGAAGAGAGCTCAAAAAGCATATCAGGACCTATTCGGTAATCAAGTTCCATAGATTTCGTCTTCCTTGGCTTCTTCCTTTCGAACCATTTTCAGATTTGTTTTCTATTTTGAGTGTCCAAGAATCTAAATCGGAAAAAAAATAGCAGTTGACTGATTAGAATCCACAAGAAATGATTTAGAATCAAGCATTCGTAAAGTTTAAAATACAATTATTATTATTGATAAACATTCTGAATAATAGACCAGCGAGACCGGGGCAGGTTTTGTCACTTTTTATAATTTTAATTATTGTATTTTTTCAGTTACATTTTTTAAGGAGTTTTTGGTACCATTTTACTCCTTAAACCTTGCCCTACAGCCTAGTATAACTAGATTTAATAATTTCATAAGGAGTTTTTGTGAAGGTAGTGTTAATTGCAGTCGCGCGACGTGCGAAAACCTGTCCCGTATACGTAAGTTTAAACCCAAAAGTTTAAGTTTTCCAACGTATTTAAATCCTAAAGGGGCACGTTTTCTCATGCATCTAAAATAATCATAATTAGTGATAAAACTGAGTTTCCATTTAAATTGAAGTAATTTATTTAATACAAATTTATTTGATATGTAATTTATTATGACATGAATAGAAATACAATAGACTAAACCAATATTTTAAAAACTAGGCCTACTTCAAAAAATAATCATCATCGTCCATGTTACAATGAACACAGATAATCCCCCTTTATACAAGCTTCATGTACCCAGTTTTTGCACCTTGTGCATTTAACCCATTTTTCTTTAGGCTTAGAATTGCTATAATTTTCAAAACAATAAATACAAAGGCAGTCCTCATCATTTTCATTACTAGACTGAATGTTGTCTTTATTTTTTGTAGATATTTTTTTTCCTTTCTTCACAAAATTTGAAGTCGTAAACAGTTGTGTTTTTACATGTCTCTTGTTCCTTTTATTCTTCTTGGCAATTTCTTTGTCAAGTTTTTTTTTTTTTTTTTTCATTTTACATGTTCTCTGTTCTAACTGAAGCTCGTTTTTAACAGGAGTATCAGTCAGAATCGATTTCCTTTTTTCCTTTCCCGTTTTGTTTCCTTTCTAGGGCCTGCCTTCTCAAAACGCCTTATTTTTTCTGGAGAAGGGAAAGGTAGTTTTGAAGTAAAAGGAATAGCTGCTTGGGACATGAAAGCCTGCCTCGATGTGGAAGGAACAGCTTCTTCGGATGGGAAAACCTCCTTCGATGAAGAAGCAGCAGCTGTTTGGGATGTGCTTTGGGTAGAATGATAAGCATTGGACCTGTTTGAGTCATGTAGTTTTTTGGGTAAATTTGAAGTCAGTTCAAGAGTGAAAGTGCTTTCAGAATTTAATTCAGTCGGAGCAGGTCTGTCAGTAAAGTATGATGGCATGAAGCCTGTGTCTGTAAAAACTTCTGGGTTTAAAGGGAAAATCAGTGACATTCTAAATCCATCCATAATGTTAACTGGTGTAACTGCTTGCGGAGTGACCGTAGCCAAAATGGAAGGGATATCGTAGATTGTCATAGATCTTTTATGAGTGCAGATCCAAGCATCACATGCAGTGTTAATGTGCTTTCTGAGTGGTCCATATACACTCTGATCTAAAAGTTGGAGCTTGTGGCTACAGTGAGATAGGAAAGACAGCAAAGTCACTCCATTAGCCTTGAAATAATCCAACGCTTCCGCAGAAAGATGAGATTCGTGATTATCTAACAATAGAAGACATGGACGTTTATCAGAGCAACGTGCATAAAACACAAAGTGCTTAGCGAACTTGACAAAATTTTTTTCTACCATCCAGCCTGATGGGTTTGATGAAGCAATTGTAAGTTAGGCTCTTACATCCATCTCGACTTCCCTCATTACTTCTGATTACAGAAATGTAATCACAATAATTTATAATATAGAAATTTTGTAGATCTATATGAAAATATAATAGACCTACCATAGAATTAGTCTGCCTTAGGCTATGTTTTATCAAGATTTTTTTTTTTTAACATAAAAAATTTTAATTTTTAAAAGAAGGCCTAGCCTATTATTAATTTAATCTGTATATCATTGATTTGACATTTATGTATTAACTGGCTCGATAAAAATAACAGGCTAATATGGCGCAAAAGTTATGTTTTCGGGGGCAGCTCACAACTTGCACCAATTTTGTCAAGAAAATAATAAAATAACTAAAAATTAATATAAATATTCTGATTTTGATAACTATTTTGTATTATAATGAAAATCATAAGAATTCTTTGATACTTAGTCTAAATCAAATTATAAAATTATTTATTGAAATACTTCAATACATTTGTTTGTAATATTATACGACCACCTGATTGAGGCCCCATGCGGTGTTGGAAAACTTACCCGGTCACCATATTTGAATTTTGTCCTAACCCTAAATGGTGAAATCTTAATGAAATCCTAAATGGTGAAGACGCAAGTTATTTAGAAAAACCAACATAATAATAGATGCAGAAGAAACCCCTTTTTAAACATATATACCAAGAGAACATTGAATATAACACAGAAACATTTATTTTTAGCTTAAATAAAGGTGTGTAAAGTTTACTTACCAATGAAGAAACAACAAAAAGTTTCCTATTGTCGTAACGAAAACACTTAAACAAAAGGAAACAATGAGGACGCTTCGTCTCGTGTTTCTGCTCCGTTCAGTCCAGCTAGAAGCGCGCTATACCGGCATGCTCAGAAAATAAAAGACATTGGAAAACGTGTCCCTATAGAAAACCTGCCCCGGTCTCCTCACGATTTAAATATGATCAGAAAAAACGTTTACAACAACTAAAAATTAAATTTATGAGTTTGCCACAATGCCGGAGATTGCTGAAATATCCGATAGAGGGCTGTACTGCTGAGTGTCACATGGTTTTTCTCGTGTATTAGTGGAGGCGCGCGCCATTATTTCAAAATAGCGATCTGCTTGGTCATCTGTTGAAACCTTAAAGAAGAAACCTGGTCTTCTGAACGACCACGTGATCCTCCTTCATGACAATGCCCGACCTCAGGTTGCACGGAATACTGCTGCTAAGTTTTTACTGGGAAATTTCGGAATGTTTTCATCAATGCAGTCTGGATTTGGAGCCCAGTGATTTTCATGTTCCCTGCCGTAAAAGATCCCATGTCAGGTCGACGCTTCACATGAAAGTCCAACGTGACGCAAAAAAATGGCTACAACAGCAGGCCCCTGATTCTTTTTGCGACTGTGATGGACAAACTGATCAAACATTGTGACAAATGCCTCAATCGCCAAGTGCCTTTATAGAAAAATAGTGTAAACTCTGTGCCACTTGAAGGGCAGCATCTCTTCTTCTTCTTCCAATATAAGTTTGCTTTTCGTACACAAGCTTTATAAACTTTTTCTGATCGACCTACGTATATTGCTCGAATATCATATTTGAGATAAGGATTTTCCTGTGGTTTTCGCAGAGCAATATAGATATACAAAACCTATGGGACCTACGATAACCAATACATTTTGCTCCTGCCGATGTTAAATTTTTATAAGTAAAAACTGAGCAGACAATTACACCCTACCATTATTTTGGCATGGATACATGTCTGCAAGCATTTAATACATAATAATGGCTAGCATTTTGATCTTATGTCCGTTTTATTTTAATGTATAACTGAAAGTTACACTAAGGTAATATACCATATTTTTCAAATAGCTTTTTACTTTAAAACCTCATTTTCATAATTTCTCTGAAGACATAAAATGATTTGTGAGCTAGAAAGGTTGTTAGAAGCTATTTTCTTTAACCTACTTAACTAAGGAAATTAAAACATACAGTAAAAATCCGGCCCCCACGGTAATCCAGCCTAGTCCTTAGTAAAAACAAAAAAATTTAATAACTCAAGTCATTTCCCTATTTTGAGTCAACTCGGCTGGCGCAATTATTTTTACCATCTAATGAAACTGTATTTGCCAACTTACAGACCAGGGAGTCCTGGAAACACTCAAACGTAAATATCGCCGCAAAATGCTCAATGTTAATTGCCGGTATTGATGGAGGGGACGGATTAACGTTTTTAATACGTTTTTAATAAACATTTGAGTACAAAATTATGAAAATGGGGTTAAATTAATTAAACCTGGCATTATGTCTTCACAAAAATTGAGCTATTCAGTTTATTTTAAAAACACTCTCGGTAGTCCGACTTTTCTGAAATCCGGCCTAATGGCCGCCACATTAGGCCGGATTTGAGAGGTTTTACTGTACTTAAAATTAATGCTTTCGTCTGTGTCCCTTCGCTAATACGTTCCAACCAATGAATGATTTTCTTGATAGTTGGTGTGCATTTTTACTTTCAAGACAGGAGTCACCTTTTGAATTTGAAAATTTCTTTGAATTTCATTTCTGTGGAGTAGATTTGCGCAAGGTGACAGAAATTTCCACAGAAAAAATTTAGAAGCGAACAACTAATTCTCATTGACAGCAAACAGTGAATTTCTCTTGTGATATGAGGAGCTTAGTTTCAGAACCCGCCATCTTCAAAAATTGCAAATTCCGAGCCAAAGGAGTTTTTGCTAAGTTCAAATCAAAACCTGCCGTTTGCATACTTCAAAACCGCCTTAAAATGTATTGCGATACGATTTCGATACGAAATCTGTTTCAAAGCCCGCCATTTCTAACGTGAATGCATTATGAATCTCCTATTTTCCGAGTTTTTAATTTTGGAGATGGCGGATTTTGAAACTAAGCTCCTCATATATCGTAATCAATTTGTAACTATAAATAACTTACCTTCATAAGCTTAATTCTTACACATTAAATAACAAACAGATATACATGTTGAATCCAAGGAGATATTAAAGCACACTAATAAAATTTAAATTTATACAAAAAGTTTCGAACAATAAAATGTTCTGACTCGTGCGGGGTGGCCAGTCCCCCATCGGGCGCCTCCCCAGGTGGCGGATAGGGGAATGCCTCCAAGATATGGGTGGTACCGTGGAAATGAAATACTCGGGGCGGACCAAAAATGGCAAGCCGCGTCTGACTCAGATTGAGCGGCTGCAAACGGAGTCTGTATTTCCATGTTAGGAGCGGCCGCGATATTCCTCTGGGACTTACAATCTCAGTTGTACTTTGGAATTGGTGCTAACCAATTCCCCAAACCAAATATTAAATAACTTGAGCATGATGAAAATTTCTCCAATAGGAACTACTCCAGGAGGCAGCCTCAATAGGAAATCCTCCGTCGCTGAGAGCGACGCAATCGGGCCATTGGATTCTGGAGAGCCCAAACCAACATGCAGAGGTTATGAAAGCACACCCCCTAGAAAACTCACCCCTAATCTTAAAACGAAAAATAAATAATTTTTGGTACGTTAATCATCAATTCACTTTTGAAAACGGGGAAACTAAAACAACTAACGAATATGCTTGACGAATACCAGATTCAGTTACTGGCTCTTCAGGAGACAAGATTTACGGATAGAGATGTCATGGACTCAGGAGATTATAGAATCTTCAAAGGAAAAGGAGGTTGGAGCCCTATGGGCAAAGGTATTCCTCACCTGGGAATAGGATTTATGATTAGCAAAAAGATTGTGAATTCGGGACAGATTTTTACTCCCCAAATGAGCGCCTCTCGATCTTGACGCTAAGATGCGCAAACAAATCATATACAGTGGTAAATTTTCATACACCATTTAATGTAGACAATAAAAAAAAACCCAGAGAAGATAGATAGATTCTGGGAATCACTAGATGGGGAGATGTCCAAAATATCAATAAAAAATGTCAAGATTCTTGTGGGCGACTTCAATGCACAAATTGGAAGAGAGGAAATTCAGGAAGATTGTGGGCGAATATCCAACACATATTAGAACGAACAAAAATGGAGAAAGATTGATCGAACTGTGTAACGGCTACAACCTTAAGCTTATGTCGACCAACTTTAGAAGGCTTCCCAAAAAACAAAAAACCTGGAGATCATCTAACCCCAGTCTTGGGGAATTCCAGATCGATCACGTGGCTATTTCTTCGGTCAATCAAAAGGAAATTATGAATGTTAAGGTCAGAAAAGGTGCTAAAGTGGAATCTGGTCATTATCTGATCACTACTAAAATGAAATTCATCCCACTAAACAGGAAAAAAACACAAAAGACTAGGATACTGAGAATCGACCCTAGAACTTTAAACTCTAAAAAATTGGAATTTCGGGAGAGACTTGATATAGAAACTGAGGACTGGGAAGAAATTAAGACAGAACTTGTAAGAACATCTTACGAAATAGCTCCATTGAAAAGAACAAAAAAACATAGATGGTGGGACGATAGGTGTGAAGAGGCTCTGGAAAAGAGAAGGCGTGCATGGAAGAAATGGTACTCGAACAAAAAAAGACGAGATTTCATGGAATTTAAAGAACAAAGAGCACTAACAGCTAAAATCATAAGAACGATCAAAAGAAACTTTGAAAGAAGTCAACTCATACAAATTGAAGAGGATTTAAAAAACAACAACACCAAGAACTTCTACAAAACCTTCAAAAATAGGTTGCAAAGTTCTCAACCACCCAATCTGTGTTTTAGAGATGATGAGGGAAGGCTGGCTTTGAACAATAGGGATAATTGCGAAATTCTGGCAAAATATTTTGAGAAACTACTTAACTGTGAAGAGCCCAGAGAGAAGTTCCTAAAGCAACACCCGAAACATAAATTTATAGACTCTAACCCACCAGATTTGGCAGAAATCCAGCAAATCATCCAGTGTCTTAAGGATAATAAGGCCCCTGGAGAAGACTCTGTGATTGCAGAAATGTGGAAAAACACAGGTAGTGGACAAATGAAAAAAACTGCAGGGATTAATACATCACATCTGGGAGACGGAGGAAATTCCAACGGATTGGAAATTGGCAATAATCCATCCACTACACAAAAAGGGAGATAAAACCGTTACCGACAATTACAGAGGCATCTCCCTTTTATCTGTGACGTATAAAATTTTCTCAAAAGCTCTTCAAAACAGGCTGGAGAGTCAGATGGATGAACAACTGGGTGAATATCAGGGAGGATTTAGGAAGGGAAGATCCTGCTCAGAACAGATCTTTAACCTGAAATGTATTATAAGATACAGAAGACTAAGATCAAAAGATATTTATGTAACGTTTGTAGATTTCAAAAAGGCCTTACCACTCTATTGACAGGGAATCATTATTCAATACCCTGGAGGAATTTGGGGCTGATGACAAACTAATTGCGCTTGTAAGGCAAACCTTGACAGACACCAACTCAAAGATCAAATTCATGGGAGAAACTTTTAATTCTTTTCAAATCAGATCTGGCGTAAGACAAGGAGATGGGTTGTCCCCACTCCTATTTAACTGTGTATTTGAAAAAGTCGTGAGAGAAAGGAGGATAAAGTTG
Source organism: Thereuonema tuberculata (assembly GCA_023159025.1). Taxonomy (NCBI): domain Eukaryota; kingdom Metazoa; phylum Arthropoda; class Chilopoda; order Scutigeromorpha; family Scutigeridae; genus Thereuonema; species Thereuonema tuberculata. The sequence goes on from JAFIDM010009631.1 coordinate 350,273,447, forward strand.
GAAGAGGAAGGAGTGCAGAAGATGTAGAGTTGGACGAGTGAAAGATGATCTCTGCTTTGATTGCCTAGCTTTTGCAGATGATCTAGCAATACTGGCAGATAATATGGACGACGCGATAAAACAGGTTAATATCCTGAAAGAAATGGCCGAGAAGGTTTGGAACGATGGATGGAGACTGAGGAGTAACAGAGAGATCTATGAGAGAACTGAGAGAATGATGGATACAATGAAGAAGAGAAGGGCTAACTTCTATGGTTATCCGAGGAGAATGGATGAGAACAGGATGACGAGGAGAATTTTTGACTATTTTGATAGGAATGTTAAAACACAGATGACCTGGTTTACTGGTGTCAAGGCGGACCTGAGAGAAATGAACATTGGGGAGGAGGAGATTATGAACAGGAACACATTTAGAAAGAAGATCAAGGCCTTTGAGGGCTTCCGGGATAAGACTAGAAAGAAGGGGGTGTGCAGTGGACAGAGGAGAGGAGGGAGCAACAGAGGGAAAGAATGAAGAGATATTGGAGGGAGAGAAAAAAGAGAAAAGAAATCATGACAAAGTTGTTTCACGTGGTCCATAGTCGGCCAAAATCGAAAGGAAGAAGAAGAAAATGTCCTGAATGAGACGACGTTTGTCGTCAGACGCTAAGAAAGCTTTAAATGCCCACTTAGCTGTAAGTGTAGGAGTTTTACACTATAAGAATACGAAGACATTTTCAAATAGAGGCTCGAGCTGAGAAAGAAGAACTGTGACGCAACACATTAAATTTATAGCGTCATACAAAGATAATCTCAAATTATTTGTTACATTACGGACAGAAAATTGATAATTATCAGTCCTTAATGTGAAATCCTTTAAAAATACAGAATCAGAGAGATGTGTCTGGGAAAAATCAGATACAGTTAGGACAGTGGGTAGTAATATGGAATTCTGGGTTCTTTATCGGGTAGGGCGGATCGGGCTCGATGAGTCCCATGCAGAACGAAACGACCGCTCCCGATTCCCTCCCATAACTGAATCAGAAATAAAAGGCAATTTATTTTTTCTTGTGCTGCCCTTGTTTCTAATTTTGTTGTTTTGATTAAAACTTCCAGCACTTTAAATTTATTCCTTAGGTTAATATGGAGTATCATTTTGTTTTTCCCCTCAGTTAAGTAAAGGATAACTTGAACGAAATCTTAATATACTGCTATTTGCTCACTAAAATAGTTGTCAAACATAACCACACACTTGATGAAGAGGACACTAAAAAAATGAAAATTCCCTGTAGATATGCTCTTTTCATATTAAAACGGGTGGTAATATGGAATAGAGTAGTATTCCATATTAATTTCTAAGGCATCTCTTCAAAGTTAGCAGAGAGAAACGGTTATCGTTCGAGTTAGTGGCAGCTGTTACTGCAATTGCCATATATTCAGAAAATTAGAGATGGGCAAAGTCGTTCTTTTTACTGAACTAGTTCTTTTGAGATAGTTCTTTTTATTGAACTAGTTCAAATGAACTAAGTCGTTCTTTTTACCTTAACAATAAAAAAAAAAAGGTTTTCAAATACTTTTACAACCAAAAAAAAAAAGGTTCTCAAATACTTAATATAAAACGAAATAAACCAATTCCAATAGCCAATAGTGGAGTGGTAAAAGAACGAACTAGTACATTTGAACTAGGTCGTTCGTGAACTATAGTTCTTTTCATGAACTAGTTCATTTGAACTAGATCGTTCATTGAACTAGTTCTTTTTTATTCAATGAACTAGTTCGTTCACGAACTACCCATCCCTACAGAAAATTAATGGAACAAAGTTGTTCAGGACACAGAAAATCTTTTCTCCTCTGCTTTGAGCCCTTGTTTTTTTGTCTTTTCTGTTTTAAAGGCTTCTATTGTATTCACTTCTTTTCGACATTTTTTGCTCTTTTATCAGACTGTTGAAGGATTATAAATTCGAATAATAGTAATTAATACTACAAACCAATCCAAAAATCGGTACGAATGATATTATTATTAGTACTAAAAAGTCATTTTGTTAATATTAAAAAAAAAAAGCTACAATTTTATTAACTCGAGAACGGCTTTATTAACTCGAGATAAACGGTTTATGACGTCGTTAACATTATTATTCTGCAGCGGTAACAGTTGGAATTGATGTAAAGCGAAGGCATCCACTGCATCTGTAAACCTTTTTCATAATTCCCTTTTGCAAATATTTACTTTTTCAAGAAATTAATTTTTACATATTTTTAGAAAAAATATTACCGAATCAGCTTCGTAAGGATTAAACTAGAAAATAAATAATTAGCGTAGTTTTGAATGTCTGTATGGTAAGAACAGATAAAACGTTATTAAAAAATATATATACAGTAGAACCTCATTATAACGGACTAATAGGGGCTGAAGGTTGTCCATTTTAATGAAAGTCCGGTTTGTGACAAATAATTCTTATAGCGGTGTAATGCAGCAGGGTTTACATCAATGAAAATACTATAGTTAGCTATAAGAAGTGTTTATTATATATCAAATAAAAAACAGCCTTAAACATAGTAGATTGATTTGAAAAAGATGTGTAGGTATACACTGCATTAATCTTTAGAACAAGAAGGTCCTGGTTCATGTTGATTTCTTACATTCATTGGTTTGAAAAAATAATTTATTTTCTGCTGGGTTTGTTTCTGCTTATTTCTTCAGTTAATAACTGATGGAGGTGTTCATAATATGCAAACACATTTTCATTTGCCGATTGTTCAACATATTGAATAACAAAATTTAAATGGTCTTTCACTTCGCTCACTTTAATTGTAGGCTGATATTTTTTTTTTTTAAACTGTCCGTTATAAGCGACGTCCGTTATAATAGGGTCCGTTATAATGAGGTTCTACTGTATTTATATTTATATTTTTTTATTTATATTTATTTTTAAAATATAATATTTTTATATATATTTATATTTTTATTTATATTTATTTTTACAATATATTATTTTTATAATATATTATTTTTATATATATTTTTATTTATATTTATTTTTATAATATATTATTTTTATATATATTTTTATTTATATTTATTTTTATATTTATATTTTATATTTTATTTATTATATTTTATTTATATTTATCAGATATATATTATCTGATTCAAGTGCCTTTTTGCCATGTTAACTTGTTAAATTTGGCAGCTGATATCTCGGGCCCTGTTGCAGATTTTTGATTAAAATTTTGCAAAATAGTGGAAAACATCATAATCTACATGTGTATCAAATATAATTGAAATCGGAGTATCCAAGCGAAAATCTGGATTTTACAAATTTTGTCAACGTTCACATCTTGTTACCCTTTATAGTCGACCGGACCTACAGCCAGACTTATAGCACCTAGAATTATGGTTGATACGTCAGTAGATTCGTCTTTTTGTCATGGAGTGCCCTTGTCATGTAAGTTACATATTTTTTGATATCTCAACTATTTCCCAGATATTCCCAAAAATGTTAAATTGTAAAATTTTGGTAGCTGATATCTCGGGCCCTGTTGCAAATTTTTGAGTGTAATTTTTTAAACTAGTTCAATAAGTCATAATCTACAATTATACCAAAAAAATAATTAAAATGGAACCCTATTCTTCTTGCTACCCTTTACTCGGTCGGACCTACAGCCAAAACTACAGCACTTACAATTATGATTGATACGTCATTAGATTTGTCTCGTTGTCGCGGAGGTCCCTCGTCATGTGCATTTTTTTGGGTTAAAGTGCACGTTACGGTACTCCTGATTTTGGCCTATTTTTCCGAGGTATGAGAACATGGTTTCCTTGGGACCATTTTTGAAAAGCCGGATGTTGATGTTGGATGTTTGAACTTCCTGTGTAGGATATTGATGGTGGATGTTTGAAATTTCTGTGTAGGATGTTGATGGTGGATGATTGAATTTTCTGTTTTAAATGAGGTTTGCAGACAATCTGATTGAAAAATTAAGAATTCCTCACGTGATGATGGATAAGCAAAGTTACTTAAAAATGGCTTCGCAAGATCTTTTACTAGAAAAACTAACCTTCATCTGGCTAACTGCGATCTTTAGCTAACAGCATGCAATCGCATCGTGTCTTCCACGGTTCGTCTTCGGCTCCCTTGCTCGATACTCCTATAGCGGCTTGGGTCAGCCTAACCCTGTTTTTTTTTAGAAAAAGGACTACTGTAAATTACGCTTATCTTATGTGACAGCGTCGTTCTTTTGTGGAGGATGTTTTGTAACTATTCCATCCAGAAATGTCTTGTAATTATATTTTCTCCGACACATAAATTCTGCCACATAAGCATCGAATTGCCCTTCACAATCTCTCCGGAGCTGTCAATTTACTTGTCAATTTACCATGTGCACCGCCATGCTGTCTTAAGAAAACACATGGGTAAAAAGCAAGTGACCAAAAAGCACGTGGGTGAACATGTATCTTTGCGCGGAATAGGAAGCGATGGAAGCGGTAAAACGCCCATCGACAATGTATCCTTACGAAACCTCCTATTGGTGGTACCGGATTCTGCACTCGAGCAAACCGGATCCTTTACTACTTTATATTACAACAATTTAACATATATACTTAAACTAAAAAAAAAAAAAAATAATAATAATAATAGGCCTTTGAAATATAAATATAAATCTTAAAATTCCTCACCAAGTAAAAGAGCTCATTAAATATTTATTTAATAACATGTTTATGCTAGCATATATCTACGGAGGGTTGATTCACGTTTAAGCTTATTTGGTCGATTTCAAGAGCGCGCGCTATCTCGCACGTGCACGTGATACAGCATTGATGCGTTCGAATCAGAGGTTATAAGCCTGTAGTTGGCTATCTGGCAGCTGGAATTGTGTTGCATTCTAAATATGCCGCCAAAAATCCCAAATTCGTGGGAGGGTACATAGTTGCCCTTTCCGATGCTAAATATGCCGCTTCAAAAATTGTGGACATGTGCAAACGCCGAAATTTTCATGTTTGCAAGTTCACCGTCTAACCGGCTAATAGCAGAAAGTCGTATGAAGCCCATCAGCCAAGAGCGGGGTAAACTACAGGCCCGAAAACAACACCCACGACCGGCAACAATTCATAACGTTATTAATAAAGTAGCCGTTCCGGCATGGCCTAGCGATCTGGGCGGCGCGGCGGTCTGCCGTGCGGACGTTGTGTCGGAAACTGGGTTCAAATCCCGGGCGTGACTTGGTTGTTTCAACTTCCTGTGTTTGTTAGCCTCTTCTTAACTTTGTCTTCGGTCTGAAGCCATTCCATAATGGCTGCCCGAGGAAGGCCACGGGAACCCACCTCAGTTTCTTTCCCCAGGTGCTTCTATGGGAATTCTTGAATTCCTTTCTCCGGACAGAATTACTATGGATGGATTGAGAAAGTGATAGCTATGATTGTCGGCGAGAACCCTAGCACCCAAAAGGCTGTGCCCAAGTTGGAGGACTTTCTCAGCCAACGGTTGCATGTTTAATTAGGCGAGATCTGCAATTAGAAAAGCATCATAAAGATCGCGTTCATCGACTACTTCCTCGACACGTTGCTGAAAGAAAGACCAACAGCCGAAAGCTTTACGAGCACCACTTATCGGGAGAAAAATGGAAGTACGTCACTACTTTGAACGAGGCAAGGATCTCCCTTAATGATACCAAGAAGTCAAGGGCAATATTTTATCGCCCTTTTGATGTCAAAGGACGAGTGGTACCACTAATGCAAAGAAAATTTCGAGAGGATTCATGTTTGTTGCGGGTTACAGCTAGAGAGGAAAGTTGCCGCTGAGGAAGATACTTGCAATGGTCAAGATTAATGCTGCCTTCATCGAGAGCATGTTCTGGAACTCTTGTATCGTGACGATATTCCCACATTGTACGCCAGCGACAAAGAAAAGTGTGGATTCATCACGACAAGGCGTCGAGCCATACAGCTTGAGCGACCCAGCTGTACATGGCCAATATGGCGACTGAAACCGGAACACGAGCAATTCCATACAGAATGCCAGAATGCAGGGGACACAACCGGTGATGGAGAACAGGGTTCTGCTAGTCTATGACGTGAACAAAATCGACCGAATAAACGTGAATTAACCATCATATTCTTAGTAAATTTAATTCTTTAATCACAACTGTAGTTCTTTTAGTCTTAAAACTAATGGTAAAATAACAAAACTTTTTAATTAAAGAAGGTAGATGTCAAAGATCAACGGTTTATAATTCAATGAACTAGTCAATTTAATTTTGTGTAGATTTGTTAAAATCTAAAAGAGACAATATTAAATTTGATTGAAAAAAGGGCGTTGTTTTATTGTAAATGAATTTACAATACATGAGTAAATTCATTTCCTCCATTATGTAGTCTTGAAATTGTTCCCATACTTTTATCTTGATAACATTTCTTAGCACGAAGTAAACTAATCCATACAGTAATGTCGATTATAATTTTATGGCTTTCACTGATGGATATCAGTCTAAGTTTTCTGTATCACTTCAGCTTTCCAATTTTCTTATTTCCAGATACGTTGCAGATCTAAGATTGACCATAGATTTCAACATCTGGTATTCTCGTCGAACAAAAACCTTTCCAGAACACCAATAAGTGATCTTGACTTGTTCGAAATCCATATATGTTCGAATCAGTATGGCTAATCCTGACGTCTCTTCCTGTCGTTTCAGATTTACTCCAGTTAGGTTAATTCAGGATGCAAGTTCCTCCTTTCTGCTGCTCATCAACCTTATCTAGTTTGTAAGATGTTCTTCAAATAAGATTTTAAATTTTTATCTCCTTCCGAACATTTTTCACACAAAGTCGTTCGACACATATTTTCTATGTCTGTCCTCTTCTTTAACTTGCTAACCACTCTCTCTTTCAGTTTTTAAAGTTTAACGTGCGGGGATATCAATTCGAAAGTGAAAAAATATAAGGCTGCACCTGAGTAAACAAAAGGTTCTCGCACCCTGAGCTATCATTTCGGGAATCTGGGACAGCTGTTTCAGCCTTATTAGGCTTCTTCAGTCAGATATACCCTTGATAGTAGCTCAAAGTGTGAGACAAATATGCGAAATCCATTTCAGCTCAATTTGTTCAATTTGGTAAAATTGAGTTTTAATATGATGATTTAAAATTTCCACGCGCAACAATGAAAAGCCTTAAGTGAAAATTAAAAACAAAAAAATAATAATTGAAAAATATTTCAAAATAATTAAAACTGTTGAAAGCTGAACTGTTTCTTAAGGTTCTGGAATTGCAAAAGAATTTCATAAGAGACTACGTGGTTTATAATTAATAGTTAAAGAAAAAAATTTTCATTGTGAAATTTATTCTTAGTCATACAAAGGATCGTCTAGCAGCGAGCTGTGATTAATTCAGTGTGATTGTGATTGTCTCAACGTCATTTCCGTCCATTTTTCAATAAGAGGTTTACTAAAGTGTGACGATAAATCACATCTCAAGTTCAATGACCCTGCGGCTAATTTTCTTTATTTAATATTGATCTCTCACTCCATTTCCTCTTCAATGATTCTCCTCCCAACATTTCAATAAAAAAGGTTAGGTTGGAAATCCGTTTGTTTCCTGTTCAAAACTTAGCTGTTATGCTGCGGTAGATAAATGGGACAGGGACAAATATGTCCTTATGGAATCCTGTCTCTTCCCTCTACCAATGATGGACGGGGACAGGAAGTAAGAAGCTTCTGAAAGAACTTAAGCCTACTTTCCTTGTAATATTCTATTGTTTTATTCTATTTTATTTTATATTTTTTAAAAAAATTCTTGAACACCATATAGAGAAAATACATATGTTTTTGTAAATAATAGTATTTGTAGAATGCAATCTAACTTACCTTCATATTCTATTTGTTAAAATTTGCTTAAGTCCACATTAAAATCGCCTAAATGCAAGTAATTTTGTTCAAATCAAAACAAATGGAAATTTAAAAAAAAAAATGGATTACACTCTATCCAAAGTAATATTATCCAAAATATTAACATTAAAAGTTCATTGTTTGCTGGTAGTGAACGTGAATAGTTTATGCATTTAGATCTTCATGAGAATTTTTGTCACTTTTAATGACTTCATGTTTCTCCACAGTGATTCACCAGTAAACATTTCCATATTCCAAAATAATCGCTTTTGTCCATAAATATGCTTAAAAAGTTTCAAGAAGATTCATTCACCTGTAGCTACAGAGACATCTCGATTTTATTAGCCACATATTCCCTAGTAAATAGATTAAATTCGTAAATGAAACTTTTGATTTTTTTTTTCTTTTCTTTCATTCCAAAGTACATTTTACAAATTATTTTTATTTTGAAATTTTTCCTAATTAAACAATTTCCTATTTAAAAAAAACAAAACAAAAACAAAAACAACAAGAACTTAAGTTTTAAAATTATTAAAGGGTTAAACGATATCAGCAAAGTTATGATAAATCCTAGGTTAATTTTGCTGATTTTTCCTCTGCCTGTTTAGAGAAAGTTCTTCTCTTTTCTCTTAATTTATTTGTAAAGCTCATTTTGACTAGTCTTCCCGTATAGAAAAGAAATAAAACATCTTATCTATTTATCAAAAATTAAAAGTAATTAGTTTGAATTTTTAATTATATCATTATGTTTAGAAATTTTTTTTTTAAAGAATTTTTTGTTTATTCTTGGGCAGCCTTGGTTTTCAATTATAATAATTTTTTTCTGCACGTTAAATTTATTTATTTAGGTTATTACACCTTTTCAATTGTTGCTTTCTTTATAATTAAATCCCTTTAGACCTATCAATCTATATTACTAAAATCTTTTATTTCTCTGTCTGTCTGACGCAATTGTTAATTTCCTGTGGAAAAATTACTACAATGAAACGTTCTCGACGGGAATCGAACCCGCAACCTTTTGATCCGAAATCAGACGTCTTATCCGTTCGGCCACGATGACTACATTTAAATTAGCGTGTCTTATCACTCCCTTTGTTATGTGTGGCGCAATGAGAGAAGAGCCAGAGATAAAAGAAAATAACTCATTAATTTTAGCCTACTAGATTAAAATTTAAATTTCAATGTTTCATTTTTTTTAGCTTCTCTCCGTCAACAATGGCGCGCGCTATCAAATAATGAGTTCATTCAAAAAGGAATATAATATCACTTTTTGCCATAAGCGCTTGGAATCGATTCTTCTTGGATTATCTTATACTTACCAGGGAGAGACAGGGGGATGGCCTAGTTATGAACTAACTTCTTTTTGTTACTAACTTTATAATGAGTTCTTCATTACGAATACTGTTTTAAAAAGTTTCTTAAATCTTAATTCTATCACAGATAAACAGTGTAAAAAAAAATTGTTAATTACTAACTAGATGAGTTATGTTCTGTCTTGTCACAAATTCAATAAAAATAAACAAGCAGCAGAGAGATAAGATTCTAGAACTTTTATCTTCATTCTAGCAATCATGCGAATAAATGGTAAAACTCTTACAGTAATGTTTTAAATATATTTGTCCATAAATACTCCTATGAGAAATCGTATATCAAGTAACTTCTATTACTTATAATGAGAATGTTCAACAGTCTTTATCAAATCTATAACACAATCACTTATTCAAGTTCTTCGTATCAAACATCACGCACTACAAATCAATAATAGGCATATCACTATTTAATTGAAATGTTAAACTGTTATATTAATTGCTTTATCTTTCAACTAAATCTTGAACTTGTATTTCTATCAAATATTAAACACTTATACTTGTATTGAGTTGATTCCATCTTATTTCTCACTATTCTTCCAAAGACGTTTTACTGTTCAAATAACTTTACTATATGTAGAACATGTTGGTAACAACTCAATCTGGAGTATATTTCTTAAGAAATTTATCCATAGATCATGATGATCACTGTTCTTTTCATGCATATCCTGTTGTCTTCTATACTGTGAAGATCTATCTTCTTTAACTTGTAATGATACATAAAATTAGTTAAAGTCACTTACTTTGTATCCTTTGATAATACACTTGCTCTTAGGAGAATCATATTCGAAATTCCTATTCATGTTTATTAACTCTTCTACCAGGATAATTCCCATAGTCGGTATATTCCTTCCAACTTATAATCCATTCTTTCTATCTGAATGTGACTATGTTGCTACGGTAACTAAATCGTGATATTTCTCCTGAAAATATGCTGAAAATAACGCAAAGATTAATGTTCATTCATATCTACTGTTGTTGTTTGATTTACTGAAGTTAATTCCGAAGAAAATCAAACTATTCGATACTGTACCAACATGAACTTATCTTTTCCATGTTATTTTTGGAAGAACACAAGGAAAGAAGTATTCTTTTCCTCACATCACTGAAACAATACAGAAATGCAATAATAAAACGCTTCTCTCCAATTGTTATTCATCTAGTCCAGTTCGTTATGTATCTTATACACTTATACTATTGCTGTTCACAATGTTTTCTCATTCTTACGTATGCCAAACGAGCCTTAACAAACAGCATAAATTTCACACATTATTAACTTGATAACACTAATAATATTTCATCCGTACTTGTCGGGCAGTAGAATGCAATACATAAAAAAAATATTAAATTGTTTTTTCAGTCAAACATATTTATCACATAATTAAAATAAATTCTCACACAGTTTCTTAACAGCTTTCTTAGTTAGTAATCGTTCTTCGTCTTCCATTGTAATTATACCCCTAAATCTACTTCTATGATAATGAACATCAAAAGATGCTAAGACCGGCAAATGTAATGGTATACGGAAATATACCATTATGTTAAAATAAAGAAACGCAACATACATATTCCATGTTCTAACTACTTCAATATCTCAACTTTCTAACCGAAAGTTTTCTTCAGGAAACAAATACATAAAATAAGAGGAAGACATAGTATTGTAAACAGAAATTTGAATAACAATCATTAAAAGTTAAAAATTAAAAATTACAATGATAACATCAACGTTAACTTATATTATTAAACAAAGATAATGCCAATCTCCATTATTAATACTCATCGACAGCTAATAAATTGTTAAATTACAATCGTTATATTATAACTCTTAATTTAGCTTTATACCTTTGTTATCAGCTAATTATTAACTCTTAATTTAGCTTTAATACTTTTGTTATTCTCCATTATTTTTTCAAAAAAACTAAACGAAATTTCATTCATTTTTAATGATTTACTAGTGGCAACCCGTGAAATATTCACGGAAGTAAAACAGATTCCACATTTTTGTAATACCGTGAAATTTTTAAAAAACAAGAATGAAAACGATGTTCTAAGCTCATTTTTTAAAAGCGATACGTCCATAACTGCCCACGTATAATTTGAATGATGACTAAGCAATAAAACAAAATATGTATTTTGATCATGGTAACTCTTGCAAGCATGTAAAGTCGTCCTAGCGAAAGAATGACTCTGACCTTGAACTACAACAATGATCTCTTAATCATTCCAGGACTGAAGTTTGTATAGAGAAACTATTCACAATCGCCAATCAGAAGCCAAGCACTTTCCCGCCATAAACACTGACATATACAATCGATTCAAATTCTACTATTGCGACATCTGGTGGCCACGGTCGTTCTTTGGTTTGCCCGATAGTAATTATCCATATTTAGAGATTAGTTTCGAAATATGCTTGAAGAGTCAATAAGATGTGAGATCACGTGTAATTAATAAAACAAAACATGAGTGGTAGTCCATGACTTAAAATAATATATACAGTAAAACCTCGTTAAGTCGTCACTCAAGGGACCGAACATTTGTGACGACTTAAGCGGAGTGGGCATTTTTGAAAAAAAAACAAACACTGAAATACAATATTTTTGTGAATTGTAGGATTCGGTGAGAAAAACAAGATTTTCAGAAATCAATACATGCAAATGAATGAGTGAAAAAAAAAAAAACAAAAAAAAAACAACACATTTTATACTTACCACATTTTTTTTTCTTTTACTGGCATTAAAATAATCCAACAGTGTTGATTGATGAAGGTGCTGATTACTGGTAACAATTCGAAACACTTTGTAATGAAATGGAACTCCAACTTTTGTGCACGTAGTTAATCGTATCTAAAACCGAAACGTCTAGCTTTTCGTTCCTATCCAAGGCTTTTATCATGTCCTTTACAAGCATTTTTTTGTACTTTCGTTTAAAGTCAAGAATTATCCCTTGATCTAAAGGCTGAAGAAGTGCAGTTACATTTGGAGGAAGAAAAACAATTTCGATCGCTTTTAAATTTTCGGGGCTTACTCGCTATGAAATAAAATCACACTCAGTAGCGGTCAAGAAAAACATCTACTCTTGACAAGAGTCGCAACGAGAAGTAATTTCCCAAGTGAATTTCCCACGTGAAAATTCCCCGTAAAGGCTAGGCTTTCTTAGAGTGAAGGGGCGGGGCTGAAAAGATAGCAGGCAAAATTGAGATTAAAGATTTTGAGGGTGACGAGTTATCCGGAGTAGAATTAAATTTGGTGACGAGTAAAAGAGGGTTATTTTACATTATTGTCTATGAGACTTTGTCGGGATCAAAGGAAAACGACGACTTAAGCGGAGTGACGACTTATCCGGGTGACGACTTAACGAGGTTTTACTGTATATATATATATATATATATATATACAGTAGAGCTCCGATTATCCACGGAATTGGGTGGCAAAAGTACCGAGGATGAGGTGTGAACACGGAAAAAAAATATTTCAGCATAAAAACTACGTTTTATTATACAAAAAAAATAATATGCAAAACTTTTAAAATATGTACAGTACAGCAGAAACCCTTCTGCAGAGCAAGAGCCTGCCAAACAAATCCCGTGAAGGTCTATAGGTTTCCGTGGTTCAGGGGGTTGAGGTGTGTGTCTGCCTTGACAATGGCTTAGTGGAATGAGGAGTGTTGTGCTCTTTGGTGGAAGTGTTCCCTAAGTGCTAAGTACTTGTTTTTCGTGTAAGGTGATGAGGTTGATGAGTCCTCGGCCTCCGTCCTAATGGGGAGTGTCATCCTTTCCGTCGCGGATATCCTTTCCGTTGGGGTGGTGCATGTTGTGTTTCGTGAATGTACTGCAGGTTGTGCGTTGTAGTGCTTCGAGTTCGGTGTTTGTTCAAGGAATTATGCCGAAGGATTATGTTAGTGTAGGATGGCAAAAGTGTTGATGGAATTCTGCCATAGGTTATGTTAGTGTAAGGATGGCAAAAGTGTTGATGGCTTTTATTTTATTTCTTGTGTTGAGTTGTGTTTTGAGGATTTCGGTATGTTTTCTTGAATGCGTTTTAGATGTTTGCGTTATTAATGACGCGCGCTTGCTGGAAGCCCAGGTACTTGTTGGTCTCTCCCTCTTCCCTGGATTGGATGGCTAAACCCGTGATTCAGTTCAAAACCCTCCAAATTCGAAGTCTTCCCGCATGTTATATGTGGCTTGTGGCATTTTCGATTCCAAATTCCATCCCAATGTCTCTAGTGAACTGTGTTGTGACTTGTAGTAAATTAATAAGTTGTGCGTTGTTTGTGGCGTAGAGTTTAATATCATCCAGGTAGAGTAAGTGTGTGAGTATGAATGGTGTCAGAGTGCCTGAGGTAAGCCTAAAACCGTGTTTTGTGTTGTCTAGCATGTGGCTTAATGGATTCAAGGCGAGGCAGAACCAAAGAGGTTTCAAGGAGTCTGCCTGGAAAATACCTCTCCGTATGGGAATGGGGACTCTAGTGATGGAGGTGTTGGATGTGCGCAAGTGTAATGTTGTGTTCCAACTCTTCATCGTGGAATCCAAGAATGCCGTGATCTTGGGATGTGTTTTGTAGAGATGAAGAGTATGTAGGGGCCAGGAATGTGGGACTGAGTCAAATGCCGATGTTTGCGATATGTAAATTCCTATCCTTCGCTCGCACCTACCGCAGGTACCTAGTCAATAAGGAGCTGCTCCATGCAACCCTGGGAGTTCTTGAGACAGCCGTTGTACGGAAAGGATGTTAGTGTCTAGATAAGTGTGTAGATTTTGTTTGTAAGGAAAGGGATGAGGAGTTTGTAAAGTGAGGGGAGGCAAATGATTGGACAGTAATTTGCAGGGTATGCTGTTTCTTGCTCTGTAGATATGTGACATCCTGAGTGAGGAAACGAGGCGTATGTTCTGGGTGTTGGATTATGTCAGTGAGTGTAAGAGCTAGCTTCCCATGCCGGTATGTGAAGGGCATGTAGGGTGTTCCGGGAGCCAACATCAAAGGCTTTCAGTATGAGAAAGCATGTTTAGTTTTTTTCTACAAGGTTGTGTTTAATAGCGAGGGCTTAGAATATTTGTTTGAGATATTGTATGTCCTTGAGTATATAGTCGGTGCAAGGACATTTCATCCGTTTGTTATACGATCTAGTGTCTCTTTTTGAGATTGGTATCTTCGGCATTTGTCATCTGTCACTTAAAATCCTATAAGATATGTTTCATGTAACTCCTAGTTTTTATTATCTGATCCTGTATTGCAATAATAAAACCTTCTGTTTCGGCAAAGAGTTGACCTTTTTCAAGCCATTTATTAGAAGCTTATTTATCAATATATAGCTGTCAGAGTTGAAACGGATGTTTTCCATATAAGGTTTTGACTTTCCAGATCTCTCTGTTTTAAAGTCAATTTGAGGTTACATGTTCATTGGGATTGAACTATGGGTTGCTTAATTTTAGGGATGAATTATTATTATCTACAGAGATTAAAGCTTATCTACAGAGAATATACATCATTGCTAACTGCTCCTGAATAGAAATTTTGTCTGAGATTTTGGAGTTGTTTGTTCTTCTTCTTCTTATTATTATTATGTAAATATTTCAATTCATGGGTTTCCCCAGCTAAGACAATATGGCGGGTCAAGCACCAAAGCACATATTGCCAAGTGTAAAAAAAAAAAAGTTTGGAAGAATGGTGAATGCGTGATGTAGTGCCTGTCTGTATCCTGTGAGTTGAGTCCCTAATTTTGTAACTGTGTAGAAGTCGCGCATAAGATCCTGGTTCATCTGCGATGACCATCGGATGCGCTGGCGTGGTTTCCCAGTCTTGGTGGTCGCCTGCTCTGACACAGACGAAACACTTCCGACCGTTCGGGCTAGATGTCGTTGCTCGGGCATTGTGGTAGTCATACTACAGGATGGGGTGCCACTTTCTCCACCACCACCTGCGGGAGACTATAGTTTTTCGAACGGAGGCCTCTGCCTAACCCCCGAACGCGGGTGACTTTATCCTGCGCCACACCCGATGCAGCATGATCTATATTAGAACGACTTCTCATTATGGATGGTTGGACCCTTTAGCCTACCCTAAAGCTAGTGCAATTCCCGCCCCCACCGCGAGGAGGTAGGGTCCATGGGGGCTTATTATTATTATTATTATTATTATTATTATTATTATTACGTAATAAAAATGAAATTTCTCATTTTCTCATGACCCAGTGAAATCATTGTATTACCATTTCATTTTTCAACCAATAGTTTCAATTTTTTGTTTGATTTCTAAAAAAATATATCCAATTCCATCATTAAACATAAATTTTAAAACGCCATTAAATAAACCGTTTTCAAAAAATATACAGTATTAAACGTTTGTAAAGAGAGTATTAGGGAACAACTGAAATTCCAATACTTTTACTTGTTTCTGAATATTAGTTAAAATCAAAAGATAACAGTAGATTCGAGCTACTAAAATGAAATTTCTGGTGTCAATGAAAAGCTTAGAGAATAAGAAAAAAAAATTAGAATTAAAGATAAAAGCCATAAATAAAACATAACAGAATGTCAAATATAAACGAGAAAAACACTTAGAAGAACAGTGAAAGAAGTAAAAAAATGTAAGCCTAAGGAAAACGAGTGATAAGACGACCTACAAATAGAATGTTAATATAATTTTGGTTCTGGAACAGGCCAAAGGCTAATCTCTGGATGGAAGAAGAAGGAAAAGAAAAAGGGGAAAAAAAAAACTATCATCATCATCATCATCACTTCCCTGGACCATCAATCACACAGGGGGAAAAAAAGCAGTACATGAAGAGAATCTTTTTTCGTTTTTTGTCGATTGCAATTGGCCAGATAATAGACATTGCTTCCTATCACCTCAAGTACACATCCATTTTATTTGTGATAAATTCAATACAATAAGCATTAATATTTATCAATAACTTTATTCTTGATATGCTGAAATTAACAAGTTCTTTGCTACAATTTACGATTTCTTATTTAGGCGCCTAGTGAATTAAAATTCTGATTTTCTATTCCTATTACAAAATATTGCTTTGTTTCTTGTTGTTTCTGTTCTTTTAATCTGTGTGATTTCAACTGAGTTCGATTATTGTTGTTTGCGTTGATGAGATCTTGCGAAATGCTAAGCAATAAATTTTAGGCGTGGCTTCTATTTTGGAAACATTCCCAGAAGAACCTTTTCATAATCAATTGGATTCTAAATCGAAAAGCATTAAAAAAATAAATCAAAATTAAATCTTGTAAACTTTTATTTATTTTTAATAATGCATAGACAATGAATATAAATATCAAAAAATAGTCCTTATAAAATAAGAACGACAAAGTATACATAATAAAGTGCAATTCTTCTTTTTTAATTCACCTTAACATCAAAACGAAATGTTGGTTCATCTTTTCGTTGATAGGTGCCGCCTCAGGATCTGTAAATATACAGTGTATGTAAATATTGCTAAAGTGATTTGGAGCTAACTTTTGAAGAGCCAGTTAATCGAATTTTAGACGATGCATATTTATATAAATATTGTAATTTTATTACAATTTATAAATATTTATGTAAACTAATTTACAGTTTCCTACGAATTTCTATAAACGTTAAACTTCTTAAAAAAACAACAACAACAATTTTATTGATTGTGGACATTTCTATTTTTTAATTAATTATTTTTTAATATGAATCATTTAAGTTAAACATTAGAAAAATAAAAATAAAAATTAAAGTATTAAATAAAGTATCATTTATAAATCCATATTATTTAAGATTAACAAATTTTTACTTATACTTTATACCGGTATTAAAATATTTTGGTACTCCTTTAACATGTGCTTTACCACCTGAAGCTAAGTGGCCTGAGCCGATAGAGCACACATTAACGTGGCACCAATTTTTTTTTTTTAAAGACACTATTATCCTCTTTATTCTTTTTTATTATTATTTAAAAGATTCACAACTTAAACTTTTACAATGTCATTTAAGCAAATGCTTTATAGCGAATTGTTTTGACATTTATTTCGTTACTTATCCATTACTGACTCATTTTTATTAATATTTTAAATTCATTAGTACAATTTGCTGGAACTTGCATTATTATTTAAAAACGACATAAATAAGATTCAGTTACCCCTACAGATTAAAATATACATTTAACTTTAGTCTTCTAGAAAGTATATATACAGGGTGTTTTTAAACTAGGGGACAAACTTAAACTGGGAGGGCAAGGAACAAAATTGGTCCTGTGAACATAAGTCCGGAAATGCACAGTGACTTCACAATACAGCATTTATAACATTACATTACATTGCTAAGTAGTATGGCATATGTCTGAGCTTGAACTGTGCCGTGGATGCTACAGTAGGTGCTCGAAGTGGCCCATAGATGCAACCGCCGACAAGTCGTATCATTGATTTGCGCATTCTTCGAATGTGCCAGCCTGTAGACAAACACAAACGGTATGCACACGTTATTCCAGAATCTGCACATCAGGGACGGCTCAGCGTTACACCACACTTTTCAGATGCCTAAAAGTTAAGGGGGTTTAGGTCCGGCGACCGGGCGAGCCATGCAACAGGACCTCCTCGACCGATCCATTTACTGGGGAAGATGTTGTTCAGGTGTAATGTTATAAATGCTTCATTTATAAATTGGTTCTTAGGACCAATTCTGTTCGTTGTCCTATCAAGAATCAACATTCGAAGTTTGTCCCCAAAGTTTAAAATACCAATTATATGTAAGAATTAGTTGTGAGGAAAAAAAAAAAACCAGGCAAGAGGAAATTCAAATCCCAAAACAAACGGACCAAAACTTCTCACAGAAAAGCATCAGAAGCAAAAGAATTAGCAGTCATTGGTTTCTATGGATATAAAACAACAAACATGGGTTTCTATGGATATCAAACAACATCTCAGGAAATTGTAACCACTTTGTTTATGATTTGATTTAATTCAATTAATTCAATTAATAAGATCTAACTTACGAAATTGATAATCAATTTATGGAGAAACGGATGCTAGATTTCATTTGGCAAATATTATCTATCAGGAAACCACGAAATCTTTTCCAAATGTTTATAAAAAAAAGGCTTAATTTGGAGGTAGATTGAGTCGATTTTTGGTATTTTGTGACACCCTTGAAAACTGAGGTTGTTAAGACCCGAATCCTTGAACTGCTAAACATTAATCAAACAACCATGATTACATGAAAAGGACGGACATTTTTGAAAATTGAAAATGGTGGTCTGATATTTGAATGATTTTTAATTTCAGTCTTACTTTGATGAAATCGACTTCTTCGTATTTCGATGAAAAATTCCTTAAATTTCATGATATTTTTAAAAATTCAATCTGAAGGATTCAATAGAGGCCAATTTGCAATTTTTCTAGTTTAGTCCGATTTTTGTTAATGCATGTAAGATTAGAATAAAAATAACGAATCTCCTACAGTATTTAATATTTTTTTTTTCTTCAAATGAATCTATCAGGAATGCACGGATAAAACTCAGGATTTACTTTGTATAATGACAAAAAAAATAAAAATAGTTCCAATTCAAAGCTTCTAACAAAGGTGTCATGAAGTATTGTTTTCATTTTTATCAACCACTGAATACTAATCTAGTCTCTATTTTTAATTATGCAAGGGAATTTGGAAAATGTTTTCCTCCAATCAGAAGACAGGAAATTTTAGAACAGTTAAAAGTCAAGAGGCGGAAGGATATTTGATGTCATCTAAGTAAATTGTCTGCAGATAGAATAACATAAAAAAAACAAGGTAGCGATAGCTATTAGTAAACCAATCACAATGCTTCGCAACGGCTTCTGATACGTGAATGAAGAAAATTATTCAAAAGTTATAATAAGCTAACAAGCTGTTTTTATTGAAAACTTTACAATTCAAAATCCACCACAATAGGCTCGTGAACACTGAAGAAGGATAAGTAGAGTACAGATTGAGTCACCTTTACGTTAGAATAGACTGCGTCGAGATGCCTGGTGGAACGCTATCAATACCTTGGAGCCCGACCAGCTAGAGAGACAAACTCTACGGCTCTGAACTACTCTTGGCAAGACCTTTTCAACGATACCCTAATCAAGTCTCTAGCCCTCGTGGTTGCTGAGTTGATACTTGTCCACAGACAGACAGACAAACCGGGACTATAAGGCTTCACGGTATCAGAAGCCTAAAAGGATAAAATGTATTACATGATATCATTTTATTGTTTCTCCTCCAGTCGGTCCCTAGGATTCACGCAACAGTTTGTAAAATGGGGACTAGGTTTCTTTCCATAGGGAATGAGCACTGCATTGGAGCCTATACTTCTATCATCTGCATATATATCTCTTCAATAGAAGTAGACTACAGAGTGGGCAGTTGAGGATCATTCTTAAAAATGCATATTTATACTATTAGCAATTCATTCGTAATAACTAATGCTATATCTGGGGGCACGGCAGTGCCCCCGCCAAGACGAGCCGAAGGCAGGAAGGACACTACGTACCTTTTCTGGAAGTGTTTCGTCGTATTTTCGAACCCTTATAGCTTCGGCCTAGATAATACTAGAGAGCTCAAATTTTCAGGATAAGATGCAGTTAGCAGACTAATGAAATACGCTAAGTTTCATTTATTTAGCTTTTATACTTTGGATTTTATTAATACCTAAAATACGTCGATTCCGTCACTCACTCACTGACTGACTCATGATCATCAAAACCTCTAGGGTACTTCCTGAAGTCCTAGAAAGCTGAAATTTGGTAAGCAGGTTAGGATTAGCACACAAACAACAAAAAAATTAAGAAATCCGTAACTTTCACATTCCCACCCCTCATAAAGGGGGGGTCTGGTTATGTATTATCGAACCCTCATGCTTCGGCCTGGATAATACTAGAGAGCTCAAATTTTCAGGATAAGATGCAGTTACCATACTAATGAAATACACTAAGTTTCATTTATCTAGCTTTTATACTTTGGATTTTATTAAGATCTGAAATACGTCGTACCCTCAATGCTTCGGCCTAAATAATACTGTGTAATAATGTGATTTCTTACAAAAGTGCAAACAGCTTGTATATACAAGTTGACCAATAGAAAAAAAATCCATTTTCTAAATAATCTTAAAACGAAATTTAGTTGTAATAGATAATCCCACCCAAAACATTTCATGGAAAATAAGTTGCCAAGATTCACATGCTCATAACGCTTTCACTGTTAAAAAGTTATCAGATCTCATCTTACAAAAAGAAATGAAATCCCACCCAAAATATTTCATGTAAAATAAGGGGTTGCCAAGACTCGCATGCTCATAACGCTTTCACTATTAAAAAGTTATCAGATCTCATCCTACAAAAAGAAATGAAATCCCACCCAAAACACTTCGTGTAAAATAAGTTGCCAAGACTCACATGCTCATAATGCTTTCACTGTTAAAAAGATATGAGATCTCATGTAGAGCCGAGCCCCTAACTCTACGAGGCCTAACTCTACAAGCCCTAACTCTACAAGCCCTAACTCTAAAAACCCTATATCTTGGTCAAAAAGTATGGCTTGGCCGTTTCATGGAACTATTTCATCTCACCCAAAACATTTCATGTAAAATACGTTTCCAAGATGCTCATAACGCTTTCACTGTTAAAAAGTTATCAGATCTCATGTAGAGCCAAGCCCCTCACTATACATGCCTAACTCTAAAAACCCTACTATCTTGGTCAAAAAGTGTGCCTTGGCATAGTCCATATCCTTTACATAACTCCATGGGATTGTCTGTGTGACAGCCACGAAACGGCCAAGGCATACTTTTTGACCAAGATATAGGGTTTTTAGAGTTAGGGCTTATAGAGTTAGGCCTCGTAGAGTTAGGGGCTTGGCTGTACATGAGATCTCATATCTTTTTCACAGTGAAAGCATTATGAGCATGTGAGTCTTGGCAACTTATTTTACACGAAGTGTTTTGGGTGGGATTAATCTTTACAAAGCTTCGTTTTAGCAGAGATTCTCAAATTTTTTTGAAAGAATTCGAAAAGAAAGGAATTTCTGGCTATTTTCGAACACAAGATTGGAAAGACTGGCTACATTTATTTTATTATCAATTATGTTTCAATGCATGCTGGGGACAATCGTTTATTGAAACCCCAGAAATGGCCTGACTCAAAAAAATGGTCTAATGTTGACTACGAAATGAAAAGATTCTAATAATGTAATATTCAATATATTAAGAGCTTGAAAAATTTGTAACATTTTGTAAATATTTCATCATTGCTTATAAACCCAAAATTCAGAATAATTTTCAAATCTTTTTATGATTAAAAAGAAGAAACACGATTATTTTGCAGTTAATGTTTTGTGTCAAGGAATTCTATGATCCTTGAGAAGTAACGTTAGAGCAACTTCCTTGTTTTTCATTATTTTTTGAAAACTCGTGAGATGATATTTAGGCCTAATTCAAAGGATTCTTGCATCATAATTTCACTACTGAATAACAACCATCTGATCATTACTTACAGTCATTCCTGATTTGTTCCTAAATGCTTTCGTAACCTATAATAGATTTAACCTTGACTCATTCGCTTGTTAACTTCCGCGGTCAATTAATAACTGACAAAGTTAAAGAGACTCAAACATTACTAATCGTTCCCATTTGTACTTCCATTTTGTAGGTTCGGAGATTTTAAGATTATCATAGTTTTTCAAAGAAGTTCCAGTACTTTTAATAAATAAAAAGATTATTCTTTATTATCTTAAATATTATTTTTTTCAATTAATATTACATCGTTTGCATCAAGGCACCTCCTGCAGATTTCTGCAATTATTTCTTTCTTATTACTATAATTTTGCTACATAAGTTAAACTCTTTACTTCGTGCAAGTCTTCATTTTTTCCTCTAATTTTTTTCTTATTAATGAATCGATATTTATAATTCTGTACATGTATATGGCTTATTATAAAAACTACAGTAGGACCTGCATAGAAATAAATCAATGTCGGGACCTACCCATGGGATATCCACACTTACGTAAGTTCTGAAGACCTAACCTGATCTATCATCATCCAATCTTATTCCAAGGCCCGAACTTCAGCTATGACAAATCAGATACCATTAATACGATATTTATTTTCTTTGTAGAATAAGTAATTTCATATTGAAAGCACTGCATAGTCAGGAAGATAAATGAAAAGAATTGATTGTACACTAATCAGTAAAAAAATCCTCTTTTCATTGTAAGAAAAGCTTCTCTTTAAGACTAATTTAGGAACTTCAATTATTATCGTCGCCTAAGTTAAGGGAGCCAGGCCAGTGCCACCTAGAGTGTCTCTAGGTGGCACTGGCCAGGCAGGCCCGTAGCCAGAAGTTTCTTTTGGGGAAGGCTCATTGCTCGAAAAAAGTGTCTTGTCGTGGTCGGCCATATTAAGAATAGCACCAGTTCCTGGCTTCCGTTGGATGTCATAAGAGGCGACTAAGGAACTTATGATATGATTGGTTCCTTTGGTTCCAACTCTGAGAGAGATTTTTCTTTTATATAGATTTTGGGAGGGGCTTCAGCCCCTCGAGCCCCCTCCCTGGCCACGTGCCTGGAGCCGGTAGTTCTTACTCCCCTGATCCCTCTCCACTCGATTGAAATTTCTAAATTATAGTGTTTAAGGCGTTTTTTTTTTTTTCTGGTCGTTTGAAGGGACTCCATCCCCTCTCCTCCATCCCGAAATTTTGAGAAGTCCTTGTCACTTTTGAACTAAAATCTTATGTACTGCCATAATCCTTTGAATTACTGAATTCTATTAACCAAGAACTCTATAAAGAATTTAAAAAGAAACAAACAAGAGAAGATTTGAAAGATCAGATATTTATTAAAATGCATATTTCTGTAAAATCAAAATTTTGCTTTTTGTTTAGAATGGGTCATCATGTACGAAGGGTGATCAGAAACCAAGGTGACAAGGCCGATATTCCTGGAGTTTCATCCGTTATAGTGAAATTAGAAGTGTGCGGTAATTCTAATACATGCGGTTGGCAACTGTGCAGAGTTTCAGCCATCCGCCAACTACAGCACTAGTGGTAGGTAAACACAAATGGTGACTCGTTTGGAAAACTGGTCTCGCGAAGAAATACATGCCGTTATTCGATTTCTGTGGGCGAAACATGTAACCGCGGCTGAAATTTACCGGCAGCTGGTAGAGGTTTACGGAGAGACTGTAATGTCTCGTTAGCATGTCGCAGAATGGTGTCCACAGTTTGTGGCCAGTAGAGAAAACATCATCGACGAGGATCGCAGTGGCCGACCCAGCACATCATCGACCATCCTCCCTACAGCCCGGACCTCGCTCCCAGCTACTTTCACCTGTTTCCTCACTTGAAGGAGCACTTAGGAGGCCGACGATTCGCTCCAGATGAGGAGGTGAAAGACTTCGCGACAACGTAGCTGAACACGCAAGGACAGGATTTTTACCAGGAGGGGATATTCAAACTCATCCCACAAAGTGACAAGTGCCTAAACCGATATGGAGACTATGTCGAAAAATAACCTAATGTATGTACTATCAGTCAGCTGTATTTCGTCCTATTTTTGGACTCATCAGCCCGATCCACCCTCCTCCCGTTAGGTCAAACGTTTTTTGAGTGCACTGCTTGAGCACCTATTTTTTTTTTTATTTATTGTTGTTTGTTCGGGAGTCAGTTTCGGGAGCGAAGGTGACTTCATTTATGTTCAATCCTTTCTGGGTATATCATCGGGGAGGGTGGATCGGGCTGATGAGTCTCCGAAAAGGACGAAACGGCCGTTCCTGATTCCGTCTGATGATAAACTCAAAGACGTGAATGTTTATTCATGTGAAGCCATGGTTTTTGATTCTTCATAATTTTCTACACATTAAATGTGTTTCTTTAACTTAAAAATTACTTTCTAATTGCAATTAAAATATAAAAATTTATTATTTTAATATATTATAAAAATATTATAATTTTAGTATTTAGATTATAATGAGTTAATATTGAGTTCTTGCTTTTTATTATAAGTAAAGTTAAATCACGCTATCTAATAAATATTTTAGAAAGTTGATCTGTTTACCATTCGTAAACTAAGAAAACTATGACCATCAAATTTCCGTACAATATTATAATGATGAGTAATTTGATAAGAAATAAGTTGCTGCTCCGTTCTTGAGATCTATCCTCTTACAATTTAATGTTGGAGAAAAGGAAAAATTTTGCACAACTGGTAATGGCTTAGAGAGATCGTTACTTTACGATAGAAAATAAACAAATCAAATGAAACGATTATGATGCATTTTGTTGATGATTACATTTTTGCCTAAACGAAAATGAACTTCATAGTACAGTGTACTCTCGATATCTCGAAGTCGAAGGGACGCTAAAAAAAATTCGAGATAGCGAGTTTTCGAGATGATAAAGTCATAACCAAAACATATAAATTCATGTAAAAATACAAGATACGGAATAATATTCCAAAAATTACAGTCTTGATAGATTTGAATAAGTATAAATATGTAATGATAGTTAACAATAAGTCTAAATACAGCAAGGATAATTTTAATTTTTAAAAGTTGTCGAAAATAATTACATTAAATTGAAAAGAATTGGTAAAATACAATGAACTTACATTGCTAGAATTTCTTAAAAAAGTCCAGTATCGTGGCCTGGCGACACCTCTTTTGAAATTGTTCTTCAACCAATTTTTCTATTTGAAAAATAGCGGCAAAGTCATCGAAAAGTATTCGACATAACAAAGTTTTGAGTGAAAACTCTTCGACATAAGAATTAAAATTAACATTAGATGAATATGTAATATCGAGGGGAAAAATAATTTTTCAACATATCAAGGTTTTCGAGATATCGAAGTTCGAGATATCGAGAGTATACGTATTTAAAAAAGAAGCTTTTTAAAGCCTATTCATTTTAATATGTTACCTTAACTGGGAAATAGAAGTGAAGTAATAAACTTTATTCGCTTTAAATAAAGACATTATGAGAATTTTGGATGAATAATAATTTTATTAACTATTTAATATTGTTTGATATACTTAATTAATGTATTTAATTTTTTAATCCATCTTTCGCTGTAGTTAATGAAATTGATAATACTGTCCTATTACTAAAAGTTATTATATGAAAATGAATAGTTATTATAGCTATTTAATATTAGAATAATTCATTTGAATGTAATCAATATCTTATATTATAAAAGCGTTATTTTGTCTGTCATTGTTATAAGACTTTAAATTTTTCCAATTTTGTGACCATACTATAAGAGATAGATTGGTCATGCAAATGGATAAATGTAGATCTTTTAAGACAAACAAAATGCTACAAAAATCTTTCGAAAAAAGTTTTTGATTTCCAAGATGGCGCCTTTTAAAGGGTCAAATTTTGACTTTTTCTCAATTTAAACGAAAAGTATAAAAGTTGGAAGAGAACATTATATTGAGAAAATGTTGGTATATGAAAGTTCTATCGAACGATATATCAGTCATTGAGAAAATGTTGGTATATGAAAGTTCTATCGAACGATATATCAGTCATTCAGAAACGTTTCTGCGTTTGCAAAAGATACATGCAAAAATGTGAAAAATTTCATGTTGCCTATTAAGAGAAGTTTGTGATGGCATGTAAAAATGAAAACTTTTTTTTTTTATAAATATAAAATCAAATATAAATATAAAATGAAAAATCCTGACTTACTCACTAACTGACTCATCAATGCCCACCCCAAATCCTTGGACCTAGACAGGTGAAATTTTGCACAGAGGTTCCCTTTATGATGTAGACAAGGAATAAGGCCGGAGTTTTCAAAATTCCCACGGGATAGGGAATAATCTGGCAAACTGATTATGAAGTGTGTGGTGACAACCCCAGGTGTGGGGTGCCAACCCGCAATACACCTGAATTAAGCGGAGAAGGCCACAATGGGCTGGGAAGTCGTATATTCTCTGATCTCAATAATAATTTGGTAAATAAATATTTTTTTTTTTTTTTTTTTTTTTTTTTATGTTATATATGCAAGGATTCCGGAGCGAATCGACGGTACGCATCTAGTTTTTCTAATAAAAGGGCAATGTTGTAGGTTTTATTCATTTTATTTAATGTTTCCGATTGATAAAAATAATTATAACAACATTTATTAGACAGATTTTTTTCCCTTGTAACAGTTAGTGTTTAATTGATCTTTTTGTTTTAGGGAAAGCTTTCATAAATAAATAAATAAATAAATGAATATTCACATATAAAAAATTGAACATAAAACTTTAGGAGTTGAAAGAAATCCTAATGTAATTTTGTTAGCTACCAAAAGTCAGAACTTCAAATTATTTTACAATATTTCGTTTATATTTACAGAAACTAAAAATGAAACTAACATCAAAAACAATAATTCTCGTGCGTAATCTTACCATGGTCCAATGAATATTATGAAAAGTCCTCTAATTGGCTTCAGTAAAGATATAGTAAGGCTTTAGAATAAAATTTATTTCAAAATAATTATTTTTTCATTTACATACAAAATTTCAAAGTTATCTTTCCACTAAATATGATTTTAATATTTTATTTATTATTTGAGGTGTATGTAATTGGTTGGTTTTCTTTTGGCTAAAGCGATCTTGCAAAAAAAACAGAAACCGAAATTCATTTCTAAGTGAATGCCAAGCAAGATTATGTAAAAACACGTAAAATGTCGCGTCTGCGCAGCAGCTTTTTGCCGCTCACTGGCACAAAAAAAAAAAAAAAAAAAAATCAACGAGTTCCTAATAATCGAAAATGTTTTCTAAAAATCCTAATACTTGCAAACTTTAAATTCAAAATTATATTTCATTATAAAGTTCAATGAAGTATAAAAACGCTATCGTTTTTGAATGAAGCACTACAAACGTTTTGTTTCTATGGAGAAGTTGCAAAAAAAAATACAAATAACGTAACGTGATTAGGTAGGTTATCTAAGAGAATAAGCATTATATAGATCGTAGTATTTTGCTAATCATAAGAGAAAAAAAATGACAATAGATTTTTGATTTTATAATTTTACCTGTAAATGCCTTGGACCTACGTAGACCCTAATAGTTATGGCTTTTGGACAACTGTTCTAAAGAAAGGCATTGAACACTGGGAATGTGAAAGATGCTCCACCAATGCTTACCTCCAATCATTACGAAAAGCAAAACCTAACCTATGAATTTCGAGTTGTAACAATTGCAACTAAGACACTTTTGAATTTAGAAATTGGTATAAAATATAAGAACAATAAATTATATTATTTACACTAAATAAATTTTAAATTCAAACAGAAATGTGGATACAAAATTGAAAAGAAATGAAAAAAAAAATAGCAAATATCTAAAGAAATAATTAAATAAGAAAATAAGCAGGTCATTACTGTATGACAAAAGGTCAGTCGAAGATTTATGATACATTTGTCAGATACATTCCTATAGTATTTTGTCATTTGTTAGAAGGCGTCGAATTAGTTTCAGTTGCTACATTTTCCACTCACTCTGAGATTGTTTTCATTATTTTTTACTGTTTCTTTAATTACGTGCATTATTAGTTTGTAAAACGAAAATGAAATTTAATTTCATTTCATTTAAATATATACCAAACTTTCATTAAAGTATTGTATATTTTTACTGCAATTACTACGAATACCTGCCCTGTCACACCTAAGGGGAAGTGTCAGATGTTCTGTTTATACAATCCATTGTAAATAATATCTTTCTATATCTGGAGGTGATGTCATAAGTGTGTATTTATTGCACTGCGCGATTTTCTTCTGCCACTTTTATTGTTTTATGTTTCCTTTCTTTTGCTTTCTGTTGATTACCTTCTATTTTTACTCTAATTGTGACACAGAGACCTTGGGTTAACTGTGTGTGTGTGTGTCAGTAGAAAGACAGAAGAAAAAGACACTCATTGAGATCTACATCGACCTTGATAAGGGGAATGATCTCTTGAGTATAAAGAAAGAGGTCACAACTTTTACTAATTTCATTTAGGGCTTGCCCTTTTTTTTTGTTTTTTTTCCTTCCAAATCTCACATCGTAAACTATCCAACTGATGAATTATGCAAAGGACGCTAAGGAGGTCACAGAAATAGCGAAGAGAATGGGATTTCATTTTCAACTTTATTTAACAGAGTAAGCAAATGACATTGTTTTAATAAATATGGGATGCACGGAAAGGTCAATATGGAAACGGTTCTAAGGTTCTTGTTTATTGTTGGGCTCTTACTGTTTATTTGCTTTAATGTTTTTATTTTCTAGGTCCTTTTTCGGTGGTGTTGATTCATAGATACTTCGTGTCATGTTAGAAAAATCCACATCGTTGCAATCATTTACGCCAAAGAAATTTTTTTATAATAAGTCAAAGTTAATGAAAAATACAGGAGACACTTAATACAATGTCTGCATTCAACCATTAGTTCCACCGCTATATTGCCCCCCCCCCCTTCCCTTTTTTTCAGATGAAGGTTTTCATTATTATTATATTACAAGAAGTTCTCGACAGAACTGAAATCCTGCTTTATTATTTTTCAGTTTTTCTTTTTAATTTGTGTAAACAATACAAAGCAATAGTCTCTGTTTCTGACAATCAAAATACCTGAGAATATCTAACTTAATTTTCTCATTTGCTTCAAACTGATTAAATGGCTAATTCTGCCTTAATTCGCCTAAATCCAATTAATTTTAAACGGATTTTTAAATGTATTGTTTTTCAGTAAAAATTCACTGTTTGGAGACGTAAATATTTCATATTTGGACACTGAGTTCTTTCACAAACTTTGAATTAAAATTGTATATTAATTTTTAATCTTGAATGGATGAACTTTGAATAACATAATGCAAAAAAATATTTGATCGTTATGTTATTGTATATGTGTAAGACAGTGCAGTGATGGGTCTTTATTTCTTCTATTTTTTCCTTAGAGAATTTAAACTGACTTTTAAGAGAAGAATAATTCAAAATTGGTCAAAACCAATTTACGAAAACCACTTGAGATTTATATTAAAGCATATCTAATACATTTCTCATAAACTTTAAAAGAAGCAAAGAAAACAAAAGTCATTTTATGAATAATTAGATTGTAGAGGTTTTATTCCTTCCAATCACAATGCAAGACAAATATCATGCAATGCGTTGAAAAATAGCATCGAGAATATTATAATCTTATTAGATGACTTAAAACAAATAAGGCTTTTAAATTTAGTGAGATATTTTTATTTTTAAGGAAGTTAATAAACTTATTATTCTTGATTTGCTAAACATTAATAATGTGTTAAGAGCAGATATTCTTTATTTCTGAAAAAGATGTGCTCACTTCATTTCTTAAGATTGCAATACGACTTCAATAAATGCTCTTATTGGTCACAGCTTAATTTAAAATAAGAAGTTCCTGAAGATTCTTGAAATTACTTTTTTTTAATTACTGATAAATTACTATTTTTTTAATTTATAGAACGAAGAAACTCCATATTTGTAAATTACATTCGTCGAATATAAATAACCGTCTTTCTATTTGCGGAAATTGATTAAATAGTCATAATTGTTATAATTGAACGTCTTATAACACTTAAATTAATCAAATCAAAGAAAACTCAAACAATTCTAAGCAATTATTAAATGTTTATTGTTTGCCATCTGAAAGAATCTTCTTCTATTTCATATGTAACGTTTTTTGGTTTTCTGATCAAGATCAGAAGACTTATATTCCCGTCTTGTCTGGGGACAAGTATCATTAAAATATTATTAGCAACAACTATAACAATCGCAACAATTGTTATTAGCAACAACGACAACAATCGCAACAATTGTTATTAGCAACAACGACAACAATCGCAACAATTGTTATTAGCAACTACGACAACAATCGCAACAATTGTTATTAGCAACAACGACAACAATCGTAACAATTGTTATTAACAACAACGACAACAATCGCAACAATTATTATTAGCGACAACGACAACAATAGTAACAATTGTTATTAACAACAACGACAACAATCGCAACAATTGTTATTATCAACAACGACAATAATCACAACAAGAATCGCAACAATTGCGTCTTTCGCAACAATCACATTTATAATAATAAGAAAATTAAAGCAATATCAATTATATTTTCTTACATGTATCAAAGACATTGCAAAGCATTGTGATTGGTTTACTAATCGCTATCCCTACCTTGTTTCTATCTGATTTCATCATCTTCACCCGCAAATTTCTCCTCAGAATCCACACAAAGAAATTTTCAAATATGAGGGGGCTAGAATCAAAGGCAGCTAAATCCATGTTTTGAAATTTTACAAAAATTTTAGTTTTTTTAAGGTGGTAATGTTGTATGAAGGAATCTTCAAAATACTTAGATTAGGAATTAGAACTCAATGGATAGCACACTGAACGCCTATAATGACAGGTTATTCTTTTATTGATAATTAAAATTGATAATTTAATTGTATTGAATAATTAAATTTAGCTGCTTTTGATTCTAGCCCCCTCACATAAAAGATAAAGCGTCTCATAATCGTAAATTGCATGCCAAATTCCAAGATTAATAATCTGATTCAGAATTTTCAAGCGAATTCTTATATGTCACAGATATACTTGATCTAATATTTTAAGACCTAACTTTTTTTTTTTAAATACAATTAATTTTTAACTTTTTTCACAATTAAATTTTTTTATTACAATTTTGTGTTTTATATCTATTAGAAAAGCCAAATTGCTGAGTCTAAAATAGGTGTGTCGTATCTTAATAAATTAAATGTCTATATGTCTTCGTTAACAGGCAATTGTTAACAGGCTTTTAGTAAACCCTTATTGAAAGGCATTTCGTTAATAGGCTGTGCCGGCATATCTAAAAGAGAAGATATACGAAGCTTTTTTCTTCCTATAATTTATTGTAACTACTGTAATACTTAATTATTATACTTTGCCTCAAAACATACAATTATGTTAGTGCATGAGATGGTTGATCAGATTTTGATTAAGACATAGTTTTTTTCGTCAAATGAACAATCAATTGTTTGAAATGGAAATAATCTATTAAAAGAAAAAAAAAATAGCTTAAATATTACCATCTTTACAAAAAGTAAATTAAATTAAGCAAATTTAGTCAACTTAACAACCTTAATTTCCTCATTTTCAAAATTAAATTTCCTTATATCTTAATATTTCAGTGACTTACAAATGACCTCTTAGTGTGTTCCAACTTCTTATCAATTAAAGCTTTTTGATTTAATTTTATTTCACTGTTGAAGCAATGGGAAAGCTATATTGAGAATTTTCCCTCCAATTTGAATTAATAGTTTTTCAAATTATTATTTAAAACAAGGAATTTGTGAATCTGAAATTTATTGCATTGAGAGAAAATTTAAAAGAATTTCGAAACCTAATAAATGCAAGAGAGAAACTACAAAATCTAAATTAACATATTTATAAACTCATTACAAAAATGAAACGCTTCAAGTCCCCTGGTCTGCAGTTAACTTCATTTAAAATTTAAAAATCTCCATAAAAACAAGTTTTTTCACTGGAGGAAAAGATTAGAAGCGTCCTTTGTCAGTAGCTTCTTCAGAATTTAAATGAAAAAAAAGAAATGAATTTCGATTGGATAAAACATAGGAATGAAATACAGTCATAATTTTATATTAAAAATCTTTGTCTTCATTTCCACTTCTGTAATTTACGTACAAAAGCAAGAAACTTATAACACTATTCAATATCCTAAAGTAGATGTAAAACAATAACAATAGAAATCGCCATATTTGTTTTATAGATTGTATCAAGTTTAAATATCTGTTTTCTTCTTTAAACATTTTAGAAATGATATAAGAATACGAAATTCCTATAATAAATGAAAGACATTTCAAGAAAAAAAATAAGTTAGGCCTTACGAAGTCTGTCTTTTTAAACTTTACAAATTCAATCGAAATATGTGTAATATGTTTCCATACATTTTTAATATCTGTAATTTGTACATCTGACTTGACAAACTATAAATAAAAAAAAAAATAACTTGATTAAACCGATCACTTTTCGAGTTTCTACTTTTGTTCATATTTGTTGAATTTTATGTAAAAATGTCAATTACTTATTACTTTCTTCAAATACAAAGTATAGACTATAGTGATTGTGGACTAATAAGAGGGCAAGTGCAGTGAATGGTTATGATTCTTGTCGATTTCATTTTAAGTTCTTTTTCGGACAGAATTCAGATATTGTTGAATAAATTTTCCTTTAACACTTTCTAAGATATATCGTTGTTGAATTGGAGTAAATATGTTGAGATTAATCCTGAACTACCATTTGTTTTGGGCAAAAATACTTATTTTATTATTTGTGTTTATTATGGAATTAAATATAATTTGAAACATTTATCTACATTAAAAACGAAGCTACTAATTAAACTTCTAATGAAATTTTCTTATTTTTCAGATATTTTGGTCTGTACTTACATTGGAAGAAGATGTTTGTAATTTCTCTCTAACAAGATAATTTCGTTTGAATTTTATTGCATTAAAAAAATTCATTGCGGCCTGTACATTGATGGCACATGAATTTTCTCACTAATGGTTCATTGGTGAGTTTTTTATTGTTTGGTTTATCCTTTGAGGCACCACTGCGCTTCCGATATATCAAGATAATTTCGTCTTTCATTTTTTTTAATTTCTCTTTTCATCTTCTCCACAAGCTTTGCCGTTTCTAAAACCTCTTCAATGAGAAATGGAGGAAATATTTAATGAAGCGGATCCAACAGTGGAGATTTACTATAACCTAAATCAATGTAATATCATTTAGGCTAATATTATTCCTCTGAGTTGTCGTAACTTCACCTATGTAGCACACTTGGAAAACAGGTGTTACATTATACAGTATTGCACATTTTGCCGTCAACCAACACTAAAATCATCGTGTAAAAGAGAGATAAGTATAGTTATTCTAACTGTGGGTAACTTTGATCTGGGCTTTAATATGAAATGAAGTCTATCTCATAAGACAGAATTCAAAGTGATTTGCAATACATCGTTGAGAAAGGTCTCAGGTTCTTTTTTTTTATTTTGTTTTTTAGCTTTTGATGAAGACAACAATCTAACTAAAAGAATAGATTTACGTTAGAACAAAGGAAGTAATGAACAACTCACTACAAAGATCATTCACAATAGACTCTAATGTATTACCGTAATGTCTCAAATTAAAATGTTTTAAATATACGTATTTATTTCAAATGAAGAAAACGTGGTCAAGACTCAGTTACTTCTTCTTCGAAAGTAACTAAGAAATGTAAGTAAAGATCTTGTTTCTTTCGATCAAGTAGGCCTACTCTATTATGTTGATCTTCTACAAGAGGTCGATAATTTCTTAGATAATTTTTTAGAAGAAAAAGTTTACTATTATTTGGATAATTAGTAGCCTGTAAACCGTCTAAATATGACAGAATTTTATAATTATATCTACCAATATTTCATCATTTATTAATAATATCGGAGATCGCGAACTCCTGCCGTTTTCACTCATTGAAAAGTTCTTGGCGTTTTGAGATTTACTTAATACGATTCTTCACATTTTGAAGCTGTATCTGTCATAACCTCTATCGACAGGAAAAACAACACACAAATATTTTTTTTTAAATTCCTGGACAAAGCATCTATTTTTGACTACATTCACAACTATTGTCATATTATTATTATTGAAATTGCTATTATTTAACTGATCTCGTTTTGTGAGCGACCCATTTGCGAGTTATTATGATAGCGATCAAATTCGATAGCTATTGCGTTTGTCCTGTCCGCTCCTCCGTCCGTGTTTGTCCACCCCTAACAGCTCCTGAACGGAAGGTCGGATCGACAAACGGACTTCACGATTGTGTTCAGAGGCCAAACACTGTAGGAATGGGGTATTTTCAGGGTCAACAAAATTTGGCATTGTTGTCATGGAATTTCCTCTATTAGCTTAAATGTTAGAAATGATTTCATTTCAGTTGTCAGCTATAGCATGATGCTTAAGGTTTCTGACTCATATACTGAAGGTAGTCGGTTCAAATACGTATATCTTACTTTTTTTTTTTGTCAATGTCCGCGTGGGTTTTTTTGTTTTTCTTATTTTTCTAATTTTTTTTATTTTTTCTTACGCCAATGTAGGCCTACTTCCTTTCTTTTATTATTATTTTGATTTTTTTAATATTATTATGCGTCGCTCTTAAATTTATGCTTTCGCACAAACTTATATTCACTTTTATCTTTTATATATCAGAATAGTATACTAAACTTGAAGAAACACCACCAACATCTTCATGACCAATATTTCGACTTTTATTTCGAAAAGACTTCTTCAGGGTTATATATATTTATATATAAATAAAAATAAAAATAAAAGCAAATGAAGAGAAAAGAACTTCCTCTCTTCATTTTAACATTAAAACAATATTGAGCTATCATCAATTTAACAATATGCATACAACCTCACTTAAAACAATAAGTAACACCTGATATTTCATTTATTACCATAACATCTAAGAAAAATGAATTCAGTTTCATTATTTAATATTATTGTTTTATGTGATAGTTTTGTTACACTTTGTTACTTTTTGTTACTTATTGTTTTAAGTGAGGTTGTATGCATATTGTTAAATTGATGATAGCTCAATATTGTTTTAATGTTAAAATGAAGAGAGGAAGTTCTTTTCTCTTCATTTGCTTTTATTTTTATTTTTATTTATATATAAATATATATAACCCTGAAGAAGTCTTTTTCGGAATAAAAGACGAAATATTGGTCATGAAGATGTTGGTGATGTTTCTTCAAGTTTAGTATATTATATTCACTTGTTTGCATTGGGAATAATTGTATTCAATGCTGATAGAAAGCAGTAGATGCCAACTGATAGGAAAAAATAACGTAGGTTATTGGTTCAAGCCTTTATCCTCAACAAAGGGAGCCACGGCAGAAGGTACGGTTTCCGCAATCAGTCAACCTAATGGAACGAAGTAACTTGAGATCGAAGGGCCAATCAGACGGTTGTTCTCCTTTTACTTAGATATCTGTTTAACAAAGAGCTGGTTAAGCCCGGGGACAGTCTGAGGACAACTAACCAGGGGAAAATCGCCGACAGAGGTCGAAGTAGTCTTCTCCAGCCTACAGACAAGCCTTAATTCCAGGGAAAGAAAACGAGATAGAGAATAAAGAAAAAAAAATAAAAACTGATATAACAGTAGTGGTCTGTAATCCGATTGTGCAACCCAAAGTAATTTTCAATAAGCTTTTACCACAATTCTTCCAACTTTAACGTAAAGATAGATGTTTCTTCATTGAAAAATTAAAATTCCTTTATCCGTTCTTTACTGATTTTACAAACAATTTAAAATATGAATAAAAAGAACTCTTATATCATCATTACAAAAGTGTAAATAAAAAATAATAATAATTTGCTCTTCAAGTGAATAAAGTGGGGAATCTTAATAACTTCTTCGCTTTTAATAGAGTGATTCCTGGACAAATCCTCATCAGTAAATTCCTCTTTATGTCAGACGAAGACATAGATACTGACTCTGCTCCCATGGACTCTCAACAAAATGAAGTAGAAATAAAAGCAAATTGATTCAGTTATTTGTATTTTGTAAGTACTTAATCTGTGATTAATAAACAGAACGTATTATTAAAGCCTAAAATATTTTAAATTAATGACAGGAGAAAAGTGCGATTCATACAATCAGTCTGTATTTTTGAAACTGAATAACTAAATCGATATTCTTGAAACTTGGCTCGCCCATTTATGAGACGATTGAACTTCTGAATTTGAATTTTTCCGCGTGTAGATCCTTATAGTGAAATAAGCGCGTAAAAAATGACAAAAAATACCAGAACCAAAACATTAGGATTTTTTGTGATTTCAAAAAAAAAAAGTAAATAAATAAAAAACGGAGTGAGAGTAAGGAAAGTAGGTTTCAAGTTCTTAAGTTTCTTTAAAGTTTTTGTAAAAAATCTTGTATTTGTAAGTTTTTTCTTGTATGCTTTACAAAACTTGAAACAAACTTAAAATACAATTTTAATTTATATTTTAGGTTTTCATACAGCCTTGATTTATCCTATTAATCTAATTATTTGATTGGTAATTATTATTTCGTAAATGACATGACCTATTTGATTCTTGTGGAAATCTTTTTATAACCCCTATAAACAATATGTGAATCTAAACTACAGATCCTGATGCTAGTATCATCCTCTAAAGGCAACAATCAATAATGAGATATCCTCTCGTATTTGAAATCCACTCCATACCTTTTACCATAATTTCGATTTATTTTTCAAGCCTATTTCAATCATTCCTCAAAAGTAAAATTGAAGCCTCGTTTTACAGGATTTCTGTTTGCCAATTAATGAAATGCAAGCAAGAAGGAAAAAAAAATCACATAATGTAGCCTTACCTTGCCAAAGATGTCTTATTGTAAATATTTTAAAGTGAAGAGTCTATTTTTTATATCCAAAAAAATTTTGTTTTACAGCTAAGAAACTTTTACTTTCCTCAAATTTCCTAATTGCTGAAAAGAATATCTTTTTTTTTTTTTTTTAATAAATTAACTTTATCCCGACAGAAAATTTGAAAAAAAAATCTTGCAAAATTAATTTCTTATTTGATATCATAAGGTAATAATATCGATGAGATATTATTAATAACTAAAGATCTATTTTTAAGCAAAACTTTATTTATGGATATATAAGCCGTTGATTTTGAAAGTGAGGCAAATTCCATTTTGTTAAAAAAAAGAATTACAGCTAATTTTCATTAGAAATTAGCTTAAAATTTCTGTTTTTGGTCAATTCACAATCATATCTATAAATAACAATGTAAATTTTTTACTAGTAATTTATTTTGGTCAATGATATTAATTGTTTTTAAATCAGTTCAAACCCTAACCATTAATTATCCAACAATAATTTAATATGGACTTGCCCCACTTTCAAAATCAACGGCATCTTATTTGCAATCGTATTTAACACTAATAAGAGTAAACATATGAAAATCAAGTTGGCCTGTAGGATTTTTATCACAAATTTACTTTCGATTATCGATTTATCGAGTTTATTTGAAAAAAAAAACCGATTACGAACCTTACGGTGATTAAATATTACCATTAATAATTATAGCAAATAATAAAATTATATACAACACTGTAGTTATTACTGTGTAATACGAATTATTAGAAAGCGTGTTTACACTACACAAATTTAACAGAAGTTCAACTGACGGAAGGCAACAATTTCGAGTGGTTCATTTCCGTAGAATTCTGCCTATGTCTTTCATGTAAGAAGTGAGAGAGAGTTCCTGTTATCTGACTGATGTAAGAACTATTAGGTGACTTTCTCCGGCTAAACACATGCACCTTCAGAATCTATCTGCATGATAAGCATTAGTCTTGTCGATATATCTTCAGATAGTACTTCTTAAAGTCAAATGACTGCAAGTCAAAGTTTTTATCCAAACCATAGTTCTCTTTCTCTCTGTTTTATTTGTTTTATTTCTGTAAGGCATGATTAACTTTAATGCCACTCTAGTGAATCACTATTCCTGTGATTTCCTTCATGTCATTCTTCGATTTGTTTCTCAGTGATAAGCTATTCTTAGGTCGAATCACGAGTACTGCGTGAAGGCGATGTGCCACATTACAAACTATAGACTACGCTTGGAAGCCACGATAGGCGACCAGTCCACAACTTTTCACTGGATCTCGAGGAGCTAATTTGTTTTTAAATATTGTTCTTCAGATTCCTTTAATGATTACTTCATTGTATTTAAATTGATATATTTCCAAAAGGCGTTTTATATTATTATCCTTAAAACGTCACGCTTCACCACCTTCCATCAATTCTTCCCCTTTTAGGATGGGACTCCACCCTCGAATGAAAATAGCGCCTCTTTATTACTATTATTAAATCTCAGAGCGTCTATGCAAATTCCTGGGAACCTCTGTTTTAATTTATTTCCGAATCGAAACGAGATTTTAACAGATGGAATGCGACACCTCGGCTTATTCCGGTTTACGGCGCTCTGTGCGAAACGTGAATAGCGTGGGAAATAGACATGTCGTCTTAATAAAGGGTTTTCCAGCATTTTCTAGAAAGTATTTGAACACAGGGTGATTGTTCAAGGAAGAGATAAGATGCGATGAAGAAGTGAGCTACCTTGGCCTAATAATCTCTACCCCACGGCAACGAAAGGGTTGAATCACTCGCGGAGAAAACCACGTTGGAACCTCGTGACAACCAAACGACGGTATTTCCCTGAATAACAGAAACGTTGGCAGTAGTTTTTACATTTTAAAGCTTTTATTTATTTACTTATTTATCTTTTTTACAAATTTTGTTACTATAAGACTGTTGCAGATTGATTATTATTCGTCTACCTAGGAAAGTTTATTACCAAAGCTTATTTCATTTCGTCTGAAATTCCGTAATTAAACTGGCAATTTTCACAAATGGATAAATTCGTTAAACCGCGTTGTCTGAATAACAATCAAGTCTTAGTTGATTTTTCAAATAGTAGTGATTTGCAGTTAATTAATCTTCTTCATTAAAAACTTTCTACTTCATCGAATTTAAATAATTACAGTAATCATATACTTCCGGGTTTGACTGTTTTCCTCATGACGACGCTATATTTAGTATTTGAAATATGCCAAGAAGATAATAAGAATAGAAATGAACAGAATGTAGTTATTCAAAGCGTTCGCATCCAGGCGTATTCTGAAAAATATTTCTCGACGAAAATTTAAAAATTTACTAAAAAAAAAATTTTGAACATAAGTTAGATAAGAAATTGATGAAACATGATCTTTCTAATTTTTTTTTAAATAAAAAAATAAGGATATTGAAATGGGTGAAATTATTTTACTAAAGTTTTCACTAATTATATCCCTACTTAGATTTTTTGTGGTAATTTCTAAAAAAATATTTAAAAAATTACCTCATTACATGCAATGAGCCAAGTTAGTTCATTCGGTAAAAAGGCTGATGACAAGATACAAATATTCCTGTGTCCTCTTTAAATAAAAGAAAATCAACTGATAAATTAATTATAATAATAAATTTATTTTTCTAAAATAAAAGTTTTAGGAAGTTTTTCTATCAACAATAAGCCTAACAGTAAGCATAACTAAGGCAACAGTATATATACACATACATATACTGAAGGGTAAAGAGTTCTAACACAATTCTAAATAGTTTTAAAGAAATTTCATGAGCTTGAACATATGCCACGCAAGTATGGTGAACTAAACAAAAAGTTTCAGTTTTTGTGCTTCGTAAGGAGTGAAACAGTTGATGAATGGTCATTCATACGAAATTCAGTTAAACAATGCTTCTCTTACGAGGAATGAAGGAATCTATCCTAACAGAGCATCCTTTACCTGCTCAATCGGATTCAGATCAGGAGAACTGGCAACTAATCAATTCAATCATTCGCTTTTCATTCGCTATAGTTCCCAAAGTTTGATGCATGTATGATGTTTATTGGGCAAGAGTTATCACCCATGGACACTATATTTAAAAAAGGAAGAACATAATATTTAATGATCTTATCTCTGTGTCCAAAGACGGTTCTTTTCCTTAAACATCTGAGGTGTGTGCGACCAATAATAACGATCCAAATTATCGTTTTCTCTAATATTGGATGGTTAATATATTATACCAAATTCTCTTCAGAGAAAAGACATGGGATTGCAGACGAATCTCATATGTGTCATTTTTTTATAATGGGATTTTTATTCTGTATATTAAATCCGAAATTATACGCTGACTACACATTCCAAAGGCGCCCTTTTCTGCGTACAGTAAGGACACCGGCTGCTGGTCTCCTGGTATATAAAGGTCTACTCCATGAAGTCTTCTGGTCACAATTCAACTTGGAATTTTCCTTCAGCGGGTTAATAATAGGTCATATCTCAAAAACGCTTAATGGTTATTTGCAGATAATGGTCATCTTGTGATCCTTATAGCCACGTCTCTTATATCCTGAAACTGCTTTCATTGCCTTCCTACCACCATTCTTGAGTCATTCAACTTCCTGGCTGTATCAACTTGACTTAATCCATTCAAGTATCTAATAGTGACTTTGACTACAGCGCCATTGCGAAGAATCGTGCTTTTTATTTTTAAGAATAGGCTTATTCAGAATTATTGATGAAATTTACAAAAATCAAAAACAACCAGATCTCAGGAAGCGCACTTTTCTTAGGAACTCGTGATTTACGTATTAACGACAGAGTGTCTTCTTCAACATTATTTCTGTAGTCAAAAATGCTATAATCTTGTTGTAATTTTATTAAGTAGATATACAGTACAGGCATTTCGATAAAAAAAAATGTATATTACTTTGTGTTCATCTCGGTCACTTTTTCTGAATTAAAATTATCGAAAATTTAAGTAAATTTAAAAATTTACTTTAATTTTTGATATAAAAAATATTTTTATGATGAACCGGGCATTAATAAAAATGCCAGATATCGTGAAACAGGAACAACAAGAAATAATATCTAAACTCAATGAATCAATTCGAATCATTGCAATTGACAGTAAGATCCAAAGGTCCTTACCACGTACAAAGTAAGTCTACGGTCCCCCCTTTTTTTTGATTCAGGCATCTGAACATTCGAAATTGAAACAAAGAAATACAATTCCCTTCAGGTTAGCAGTACAGAATTTCATCAATTGTTACAGAATTATTTATTTAGTTTTCTTAATCTGTTTTATAAAAGCTAACGTAAAGTATCATAGATCTGAAAACTGAAAATAAAATGTAAGGTCCATTTATTTTAAAGGTACATAGCCTTAATTAAGTTCTGTGATAAATGATATCATTAATCATAAACCGTGGATCTGTGATTAAATCAGAATATCAGAGATCTAATTATTAATGAAGTAAAATTAAAAGAATTAATTAAGTTGAACTTTTAATTCGATCGAATTATTTCGTAAAAGACAAGATTACATTGTCAAGATCTGTATTAAAATGAAATATTTTTAATTTGAAGAAAATATTTAAAAACATTTTAATAATAATAATAATGATGATAATAATAATAATAACTTTTACATAATAATAATAATAATAATAATAATAATACCATGCTGTTTTTGCCGGGAAACCCAAGGTTAGAATATTTTACATAATAATAATAATCAGTGGCGTATATAGAATATATTTTCGGGGGGGGGGGGGGCC
>JAFIDM010009631.1:350315258-350338200 GCA_023159025.1 Thereuonema tuberculata
GCAGGATCGAGTACGTGTTGTACCCATCGTTCTGTCTGCCACTGGTCTGGTGCCTCACACATTGCACCACAGTCTCAGCACACTAGGACTTCACAAAAACACTTATGCACAACTGCAGAAGGCTGTGGTACTCAACACTACACGCATAGTTAGGAAATTTATGGACACAAGCACACATCCCTAATCATTCTTGCACACATCTTTACACTTGGCAGTATGTGCTTTGGTCCTTGACCCGCCATATTGTTTTTGCTGGGGAAACCCAAGGTTTGAAACTTACAAAACAATAATAATACACGCATAGTTAGGAAATTTATGGACACAACCACACATCCCTAATCATTCTCGCACACGTCTTTACACTTGGCAGTATGTGCTTTGGTCCTTGACCCGCCATATTGTTTTTGCTGGGGAAACCCAAGGTTTGAAACATACAAACATAATAATATTTTTATAGTATCTTTATTCAAAATAACATGAAATACAGTCAATATTGACTGGCATGGTGTAGTTATACGAATTTCCACCGGAGATGTAGGTATCAACTAGGTACCTGCGCAACAAGCTGCGCTATATACAGTATAAGCTGTGTTCCAGCAGCGCCGTATTTTGCAGTTCTATAGGTGTTACATCAACTCTTTTTCTTCAACACCAGGAATAGCTATATCAATGATTGAAACGTTTATGTCTTCTATTATCGTTATATCTGGTGTATTATGCTCGAGATGACGATCCGTTTGAATTCTAAAATCCCACAAGATCTTGACTTGTTCGTTTTCTAACACCTTCTCAACGTGATGTTACCAAGAGTTCTTTTATTATTGTTATTCAGTTTTGTTTGTTTTTTATTTATTCGTCTGTTCTTATAATTTCAATTTTTATTTTTTGTTCAGTTTACTAATTGAATGGAAGATGATAAAGTAGTTTCTATGGGATCAGGTGTGCAGATAAGATTGGGATGATAAGGTCAAATCAGATGACAGTGTTCGTAATGAGCTGGAGATTATAAAAAAAAAAAAAAAAAGAAGAAGAAAATCAATATTCAGCAAATAAAGAGCTTGAGAATTCCTTTATGTATTCCTTTACTGTTGTTGTGAGGACAGAGGCAACGATAACTGCATTGATTAAAGCGAAAGTAAAGAAAGACTGTGAATGGTTGAGTGACAGGATGAGCCTGAGTTATCTTCGTGGAAGAATAAAGAACGGCAAAGATTAAGCCGTTCTTCAGCTCTTCTGCTTTTTCTGAAGCCAGGAAGTCCATGATGCATTGACTTCATGCTGCACCATGCCCACTATGTGAGCTGCATTAAAAAAATCACTAAAAATTGTTGGATTGATTCATATGACGGTTTTCTGCTCTTTTGTGTTGGACTTTTAAACTTCGTCGTGAGTTTTGATAACCGAATTTCAACTGTTAATAATTGTGAAAACACACGAACAAATGAAGTAGGTTGTTAAATTTTCTTCAGATCTTTATAATGAAATTTATATATATATATATTTCTTTCTATCAGAACAGTTTTGTACTAATAAGAATTGATAATTATTTATCATTAGGATGACGCTAACAGGAAGAAAACTTATATCTACGATTGTTAATCACAATAACAATGGTATCATGATATTTACAGTTGCTATTATAAAAAAAAGTTTACCAAACAAGAAAATGGCAATAACTCTTAATAAACGCCTGGAAGTCTCAGTTCGGTTACAGCAGTTATTCAATATGAAGAAATCATTTTCTAAATAATATTGATAATTAAAAAGTAGACTTTGACTTTACAATAACAATAAGGGCAATTCCAAGATTTCGCATAGGGTTGCAATATACTAAATATTTTTATACTATA
Organism: Thereuonema tuberculata; assembly: GCA_023159025.1. Lineage (NCBI taxonomy): Eukaryota > Metazoa > Arthropoda > Chilopoda > Scutigeromorpha > Scutigeridae > Thereuonema > Thereuonema tuberculata. The sequence goes on from JAFIDM010009631.1 coordinate 350,317,109, forward strand.
CAATAATATACAAGGATTATAATCTATTATCCAAATTTGTAGTAATAGGTATCAGATATTCTCAAAAAAGAACAGATTCAAATTAGCTCATTGCTAAGTATAAAACATTTCAAGAATAAAAAAAATATTACAAATTGTTCTCTAATATTGTAGGGAATTGATAGTGACGATGTTACCTTTAACTTAATGTCTTTCAGCTTACCGAACAGATGATATTCACAAAGGCCAAATCGGAAGTATTCTAATGTGAGAATAATCTACACCATGGTTTTGACGATAACGTTTACGGTGCAAAGTCTAGTAGTTGGTCGTGGATAGCTGTGCTATAAGAACATAAGCTGACCCGTAAGATGTAAACTTTCCTGCTAAGACAAGTGTAAGTCAAACTGTGATCCATGTAAGCTTTTTTATTATCATTATTATTATTGTTATTTATTATAGTTGAAGATCAATATTTTAAATGTAAGTCCTGTGATCCAGTAGTGCAGCACTGATCTGCGGACCGAAGTAACTGAGTTAAATTTATAGTAGAAGTAAAGATTTTGCTTGATTCATTCTCTTGTCTATCTATGGTTTACCCATTCCTCGGTTTGTTTGTTTTTTTATCCCGAGGCTAAATTTAGGCAAGTGTCGGACTGATTTATTCACTACAACTCAGATTTATTAGGTTGAGAATCACTGAAGCCTAAACCTCTTGTACTGTTTCTTTAAGAGAATCACTAGCGAAAATTTTTGAAATCGAAATAATCTATTAATATACGTCCAGAAGTGCTCTTTAAATACAATCCAACAAAAGCCACAATTTATAAATAATTTAATAACTAAATAAAAAATTAAAATTCATTCTAAGGATTAACTTCAATGGCATTTTTCCTAATTTATTTCGGGAGGGTTAATTTTGAGGAATCTAAGCTGAATTTTTCCTACTTCTTGTTATTTTCAAAATCTGCCACAGACCACATGGAAATCAAACTATATGTTTCCAAGTGTATGTTGCAAGTTCCATAGTGTAGACAATGTAAAAAGTATAAAAATAAACTTTTTTAATTTTTTTTTTTTTTGGTGGTGGTGATGGTAAGGGGAAAATGACCATAAAGACTGCATTTTTAAATATTTTTTTAAATAAATAATATTAATAAGACTACAATAGTTATATTTACCTTCTTTGATTTAATCTTTATTTTACAGAAATTTTCTTATGCTGGGCGAACACGTAGCAATATGCGGCAATATTGTGAGACAATATTGCTCATTTTTATTGCTGACAACCGTTTGCAGCAATAAAAATGGACAATATTGTCCATTTCAAGATTATTTTTGTTGCTGGAAAAAAAGGAACACTATTGCTGGAACAATATTGTCGAGAAATATTGCTGGTTCGCGAGCGAATCACATGAACGGATGAAATCACGTGACAATGATGACGTCGAAGGAAGGCGGGACTTTGAAAATCGGAAACTCACTCACTCACTCCGACCATTTTTTTTGAGAAAGAAGGCCTAAAATCAGCGAAATGGGTCGGCCCAAAAAAGATAATTCAAACAACAACATTTTGTCAATTGATAATGAAAGAATCTTCATTGATTTCTACCGCGGTAAGGCGTTTAATAGTAGATCGATTCTGTACGTTCGTAACAAGTTAGGCTTAACCGCAAGTACTCTTACACTGGATAGCTCCCATTTTATTCGAAAATAAATTGTATAAAAAAACCGATGTCATACAATTGCTGGGAATATTGTCCCCAGTGCACCTATGCTCTGCTCGTGTGGTGTGTTTATAAGGCGTTCTTACTGAGTGTGTAAGTTTGGTTTCACTAGGGCTCCCTAGTGAAACACGAAGCGCCGTAACCATCAATATTCAGGGCAATATTCGTATAGGAAAAACTCTGTGTTCGCGCTTGATAAAAACTGACAATATCAATTAGCAATAAAAATGAGCAATATTGTTCAGCAATATTGCCGCATATTGCTACGTGTTCGCCCAGCTTTAAATAAAACACCAATAATTAAGCCAGTACACCTGTTTAATTAAATTGTACCTGCTTAAGTATTGGTGGTTTAATTATGAACAGTATGCGTAAAATAACTCTATTTATTAGAAATTTTTCTTTTTTACTTTTCACTACTATTTAAAAATGTTTCTTTTTTTTTTAAGTTACTAATAAGAAAATAACTCATTTTTTCATCTATTCTTTAGAAGAATTTTAAAAGTAATAAAGTTTATTTAAATGTTGAAGTGGAACATTTTTTAAGATAGTGTTTTCAAACTATGGGGAATTATTTATTCAAAAAATGTTTTCATTCATTAATGATTTTTGCAATAATTAATTAATCATTCTTTGTTTTTTTTGCTCTTTGTTGTAAAACAAAACAAAAACTCAAAAATTATAATGGAAACTATCTCATTTTGGAAACTGTTTTAATCCAACTCTACTTTAATATCAAGGAATACTTTATAAAATCCTCTTTTATAATTTGTAAACTTTTCAATGATAGCCCTTAGTTTTGTTTCTCTCCTATCTTTTTCTGTGTAATTACAAAACGATGATTTATAATTCTACATTGAATTCTTATTTTACTAACTGCATAAAATTTTGTGTGATAAAATATCTAACTTCAGATAAACTATTATCTTTAGATATACTATTGCTACTTAAATAAATATACAAGAATAAAATGAACATGGCTTTAAACAGCGCCTGTATTTATCTATCTAATAATAATAATTTTTATTTATTTTTTGAATGAAATGGGAAGGAGATCTGAAAGTGAAAAAAAATATGCAATCATAGAAAATATGCAAAATTTTTAACAAATGAAATAACTCGTAAATGGTCAGTTAGAAAAGTATTCTAAATGTAATGGAATAACAAAAAATAATAATAATAATAACATCATCCAACTATATTAATTGTGCGGAAGAAGAAATAAGTAATGGTAGTTTTGAACCTGTGAAAGTTAGATATAACTAGGCCAACTAGTAAAAGCACCAAGAAGAGATAAGAAGAAGAATAGGCATTGGGAAATTACATCATATAATGAAAGAGAAGATCTTATTACATTTCATGAGAAAGCGTTTAACTAGTGTGTGTGTGTCTTACCAGCAATAACACGGTTGCAGAACATGGGATGGGAATCAAATTACAAGCTACACAAAGAAAGACAGTGGAAACAACACACAAGATCCTCAAAAGAAGAACTGGATCAAAAACAATATAGGTGCTCTCAATTGGTTCACAACTTTACTGGAGTCGTGTTTAGTTCGTACTGAGGGGTAAGAGTATGTAGCAGGATTATTATCTTTTTTTTTAAGGGTTAAGCTTTTTTTTTGGTTGTATTAGAAATATATATATATATACAAAATAAGTAAGTTCCTAGAATAATAGAAAATTGGAAATGAGACAACAGTTCTTTAAAAAAAAATAAAAACCATCAAAATTAAATATAATTTCATATAAGTTTCAGTTAAAAAAAAATAAAGAAAAAAGCTTTCTTGGGGTTGTAATTTTTGTTCAGTAAAATTTTTAAAAAATGAATGGCATTGTTATGGAAATTAATAAGTTTTTCTTTGTCATTTCTTTAAATAAGCATTTGCAATTCCATTTTGTTTTTTTAATTTTGTATAGATTAGTAATGTTTTTGTTAATCTATTTATTAGTATCAGTTTTATTTGACATTTCTTTCTCTTTCGTTTTTCTTTGTAAATAAAGTTGATAACAGAAGAAACATTTTCAGTTTAAATAAAGATATTTTTAATGAAACATAGATAAACCATGCTAATAGATTATATGTATAAAAGTGCATTATGGTCTCTATGTTTAATTAGTTTTACCTGCACGTTAAAACAGTTTAATTAATTAAAAGATATTTTTACTTTAATGTTTTGTTTTTGTTTTTTTAATTAAACATAAAATCAATTCTTGTATCTAAAATTATCACTTGTCTTGTTACGATGCTTCAATGCTTTTGAACTGGCGATCTTTAATTGTAGTTAGCAACTGAATATCACACCTGAACTGAATCTTCTAACGTCAGATATCCAAAGAAAACTATGATTGCAGAATATGAAATCAACAGATCAGACCTCCCTCACATTGTATTGTTTTATAACAGAATCATTTATATATTCAGAGTTTATGTAGAAAATCATTGAGTTTGGAAATATTATTTCACACAGCATTTCATATTGCTTATAGCATTTTGTATCGTTAATATAAGATACAATAACCGATAATTTTTTTTTTCTTTCTCTCTGTAGGTCCACTATACTTTTCCTTACCTAAAACAACAAAACCAAATTAAAACATAAAGCGAATCAAACAATTTCAGTGATGGATCATTTATTCTTCGGCCTTTATTACGTAGATTAATATTAAACATTGTAAAATCAATTTATAACATTGATTTATACAATTCTGTTTATTGATATTGATAATGATTTGAAAGATAAAGTGTTCTATTTATCAAATTATAAGTTTTGTTTGTGAGAAATAGGAAACAAACTTACAATTTCAAATTACACTCAAATTGATTTCATTCATTACTTTTCCCAAGTAATCAAGAATATTTCAATAAATATTATTTGTGATTGAATCTAGATTAATTTCAGATCTTGATTCTCGAATATTTCGATTTCAAATTAAGGCTTGGATTTTTCTGCCTATTTTTATTTATATATTATCTTGAACAGACTGTAATTTCCCTATGAATTTGCAAGAATCCTTTCTTCCTTTTTTTGCTTTTCTAAAGTTGGAACATTAGAACAAGTGAAAACGATTCCAGGCTTTCGATATTATAGCATAAAGTAAATTCTATGACCTACCAATTTGAAGAACCACAAACATTATTAAATTCATAAATTTTCTGCTATCTTAGCAATGTTTATCTGACCGCTGCCATCATTCGATATCTTCTGTGGTCTGATTTTTCACGTTGTTTAAATAAGCAACATTACTTTCAATCAAAACATATCTTTCCAGTCTCCTGCAAGCAAATACTAAGCAAGCGGCTGTCAGAACAAGATTAGAGGGATTATTCGAACTGATCGGTTTATTGGCTGTCTATAAATCAAGATTTGAAAGGTTATTATCGAAGACTGTAGCGTCAGACTCAGCAGAGATGGAGAATTATGTTCAGGGCGGAGGCGTCTCTACAGAACTTCACCATTCAAAAAAAATGTAGGCTGTTATTATGAAATCTAAGTAAAAACAGGACGACGATAATATGTTGCCCTCTTGCTTCTTTGGCTAAAATTAGCCACAATAACAAGAAGTCCAATTTCTTTTATATATATAATATTTTTTTATAAGAAAAATCATGATTTATTATTAAAAAATAAATTTGTAAAAATTTAATGAAATTACTGAAAAATCTAAGCTGTAAACAAACATATTTTATATTTTTGAAGTTTGTTTTAATTTGTAATTATTTACTGTACGATGTACACAATTATAAGCAACTTACTTTTTTGTCAAAATTTGAATTGTCAGAGAGACTGAATTCTTATGTTTCTTTGCTTACAATAAAGAAACCCCGATCTTTTTATTCATATTGTGGTGAATGTTTGTGGCCACTGGTTCGATAAAATTATACTGAAGTCGACTAATAGGAAGATCTGGCAAGAACTCTGTTTATTCACATGATGCAGGGATTTAAATAGGCTAGGTACAACGGCTGTGAATTACACATGAAATTTAACTGATGTTTAACTGTTTTTTTAAAAAATAACGAATCAGGGGAAAAAAGCAACGGTCAACGCAAAATTTGAATAAAATAATGGAATTAAATAAGGAACATAAAAATTAGAATAAACACTCGATAATAAAATAAATAGTAATAAAGATTATTACAATTATAAACAGTAAGATAATTTAGAACATACAATGCATAAATAGGACAATTATAAGCAGATAAATGAGAATATATATTGTGAATAAAAAATCATTACAATTTAAAGAAAAACTCGCCTATTTCTAGGATACTGGAACATTAAAACTTCTTTCTAATACTTTGTTTCAAATGAAACGGAATACTTTGTGTATTGGGTCACAATAGAATCGACTGCTTTCTATGTTACTGTACCTTATTTCTTTCCCAGCTTTGAAAAGGAACTAATTATGGTTGGTATTTATTTTAATCATCACAGATTTCGGAGATTTATATTTAATGTTCTCGATATATCAAAATTTTCCTATTAGCTTTCGTTATCGAAGGCGGAAGAAAATATTTTAAGCCAAAGTTGAAGCCTCTCGGCATCGTAGCCTCATTCTCAAAATCAGTCAATTACTTATGAGGAACAGTTACAGAAGGTTTTTGGAATATTTTTCATTCAGAAGCTAATATATCTAAGCTATATCTAAGCTAAAGTCTAGGGATTAGCATGCCTGGATCCAACGGAATGAAAACAAGTTCATATCTGCATTGCAAAAATCATATTTTCATCACAGTATAAAAATAAATAAATAATATATTAATAAACCAAACCTAACAAAATGAAGGAAATAGTGATAGTTGTTGCTATTATTCTACATGTTCCACAATTTTCCTTTATTTTTATTTATTTATTTATTTTTGGTATGTAACATTTTTTTCTCTCCTTATTCTTAATACTCGTATTATCATCATTGGTTAAAAACAGGAGTTAAAATTCTGAAAATAATTATCTCTAATGGGATATGATTGTGTGAAAGGTATGGGTTCTGCGACAGAGAATCAAAAAGACACAAAATAATAGTAATTAGTTAGTCAAAACAGATAGTTATTGAAATTGCTAAATAAATATCCAAATAAAGAGAAACTTATTTATTAAAATAATAGCAAAAATTTTTTTTAAAGGATAAGTTATTTGCATTTTGAAGTTCGGAAGGGATTAAATTTCATTCAATGATGGTTCGTTTACTGAAATTCGAACCAAATGAAGAGACTTTTGAGATTACCGAGTTATTGTCACGGGATGTTACGGGGACAGCAAAGTTAAGTGCGGAGCCAATGGCTGCCAGAACAAGATCCAACTGATTTATTTAGAAGACACAGGCTTAAATAAACAATTACAAACACAAGATTAAATCGAGGGTTCCAAGCCAAAAGTTTCTATGTGCACTTTTCCTAAATTTTAGTTATCTGTGCTAAACGGTTTATTGTGGTGACTTCTGTCATGTGCCAGAAGGTTCTGTTTGAAAAAACTAGTTCTAGCCTGTCAGCTGATTGTTCCAAAAGGTTCTATTTTCAATTTTTTCACTTCTTTCAACTTTCTCTGTGCCGGTAAAGTTCTATGTGCAAAAATTAGGAGAAAGAACACATAGAACCTTTTGGCTTGAGACCCTCGAAATGACGACTGGAACAATTTAAATTTAACAAAAGAACAACATTTGATTTGTTGATGGATTACAAATCAGCGGGGAGAAATTCAAGCGATCAGATGCTTAACAAATAAATCAATTAAATTTGAAAATAAACAAGAAACGGAAAAATATTGGAATTCATAAAGATTAAAACATATAAAATCATATACCTTTACAATATGATTATTTCAGGTAGGGTAATTATAATAAATCTTTTTATTAAAATTCGGTATGAGTGAAATATGATATAGAGATTTGAGTTGCGTAATAATTGTGACAGCGAACTTTTTGTAAAGACAGAAACGGCAGGGTTTTGATGTTATTCCATTCGTAAGTGTAATTGGTTTATTGAAATGAGATAGGATATTTAGATTATACAGATTTACGTAAGATACCAAAAAATAATGAACTGGCGTGATCATAAAAACTATCATAAATTCTTACTTCCTTTTCATTCAGAAACCAAAATGGTAACAAATGAAAGAACGACTCGATTTCTTCTATAACTAGTGTTTTAAAATCTAAAGAGATTATTTCAGAAAACTTGTTATTAAATTGCAATCGACAGGAATTATTCTTTCTATATTTCAATATTTCAGATGTAGCTGCATCTGTTCAACACCTCATTGTTACACCGTTGATTACAGATTCTAGATATAATCACAAAGCGAATGTAAAAAAACAACAAGATTATTTTGAAGTTTTTTTTGTTTTTTTTTTAGTGGCCCCCTAGGTTACAGCTTGCCTGTAAAACATAGGGGACCGCTCTTGCTTTTACGCTTGCTGGATGTCACCTCTGTAGTGGCCAAACGGTTAGAGATATTAGAATGAAACCTTCACCATTGTGTTCAGCATCAAAAAATAGATGACCACTTCCAAAAAATCAGACCTCTAGGACCACTCCCTGACCGGATGTGTGTGGGGAGGGGTCAAACGTCGGTGCTTCAATACGTTTTTCTTTTATAATATCTCAGCAACCGTTTGTCTGGCAAAAACATTTCACCACCAATGTGTTCAGAAGGGTCGATATTGGGGGGACGTCTATCACCGTTTTCCTCTTTATCGGAAGCGACCACTTTTGACCCCCCAACTTCCGGTTTGCTGTAAGCGTCCATTAGGTTCACTGTAAAGGCTGGTTAGGTTTTTTACGCTGGGTTTCTTTAGATTAGATTGAATGACTCAAAGAAGAGGTACGTATGATAGAGTATGAAGGATAGATTTCTAATTCGACAGAATGTAATGTTTCAAATGATAACTGTTGTGATTACAATGCAATAGTTTTAAATACAAAGGGTCTCCCAGAATAAAAAATTCGAAATAATAAAAATTCCACAAACATCCATTCGTCCTTTAGAATTTGTAATGTGTTAAAAAAAAAATCTTTAATTTCCGGTAAGGACTCATGATATCTGCCACTGGGGTTTGTGTGTGTTGGGAAGAGAAAGCAAAAACTAATATAATTACTATTGAGTCATTTCTTCGATATAACTTGCTACAAATTGGATTACAGCTGGCGATGGAATGTAGCACTCATTGCATTTCAAGAACTCTCTAATAAAATTTTGCATCAGGATGGCAGAATATTAATCAAGCAAGGAAATCGCTTTCCCAATATTCTAATCTATATACAGTGCAACTTGGATAATTCGAAGCTGAAGGGACCACTACAAAACTTCGAATTATCCAAGACTTCGAATTAAACAAGTTACATCTTTTAACTTTAATTTCAGGTCCACTGAATGCTTGAAAAGATTATTCTGTCAATAAGTTAATATTTATTCAGAAAGATCATGGTATGAAAGACTTAAACACTATATGTATGTAAACAAAGTAAGATTTATATTACGTAAGCTACAGTACATATTACATTCAATACAGAAAATTATAGTTTTTCAAAAAAATTGTGCAATGTCTGATTGTTTTGTAGAATTCAGTCGCTTAAGGTTAGCAAAATCATCATCATCCGTTTAGTGAACGGAAAACAGCTTCACTTACGTTGGTTTGTAAGTTAATTGTAAATTCGGCGCTATCCCGTACTCGTTGGCGATTTGGCATTTCTTCTTCACACCCTTTTCCACCTCGCGAATGACGGCGACCTTTTCAGCGAACGTTAAATTCTTGTACATGCGTGGTTTACTGAAAGACATTGGTACACTGACAGCAGGAAGCTCGAATGGCATCTGAAGAGTCACGAGTCGAACGGTGGCGGGAAGGGGATTTCAGTTGTCAAGTGTCGAATTTCTTAACGATGAAACGCCGAAAAGTCGTTAAGGTTCGAAATTTTTTATAAAAAACTTCGAATTAAGGAAGTTGAACTTCGAATTATCCACGATTTTTTAACATTGATTTAATAAGAAATTCAAGGGACTAAGAGAAATCTTCGAATTAACCACAATTTCGAATTAAAGACGTTCGAATTATCCAAGTTGCACTGTAATTATTTTGATTATTCACGCTTCTCAATTGTTAACCATCACAGTAAATTTAATACTTGATTTAGATTTATTAAATATAATTTCCGTCATAAACGATATCATCAGAAGCTAAAAATGCTTTAAAATTGTTTGTCCTTTCTTATAGACATGATTGAAAGTAGTGAGGATTCGGGCAAAACTCAAACTAATCTTGAACTTCGATAGAATAAACACTTTAGTAAGAGAACATTGTAAGACAGGAATTTCATTTAGTTGTTTTTCTCAAGTCTACGGAATCTCAAGTTGTAAGTTCAGCATAGGAATACAAGTAGCGCCAATGTCTCAAAACATTTGGAAAAGATTACAAATAAAAAAGGTAGATTGTCTCTAGTGTTTTAAAAAAGATCCATCCATTGGTTCCAAAAAATTATTAGCGGGATAGGGATGAAGCACACACAAATGTATACGAAAGATTTCACAATTATACAATTCTCGATGTGCATAAAATTTGAGGTTAATGCCTAAACAAAACATTCGAAATATTCTCTAAGTTAATTAATAAAGTAGCATCTATTTGAACAAAAAAAAAAAAAATAACAAAAGTCCCGTATCCAGAAAACTACTTAAGGTAAATACAATATTGTCGTAGGGCGCAATATATATATTGATATTTTTTAAACTTAATTTATGTTTCAAATAGGGTATAATATATACAATTCATTTAATATGTCTATCTGTTAGAACAGTATTTAATATATCTGTTCTTTACTACAGCTTTCTATGAAATCCAAAAATCCTAGGTTCCTGAACTTAGGAACTTGAGATTTTTGGAATGGTTCCGCTTATGACATGGGCGCTCACTAAATACTTTCTTAAGGGGTGTAAACGGGGGGGGGGGGGGGGTTCTTGAAGGTTATGCTTATCTTGGAAACGGTTTGAGCTAGAAACACGAAATTTGACATGGATGTTCTTTGCCAAAATCAAAAAGACCCGTATTCAACGAATGTTCGATATTGGTGTCCTAGAAATGATGTAAACGGGGGGAGGGGGGCAACCTTCTTGAAAGGTATGTGTAACTCGAAAACCGTTTGAGTTACAAACAAGAAATTTGTGTTCTTTGTCAAAATCAAAAAGACCCTTATCCGACGAATTTTCGATATTGGCGTCCTAACGGGGAGGGGGGAGCAACTTTCTTGAACACCTGGAGGCGAAAATAGGAACTAAAAAATTATTCCTATAAAAAAAACGCGAACAATGATTTTAGTGCCTGGCGTATTTTTTTTTTTTTTAATTGATAAATACCCGAATTTGCGGGTAGAAAGTAGGCTTTAGCCACGTCCACCAGAAACGCTTGGCTGGCATGTTGCTTTAGCTGTGACTTCACATCTATTGAAACATTCGATTATGCTGTTGACTGATATTGAAAGTTGATTGTTCACTAAATTAACGGAATCAATGGAAATCAATTAAAGCTGAAACTTCAAAACGTTACAAATACTGTATTGTAGCATTCTGTAAAAAGTTCAACAATTGCAATAACATTTCATACATGAATCTGAAAAGGCGAAAAGCATAGTTAGATGTTATTTGTCGAGACAAGGTTTTCAGTCCGAATTCTACGTTGTTTGTGTGTCAGGATCATTTTAATATAAGTAAAATGGATAACAAAGTATTTATTATTTGTTTAATTATTATTTTTAATTATTAACATATTTAATGAAAATGTTAAATGTTGAAAAATCGCAGATTTCTGAAACGACGTATTGTCATCGGCATATCGAACATTGTATGAAGCTGTTGACTGCATTCTGATATTAAATACTAATAAATGAAATAATTATGTAGATATACCAACGTATACAATGTCTGTATACAACTACTGCATATTCAGATTTTTCACAACTAATAACGAATCTTTTCTAAGGCGGCATTATTTCGTTGGGAGTCAAGGCAAAAATAATTAAAAAAAAATCCAAAAATCAGGGAATATTCAGTATTAATACAGCGAAGAAGTTGAATGTTTAAAATTATTATTCTTTTAGAATTATTATTATTTCTATATATTCTTTATTTTCCGAATTAATGCGATCTGGTTGTAAATTTTATATTCGGCAAATGGTATTAATAAAAATTGAAATTTTGAAATGCTCCATTATGTGCATTTTATGTTTGGATAATTTTTTAAAAACAATAACTTGACATAGAATAAATATAGAGTAATTTAAAAACATGTCTTCACATTCATAATCATGAGTAATATTAAAGCAATAAATTAAACATAATTTGAACAAAAGGACAAAAAAGAATTCGAAAATTAAAATAAGCTTATAAATTTAAAACAAATGCAAACAAAAATCAGATTAAACTAGAATCTTAAATCATAAATAATAAACCAAAAATAAATAAAAATATAAATGTAAATTAAAAAACTGCAGAAAGGGGTTGAAAAAATTATATTGTTGAAAAAAACACAAGGCAAATACAGATCTAAAAAGAAAAAAACTAAAGAAACATGTATAAATGAAAATAAAAATTGAATTAATCCTGGAAATGAAAACAAATGAAAAGCAGCAATAAAGGGATAAAATATAAAATGAATTCGAAAAAAGACATTTTAGTTATTTGTTTGTTTTTCTTATGGTGCAGTTGCAAGAAGAGTATGGACGATTCCTTTGTTTCGACAATACATCCGTCACACTCATCTTAGCTAATAGGAGAGCGTTTTTAACCCACCCACTCCGTGGATTATTTTCCCAATGAAACATTTCAAATAAAATTAAAACAATGGACACAGTGCTTCATGATTACAGTTATTATTTATGCCAGCAAAATGAAATACTTCAGACTTACGAATTATCCTCATTGGAACTAAAATATTGTTGTGCTTAATAGCACTACAGATTAACTTGGTGGCGACAATTGGAACTAAAGTATTGTTGTGCATAACAACGGCACATATTATCCTGGAGGTAAAAACTATAACTATGGGATGTAAATGGGAGGGCGGTGAGGGAATGAGCAAACATTGCCGAAGGGTACTTCTACGGGGTTTTCGGAATAAATATAGATTTGTAATGATTACATGAATTTTTATGAACTGGGGAAGGTTTGAAGTGATATTGGTGTGGAGAAAGGGGTGGTAAGTTTTACATTCTCCGATCTCCATATTAATTTCATATCTAGGATCTCAGTTACATAATTCAAATATAACATTACTTTGTACCTATCATATGATTATTTGTACCAACTGGGAAAGTTTCGAAGTGATCTCACAATTTCAATTTCTTTCTCATCCACATCATTGTAACCCGTTTAATTGTTTCTAGTGTTTTTTTTTTTTTCTTAGTGAATAATGTGTCCGCCTCCAATGGCAGGCTGGAAGATAAATTAAGAAAATTTGGAAAGCCTTTTTTCAAATGGTGCTGAAATTGCTTTATCTACAAATAAAAAAAATCCAAAACTTCATCTTCTGAATATTGTTAATTGAATAATTCTTTTTAGAGACGACAACCTCATCACTTATTTGGAATCTGTCTACGTTATAAGTTTTTGTTTCGTAATCTGATGAAGTGAACTTCCATTAGGAATGAATTGAAAGACACTGTACTGTAGAATGAATGCGATTGGTATTAACTTTTTGTAGGCTATTTGTATATTAACCACGGTTAGAAATGGGAGAATAAAACAAAGCAAACCCCAGCATTCCAGTAGATGAACTAATACTTACTGCAATAGTTCGATGCTCATTTGTCGATATTTCTTTTAAAATGAAATTGGTGGAGAATGATTAAAGAGAATGCAAAAAAAACAAAAAAATCCTAAAAATATCACACAGATACAGTATTTTGAAAAAGTTATTATTTATGTGTCATTTTGATCCTTGAATTCATGGAACTGGTGTCTATGTTAATTCCATTCACGTCTTTTAATTTATTTTCACAACCTGTTTCCTTATAATAACATGCAGCAATTGTGTTCTACTCATCTGTTATGACCATGTGGGAGCTTCCTTCCACTGGGCATTAGTCAGTGTCCTTTAGTAATGCAAATCAAGCACAGATATGGTTAACAGTTTCACTTTTATGAGAGACATGTCTTTAAAATACCTTTTGAATTAATCATTTCATGTTCGAAAGGTTTTTAGATTTTATGTTACTTTTTTCAGTTTTTTCAATATTTTTGAATATTTTGTATGACTGTCTTTCAAGTTGATACATGAATATGAAAAACAATATTACCAAATAGCAGAAACACAATTTTGCTTCACGTTGACCTTTAACTATTTTTTTTTTCATAAAATACTGGCTATTTTGAATAAATAACTAAATAAATAAATATCATTATGACCTTTATAGTAGGTTATGACTTTATAGTTATGACCTCCATACTGATCAAATATGAAAAGCAGCCAAAGTTTTTGATGATAATGAAATCAGCTAACACGTTACACCAATGTCCCGATTGTAAATTCCATGTTCCGATAGTAAATTTTGGAGATGCTGACCTTGCCTTTCACCTTCATATGTTGAAGGAACACCAAAGACTTGCTCAGTGTAATACAGTAATACCTTGAGATACGAGCATAATCCGTTCCAGGACCGAGCTCGTAACTCGAGGTGCTCGTATCTCAAATCATTTTTTCCCATAAGAAATAACAGAAAAAAAAATTAATTCGTTCCGGCCCTCTAAAAAACTCCCTTATTAGTGCTAATAATAATGGAAAAACATGTTTTTAATTGCTATAGAGACATACACACACAAAAAAATATAAGGATTCTTGTGATATAAAATATATAAAATGTGGTTTTAATTATGAGTTCTTACTGACAGACGGTACAGTAGCGGCTAATGGCGGGCATGTGCGGAGGAGGAGGGAGGGAGGGAAGAGAGTACATAAGACACTTGATTCGGTATCGTACCTTACACGTACACTACGTAACTTATATAAACTTAAAATTAACTTTGCTTACGTATTTATTTTTTTTTACTTTTCTATTTTTTTTTTATTTTTTTTTTGCTTTTTTTCGATTTGTATTCTTTACTTTTCTTAATTTTTTTCTCACGACTACCCTCACTTTCTCTTGACGTAGGCCTTTTAACGAAATATCTATCGAGGGAGATTTGTTTCTGTCTCCCTTTCAAAATGTTAAGAAAATGAGTAAGGCACGTGTCGTCTGTAAGCGCGCCCGTATCTCAAATCTTTACTCGTATCTCAAAGCAAAAATTTGCTCGAAGGTTCGCTCGTATCTCGGAATACTCGTAAGTCGGGACGCTCGTATCTCAAGGTATTACTGTAAAACATATCTAAAAATCGTTTTTATCAGTTGTAAAATAAAAAAAGAAAAAGAAATACGTTAAAACTTTGATGTAATTCGCAGAATCGAAGGAAATTACAGATTCCTAAAATAAATCTGGAATCAAACTTTGTCCTTCTCTTCGTTTTCAAGAGTTACTAATTAAAGTAACTCATTAATAATTATCAAAACTAGCAATCTTAAAATGCTTATTTATCGTGCTTTCGCCACGAAATGCAAGGAATCATGTCAATATCTAATTAATGAGTATCTACAGCATAAAACCAACAAACTAACTATAATTTTTAACTAAAACTAACTAAAACAAACTAACTAAACATAATTTTTCACAATCTCCCAAGAAAAGAAATATCTTGATGGAAATACCTTCGTTTTGTTAAAACCACTGTGGAACAGCAACGTGAAACAAGTATTGGAACACAGGAAAGGACTGGAAACTTTTTTAAACAATCGAGGCTGCAATTGTCATCGTATCTTGGGTCGACATTTCTGTATAGAATGTAGGGTCTGAAATAACACTGGTTCACTGTGTTCCCAATGGAACGCCAAAATTCCGCGGAACACTTATTTGAAGCGCTAAAGCTGTAATTACTAAATTTGATTAGGGCCAACCCTAGGTTGTTCCTATGACCTCTGACACCACTAGTTTAGTTGGGTATTTATAAATTAATTGCTCTTTTAGTAAAGGTGGTTCTAGTATAGCTAACCTACGTGTTTGCTTTCTGCACATAGGTTTCTTTTTCTGATTGGAAATGAGATTGCAGGCTGAAAAGTTTTGATAAAAATGGGATCTCATGCTTACACATACTGGACAAAAAATTTCAAAGCATGCGTCCAATTTGAATGAAACTTCATATACAGCTATCTTCCCATTAAATCTGTAAATGATTAAAGTTAGTTGTCACGAAATATCACCATCACCCATGGATGTGGTCCATTTAAGGCCCTCAGAATCTTTCTAGGGACATTGCTTCCTGGAGCTGTTGCATTCACAACAATTAGCCACCAGTGATGCCTTGACGAAAACCCTAAGAGCAATTGCAGGACTTCGAGAGGGGTCGCATCGTGGGACTACAAGAAGACGGCTGATCAAGAAGATGAATCGCTCTCATCTGGGTTGTAGTGATGATTTTCTGAGAAAATGTTCGAATCGATGGTTGCGGGAGGATATTCATTCATGTCGCCAAGGCTCTGGTCGGTTCATCTAGAAACAATCAGTTAGTTATGAGGCAAACCCTAACTGCTCCGACATTTTCATTCACCACCATCCAGAGAGATGTGGCATCTTGTAAACAGTAATCATATCTATCCACAGATGAATTGCAGATTCTCTCTCCAGGAACTTTAAATGCAGAGTGATACGTGCAGGTATTCCGTGGTTCTGTCCATCGTGTCACGCCTGACCAATTTGCAACAGGATCAAGCACGTCCACGTACTATACGTATCCTAGAAGTATCTACAAGCAATTCAAACCCTTCCTTGGCCAGGCAGATCCCAGATTCGACCAAGTCTGGGACATTCTGGGTCAACTGCATCCATAATTGAACATCCATCATTGATCAACTGACATTTGGACAGCAGTTGCAACAAGCTTGGCATGATCTGCCACAAGACATTCCTTTGTTCCACATCGTATATCAGCAGACATAGCAGCCAGAGGTGGCTCAACACAGTACTGATAATGTAACAACGATGCTGCTGTGGTTCAGTAAAACTCTGTGTTTTCACTGTGAAATTTCAATCAATTGCAATGTCTTCATCTAAACGGCACTTTCAAAATATCATTTAACTGGATGCTTCCTTCAGGGTGCTTCAATTTTTTTTTTATCACAGAGTAAAGTCAAATTTAAAAGTAGGCCTACTTATTTTTAAGGTACGAATCACTCTTGTCTAAAGTACAAGACTAAAATCACTGTGCCATTTACAAATGGTAAAACGAGCAATAATAGTATTTAGATACAAATACTTTATAGAAGTAAAATTATCTTAACTGCCCTTTTTTTTTAGAGAGCCCCATACATTAAAAGTGTAAAGGAGGAAGCTCTTACGTTCTTTCTGTCAGTCTCTCACCACCCCTACAGTTCAAACCACAAGTCGGACAGACTTGAGTTATACCTTAAAAACTTGTAGAGGTGGGGAAAAATATGAATTCCGGTTTTCGGTCACTTCCTATTCGTAATAATACTTATTCTCAACACTTTATACATATTCTGCAAGATTTCATTCAACTCGTGTTCCTAGCCGTGATCTTACAGTGGTTCGGACATTATTTTTGTTGCCTCAATACCTCAGGTTCGAATCTAGGTCAAGGCATTTTTTTTTTTTTTATCCTACTTTAGTCTTTGTTTTTCTATTCTTCTATTTTTTTTTAATTATATTTTATATTTTTGTAATCGTTATTTGCAGAAATGAAACATGTTCGCTATGATTTCGTGGACACTATAAATCCAGTTTTTGTTCTTCTTTCTACGCTACTGAATAATTAAACTTGAATTAGCTTCTCTACATCCTTCACCTCTGAATCCTACATCTGTATTGCTCCCTGCTTCAATTTCAAGCTTTAATTCATCTAATTGCTTCTCTAACTCAGTTTTCCCTGCAGGAGTTAGGATGTAATTACATTTTCAACCTTTTTAACTATTTAATACCACTCTTTTCTGTCAGTTTTACAAATTATCACAGCTCTTCACTTCATTTGTTTCATTTGTTAAATGAATATTTCATTTCTTATATTTATTTTAACTAACTGTGGTCTTTATTTCACTATTGATCAATTCCTATTTACATGTCCCTACACTTTTAAAAATACCATGAATTTTTTTTGAGGTTTTCCATTGGCTAGAAGTAAACTTCCTCCTCTTTAAAAACCATACAAATAAACCAAATAATTAACGAACTATCATTGAAGATTGAATTACTACGATATAGTTATCTTTAGGTTTGGGAAATGTCTTGATTTGAAACCTTAAATTGCAATTGACAACGAATGACAATGATGGAATCAGTAGACAGTAGATATTGTCTAGTGATGAGTTCTTATTCATTTCCTTGATTCCCAGTAACTGTCGTTTCACCGTGTTTTGATCACTTAATAATTTGTTTGAACATCACTTCGAAAAAAAATGTTGAATAAATATTAAAAAACAACAACAAAAACCGTCGATACGTTTTAGGACAAATAAAGGAGATTTCTTAACAATCATATCTCTTCAAATGTTAGACTAATAGCGTGGCTGGTGGCCATACGGCAATATGGAAGAACAGGGATCTTGCTTGTATTTTTTTTTTTTAATTTTATGTTATTTTATTTAGTTTAGTTAGCTAGTTATTTTTATTTAGTAAACAAAAACAAAAACAAAAACAAAATCCCTCTAGCTAGATATAGGTTTGTATAATTTAAATTTTCCTAATTTTTAATTATATTGTCTTATAATTATACATTTTAGATTCATTTCTATCCATGACCTTGTTTAAGATTAACTTTATTGAAAGGATGAAACAATGCATTTGAAAATTTATCATTTAATATTTTAATCAGTACAAAAAAAATATATTTCTAGAAAACTATTCATCTTAAATGTGATGTTGAATCCTTGTTACTACATAAAAAAATTAAAAAGTATTTCTGTATAATAAGAATTTAAGAATTAATATTAACTTATAAAAATTTGTGCCAATTAGCAACGAGATCTAAAACTTCGAATTTCAGTTTTTGTCAAAGAAGTCTTTTGGCATTCGAAGAATATTAAATGACTTTTCACATGTTGTCAATCTGTTCAAAACTAATTGTATATTGTATTGTAGCATCTCTGCTATTCAAGCGTAAGAGGAGTGAATTTCGACTGCAATTTGAGAACACAATGAACCTTCAATAAAAGATAAAAATATCTTTAAAAAATTGACATTTGTCCATTCTTACTTACAGAATGAATTCAGTTCAGTAAAAATATTGTTTATTTTCGTAATATAATCTTTTGACTGCGATACAAGGTTATTCATAATAACCTTGGATTCAATCGAAGCAGTGACCAAAATGGCGTTGACTAGTTCTTTGCCCTCCGACATTTCTTTGTTTATTTGTACGTCACAGCTTCGCCGGTCCTGATTGGTAATCACCGTTGATTGAAATTCCCTACATTTTAGAGTTAGTTCTAAAGCCATTTCAATGATGAAACTGGAAATGGAAATAGTGACAGTTGCAAATCACACGATCAAAGAGTGTCAATAAACAGAACTATGATGAAAAATAGGATCTTGTGATTTGTTTATTATTAAAAGTTCGAATATTTTTCCAACTGATAAATGAATTCGATGAAAGCAAAATCTCAACCTCTCCACAAATTTTATGAATTGATTTTCTTTAAAGCGTGTTTGGAAAGAAGTATTGTACACATACAGCTGCAATTGCAGCAATAAAAATTTTTTTATATCAAATTTAATCCTGTATTAAAAGTCTTATTTTTAATTAATTGAATTTCCATTGAAAAAGAATTGAGATTTTAATTGAAATTTGATTTTTGATGATTGACATTATGTTTGTCATTAAGTAAAAAATAAAAAGCAATTTGCAAATAATAAAAAGAAAGTAGCCTAATAAAAAAAAAATTAAATTGCAAATTAAAAATTTTCATGTTTTTTTTTCATGGAAATATCTGTTTGGATCTGGATTAACTATTGTGTAGATATCGATTATCAGGGCTGTTGCTCCGCCCTATCCACTAGGGAATTGATGCACTGGACCCTCCCTTCCGGCTAAATGATATAAATTGCTGAAGTTTTGAAGTCATTAATCCGAATATTGCTTAATATGAAATATCACCTGAAAAATTATCTGAGCCGTTTCTGATAAGAAGGTCTGATTTGCTAGTCAGTTAATTGGAGAAAAAGATTTTAATTAAGATTAGACAATAAATTACCCAAAGAAAACAAGAAAAATTCTTAGAAGGAATTAAGCAAAAGTACGGAAATTTCTGCAATACAACACTGGAGGGAAAATAAATAAAAGGTCAATCAAAATAGACAAAATAGATAAATACTTTAAAAGATTCGTATCCCAGTTCTGTGGGGACCGAAACAAAATACGTGCACAAATAGACAGTGTACCCCAAATAATGACCCGCAAATCGTGAATCTACTTTTAACAATGACCAAAATTCAAAAAGAAATAAAGTACCGTGACATAAATGGAATACACTCATTTAAGTTCCTACAAAAAAAAATCCTATTTCAAAAGGTATCAACTGGTAGAAAGGAATGCAACTAAAAATGTACTTTCAAAATTGATATTCTAAGGAAAACATATGTTACTCGTCTAAAAGAGAATTGAAATTAGGAGTTAATCACTCCATCTATAATACAAAAATAGACTGCCCTGCTTTTGATGTCATTGAGGCTGGATCTCATCGAACACTAAATATCGATGGCGTATTCTTACTGTTAACGTCTTGTTTTAATTTTTCGATCATGGAGATGATGGGATCCGATAATGAAGATCGTAAACCACGATCACCTGTAATTCTAGATTAAGTGAAAACGGTAACCACACCGTTATGCGATTTCATTTTTTAAATCACAGAAAATTGCATTATGGCGATCTTCGTGATCCATTGCTACATGCCATTTGCCTTTCTCATTTAGGCATCTGAGAATTCTGCCTCATTTTATTCATTAATTTATAAACATACCTCTAAAAAAAAATATACGTTTGAATTATTGAGGCGCAGATTACGAAATGATCTGTCGTTGGGATACGGATTTCTTTTTATTGTTATTATCATTATTATTATGAAAAATAAATTTAACGTATTGTGAAAATAGTAAATAAATAAAGGAAAAGAAAAACAGCACCTGAACAAAAGAAGAAGAAATTGCCTTTCTGATTTTAGATTATGGGGAGGACTTGGGAACGTCCGTTTCGTCCTGCAACGGACTCATCAGCCCAACCGTGCCTCACCCTAACCTAATCAGAAAGGCAATGATTCGGTTAGGGTGAGACAGGGTTGGGCTGATGAGTCCGTTGCAG
>JAFIDM010009631.1:350343200-350388253 GCA_023159025.1 Thereuonema tuberculata
AAAAAAAGAAAGAAAGAAAAACCCAGAATATTTAAAAACTTAATCATAATATTTAAATTTACGCCTTTTAAGCCTATGTAAGGATCATTTTACTTAAGTCAAAACAATTATATTCTTTAAACTCAAGCAATAATACAAATAACAATATTAAATTTCAAATAGGCTAGTTAAATTTCAAGTACGTGACTACAGTCTTCGCCAACAAAGACGAGATTCCATTTTAGGAATTTTTTGATGAATTATTTTTTTGTGGGAATTCATTACGTCGCGTCGTAATAAATTCAAATGGCGTCCATGCGGGAACAAGTTAAGATCAGCAAGAAAGGAGAGAGACTTCATAGTCAAGTAAGGATGTAAGGTGGAATGTTTTCCATTACTTCTGGAGTAATAGTGATGACATGGTTAATTGCGAACTGTTAGAGAAGACTGCTGTTGCGACCAATGTATCCACATCCACCGTAAAGCAGCGAGGGAGAAACTGCAGCCACATTAGAAGGGAAAACTTTTTCTATTCCTGGAAAATTTAACAATGGAAACTAAACTTAAAAATAAAGGCATTGCGAATAAGACAGAATTAAAAATTGTTAATAGTAATGAGGATTTTTGGGTTGGTGAAATTTCTAATGAAAATTTCAAACATTGCTTATTTTCCCTTTGAGTTATTAAATTCACATAATTGAAAAAAATCACCACCAGGTGTCACATAAATACCCGACATGATCAATTCATTAAAAATGATCAAATACTCGTATGGAATCTCTTCTTTGTTGGCCAAGACAATAGATTTTGACCTTAGGCTACATATGTTTACTGGTACGCATAATTTACTTTATTTCAGAGAATATCTTCTCGCTGAATATATCTCTATATATAAAAATGAATGTTTCTTTGTTTGTCCCGTATGCGTTCCTGTACCATTCAGCAGATTGCGATGAAACTTTGGTGAGTTGTTATGCGCACGCCCGCGAGATTTCTGAATTAGTAGAACCATTTTACAATCAGTTTTTCGTTCAGAAATTGACTTTGAAGATCAATATGCATGTACAACTACAACATGATGCATCCGCTGGTGGCAACAAGGGGAACTATACAAATATTTTTGTGTGACAATTGGAACTAAACTATTGTTGTGCATAATAGTGACCGGTTTTCGGGATAGATATAGATTTGTAATGATCAGATGATTTTTTTTTACGAAGTGGGGAAGGTTTGAAGTGGTTAGGTTATGAAGTTACAAAATTTAAATAACCTGGAGCTAGAGGTGAAAACAGGAGGGAGAAATTGGTGGGAAGTCTTATATTCTCCGATCTCGATATTAATTTCATATCTAGGAATCTCGAGTTACAAAATTCAAATAACCTTGAACTATGGGTGTACACGGGAGGGAGTGAGTGGATGGGCAAATATTGTTGAAGGATACTTCTACGAGGTTTTCGGTATAGATAGATTTGTAATAAGATCAAACCTTTTTGAGTTTTTTTTTTTGTTTTTGTTTTTTTAACAACCTGGAAAGTTTCGAAGTGATCACTCAATTGCAATTTCTTTATCATCCACATCAGGATATTTGTTTTTTGCAACCCGTGCGAAAAACGGATCTTTCTGCTAGTTTAATATACAAAAGATATTTCATATTCCGAAAATATTTACATTAGATAAAAAAGGAGAAAGTCTTGCAATTATTGCGTTGTTGATAAATAAGTTAACCTAAAATTGGGTGATTTAAATTTTTCAGCAAATGATGTTTTCAGCATCGGCTTTTGCAATTCTCTTCAATTTACTACAATATTATCTTAAGACATTATAAGTTCATTAGATAACTATGCGAAATAAGGTAATGCTTGGCAAGTGGACTGTAAACACTTAGAAGCGGGACGTTTAGGCTTTCAATGATACTCTCAATTGAATTTGAAAGACTATATGGGCGCTATCCCCTTTGGAAAAAAACAAACAAAAAAATATATACTGTATACTGCATCGAAGAATCATTCGTGGACAAGAGTTTTTACCCCTTGCATCCTCTAGTCCAAAATAATTTTAAACTGACTAGCGTGTAGCCTATCAATAATAAACAAACGCTTTGTCTCATGCTTTTTCTTCCAAATAAACCTTCGAATTTAAAAACTAAGAAAAAAAAACATTTCAAATCTGTCTATGGGAATAACTAATGTTTAAACAAGATATTATTGCATAAAAAAAAAATATAGTAAGTTTTCTTCGGGCACGTTAAATTTCTTTTCATTTTAGTAAGTTTTCTTGTTTAATGAAATTTTATCACAATTTACTAGCAAAATAAAAATATGGAAAAAAGATTTTTATTTTGAAAAAAAAAATTGGAAAGAAATAACTACGTATTGCAGAGAATAACAAACCAAATCAAACCTCATAATCTTTTGTCATTCGAAAAAAAAAAACCCTCCCTTAATCTGTCTATATTTCATCTTTTTTTGCAAAAGACTTCTTCAGGACAATTTTAGGAGAAGAACTCTGTCCTCCTCCTCTAAGTCGTTATGAATACAATTTGAATTAGCATTTTGAATTAATAAATGAATTAACAATGATAAACAAGTTGCACACAATAAAAAATGCAAATTCAAATTGTATTCATAACGACTTAGAGGAGGAGGACAGAGTTTTTCTCCTAAAATTGTCCTGAGGAAGTCTTTTGCAAAAAAGATGAAATATAGACAGATTAAAGGAGTTTTTTTTCGAATGACAGAAGATTATGATGAATGTATTTTAATAGAAAGAAGTTATTTTAATCCAAATGATTGTTTTGTTACAAATGATTGTCTTATTAAGATAAAGCTACTAAATTCAAATATATTAGGGAATGTTTATATCCTTTGATATTTTTTAGAAATCAATTATAAATTATATGCTGGTTTTGCGTTGATGTTTTTTGCATTAATGCGCTAGTTCTATATCATTGCTAAGTGACTAAACTTTTGTTTCAACTTAGATGAATTCACTGTTGAACTAGCATCAGTTAACAGAGGTCATCTTTCTTTTTCTTTTGCATTTTATCTTCTCATACCTATAGCTATAAAATGGGATAGATCCTGGGACAATTGAGGTGTGGAGGCTGTATTTCTCTCGAAAGACTCTTTCGATATCGAATCAATATCAAGGCAGTGGGAAAAAGAAATCCAATCTATTTTTGTTCAGATCTTGTTCAGTCAAGGAAACAGACAATGTCTCCTTCTGCCAAATCACTCAGGAAACGACAGCGAGAGAAGCAAATAAAAATGCACGATAGTTTACGAATATTTAAAAAGAACAAAACTTAACGGGGATTATCACCGTGTTTTTGCGACTGTGATTGTCAATAGCTTATCAATCAGGCCCGTAGCCAGGATTTTGTTAAGGAGGGGGTTCATTAAATTTTTATAAATGACTTTGCTTTCTTTAAATGAAACTTTAAAAGTAAAATGATCTTAATACTAAAATCCTACTTAATACTAGCGAGAGTAGGTTCTTTGAATTTTATCATTTACACATACACACGTGAACATTTATACTTTCTTTTCTTTTTTTCTGCCCTGAAGGGAGGGGGGGAGCCCCCCCCCCGTATACGTGCCTATATCAGTAATGGAGTTCCACGGATTAATTCTCAAAGGGCTTCTTTCGGGAAATATATATATATATATATATATATATATATATATATAGGGTGTTGCAAAATTCGTGTGTGATATTCAAATATCACGTGTAGGGGCATGGCTAAGGATCAATATATTCCTAATGAATCCATTTCCGGAAACGCCCCATTAAGGCGCTTAGTGGTCCTAAAGTTAGCCTTTCTCAGAGATCATATTCTTTGGTACACCATCCATTTTTGAAACAAACAAAAATTTTTTTGAAACAAACATTTTTGAAACAAACAAAAATAGCTCGCCTGCAAAACAGGTGTTGGCTCGCCTGTAAAACATTTCGGATGGTGTGCCAAAGAATATGATCTCTGGGAAAAGTCACTTTAGGAACACCTAGCGGCGTAATGGGACGTTTCCGGATATGGGTTCATTAGGAATATATTGATCCTTAGCCATGCCCCTACACATGGTTTGAATATTACACACGAATTTTGCAACACCCTGAATATATATACATATATTGCTGTGCAATATTTATTATCAATTCAAGATAAATATTGGTTAAATATTAGAATATATTTTCATCAGCTTTGGCAGAAATAATGCGACCTTTTTTATACCCAATGTTGAATATTATAGGAAAAACTGTTGTTTTTTTTTTTGAACCGATATAAAAGGCGAATATTGGAAATTATAAAATGAAACTCGAATGACATTCATTTAAAAAAAAAAAAAAGTTTCAAACTATTTTATTACTAATAATAATAGCTGATTACTTTTGGAAATTTTGAGTGAAGTTATAAATGTATTTCAATGCTTTTCATTATTGATTTTCTATAGTTGCATTGTAGGTATCCTAAGTTAGTTAAGTAATTTTTATTCTTGTGTTGCTTAAAGATTAATTGTAATTAAATTTTGAGTAACTAAATTGTACTGTAGCGAAATTTGGATTATTCAGTCGAGCTGGTAATGCGGAAGCTATGATAGCCAATACCTTTTTTTCGAAACAATCAAGATTCTATGTAAACATTCATTACTGACAATATTTCAGTAAACTGGGGGAAAACCATAAAAGTTATGAAGCTAATGGAAAGCAGCCGATGTTCTGTTTATATTATCACTTCTCAACTTTAACTTGATTTTAAATTACAAATGTTATTCTTTACAGATCAAAACATCCGAAATATAGACATTTCGATGGAACCTACGTCACTTCCTGTGACTGAATCTTGACTTTTGCTTTCTCATCTTCCTATGAGAACTCCGGAAATGTATGAGTCATTGATTTTCGAAAGGAAAAAAAGTTCTCCCAAACAACTAAAAACTATTCGAATCTATTCACCAGTCTGTGATTCTTCTTATTTACATACTTAATACTGAGAAAAAGCTCATGAGAAATCATTGCTCATGCACTATTTTCCCCTCAATTCCGGCTAATTAAAAGTAAATAAAAAGATAAAGGAAAATTGTTAAAATTACAGGTGATTTGTTTTTTTTAATTGCTTGTAATCTATCAATTTATCTGTACTTTCTCGTTTTCCTTGATCTCACATGAAATAACAATTACTCTAATAAAAACCAAGTATGATTTTTGGAGATCTCTTTTTAGATCAAAAACACTTTAGAAAGACTATGATAATAGTCAAATTTCATTAAAAAATTAACTACAGTAGAGTCCCGATTATCCGAGTTAATGTGGACCAAGACTAACTCGGATAACCGAAAAACTCGATTAAATCGAAAATTGTAAATAAAATAAATCGTCTAGGTTTAAATGTATATTTTAACAAATACAAAAGTTATACAGATACACTACATACAATTCATATTGAAAGAGTTCTTTTACTTAAAAAAGTCCTTAATTGTTTTTTGTTTTACGTTACTTTGGCGTTTTTCTGCAGCAATGTTTCGCCATTTTTTTAAGGATAACCCAGGATTGTTGGCGTCGAAACCATTCCCCGATTCCAGGTAGGAGTCATATGATTAGTCGAACGAAGATTAATTTGCGAAAAAAAAAAAATCCTAGAAATATTTGATAGCTCGGTTAAAGCGGAAACTCGGATAATCGGGGTTTTACTGTATTATTTTTCAACTTTCACATGAAATGTAGTCAAATTACAATAAAAAAATATTCAAAATTAAAATTAAATTAAAAAATTACGCAGGTATCGAAGCTTCGTGGTTTCTTTGAGTATTGATAATTTATTTCTACCTTCTGATTTTATGATTGATTATTATTCGATGATTTTTTAATGTATTGCATCAGAACTTACTAAAACAATCCGTGTGTTTCGTCCATGGGAAGGTATGGGCCATCCCGTCTTCCTAACTGCCACTAGAAGCATGCAACGGAGCTGTTATTGCTGTCACCCAAAAAAAATTTAGCTTATAAAACAATATCTTTAACATCTGCATGAAGTCCAAAAGAATAATACAAAAAAAAAAAAAATCGATCAGTAAGTAATGTTGATAATTAAAATAAAAATAAAGTTTTTGTTTGAATGTACATTTCAATATCATCCCAAGTGTTATAAACAGCCTTATTTTTCAAATTCATTCATATTTTTTTACGTTCATTCGCGATCAGTTTGCAACAGTTCAGTTTTCACCAACAGATGTCGTTGAGATACTTGGAAATAATTGCTATTCTTTTGTGAGCTGTACTATAAGAAAATGATGATAAGTTAGTGTTCATTGTTCAATGGTCCACCCTTGATATCAATAGAATATGATATTTATTGTTTAACGAAAGTCAAGCAACTTTTCTAAAATTCACTTTTTGAACTTAATTGATTTACATTTTAAAAAAATTTGAAAAACAATCGACGTACAAACATATCTTTAAGTTGGAATTTTATGTTTACTAAATTTTTCCAGCCTTTGGATGAATTGTAGTTTAATGTAAATATTTATTTTAATTGTTTATTTTCTTTTTTTTTTACTGAAGTAAACTTTAGCGGCTTAGTGGTATTAGAAACCATATAAGCAAAATAAAAGAATCACAACTTTCAGTTTCTGCTGGAAAATGCTACTTCCTTTGGCTGTTACATAAAAACAATCTTTAATTGCATGGAATTTTAATTATATTTTAACTAATATTTTTGTAATATCACTGTTGTTCGAACATTATTGATCAATGATTGATCTCACAGATAAAAATTTCATGTTTGATAACATAATGCAGAGTTACGACAGGAAACAACTTCATTCTAAGTTCGAATATTACAGTATTTCTTAACCAAAATACTCTTGGTTAAATCCATCAAACCCGAAAGAAAAACAATATAGTGGATTACTTAAACAAATATTAACAAACGCACTCTGTAAGATTAATTTGCTCAACTGCTGTTAGATTAATTTGTGGTCGATATTTAAATGCAGATTATTCAAATATAAGCAAAATAAAAGAATCACAACTTTCAGTTTCTGCTGGAAAATGCTACTTCCTTTTACAAATAAGATATAACATTCGTCATTCAGAGGATACATAATATTGTCATGTTTGCTTTAACAATTGGGACGAAAGAATCCCAGATCCCAGATATTATAATATTACTTTTTACATAATCAAAATACTGTATGTGTAAAATCCTATACATATATAGAATGGCAAAACTCATAGCCTGATCTATGAGTTTCTCGTGGCAAAGATTTCAACCAATCAATGCAATTTACAAATACTAAATTATATAAGAATAAAATTAACTTATATTACAAAACTATATAAAGCCGGACAGAAATGTTGAATTTATTAAAATCCAATTCAAAGACCAGATTTCTGTTTCTACATGTGAAATGATTGTGTTTTGATATAATGATTAAGTTAAAGAGAACAAATTCTAAGGATAATGAGTTTTAGTTTATTTCTAATTAATTACCGTACTGAAATTTCCTTTAGTTGCCGCTGATGACGCAAGAGTAAATTGAACGTATCTTTGCAGAAACAGAAATTTGATCTTTGAATTGGGTTTTTTAACAAATTCCATACTTCTGTCCGACTCTCTCCCTGTATATTTACGCATATAGCAAGTTGATTTGAATTTGTTAAATATTTTAAATATATGACACCACCCATTTGATTCCGCAAAGTTTTGCAGGTCATGTATTTCTAGATTTATCTCAACAGGAAATCAGTCATATAAGCACAGGAATTGTAAAAACTTAAAAAAAATACACAACAAATAGAATGGTTCGATCATTGCTATTTTTCACAAACTTTAAGTCAAAAAAGCACTTTAAAGAAATTAATAAATAGCATTAAGGCTGAATCTGAAAAGGGGCTGTTCAAGTATTACGTAAGCAAAGGGGAGGGGTTCAAGCTTTGCTTATTTTGCCTGATAAGGGAGGGAGGGATTAGAGAAATGCTTACCTAAACCAGACAAACATTTGTTTTTTCTCAGTATTTCAATGATATTTACTGTTAATGATTTGGCAAATCTTACGTAAGCACAAGGGGGAGGGGGATCTAACATCTGCTTATTTTTGCTTACAAGAGGGGGGGGGGTCTAAAATGACCAAAAATGTGCTTACGGAATAAGCAATAAAAATGTCAGCGCCTTCTGTTTCCGGAACTTGTGTCATCACTTACGTAAACATCCGGTGGCTTGCTTCTTCAAATCTACCTACGCAGAAAAAAAGAGGAATGAATAAAAACCTCATTCTACTGGTTATAGTTTTGATGAATAAAAATTCAAAATTAAGAAGCAAAAGATTGTCAAAGTTTACAATAATTGAACTGTATTAGTCTTGTCAAGGTTGAGGATTTCTCAATCAATTTTTTTTTGTTTTGTTTAAAATTGTTAGCATTTAAAAAGGACTGTTCAGTTTCAAAAGTGATCGGCATCAAAAAAGGCAGTCACTGTACTGTATCCTGACTGTCCTTTTTTTATTTTTTTTTATTTTGCAGTTCATTTTCTGTTCTTTAACCAATTTAATTTATGATAAGTCCTGTGTTAAGAGATGAAGAGCAGAAGAAAATAGAAGGATTATTTTGAAGTTGACATACTATAGTAATCAGCGAAATTAGAAGATTTAAGCTTGTTTAAATAACGGAAAAAATAATCACGTTAATCTTCAATTAATTAAGTAGACGGACGGACAAATGACATCATAAAACCTGATCTTATCCGAAACCTGATAATGGCCCAATCAGAGTTGACAATAGACAATAAAATATGTTAGTTCTTTCGTTCAGATAAATAAATAAATTTAAAAGACTGACTGCAATTTCCTTTCTACACAAGGTAGAAGGAAGTTGAGATAAACCAGCAATTCTATGATTCTTCCGTTGAGGAAACTAAATCTAGAAGCAGTCACTTGTAGTAATCAAGAAGGTCTTCATCTTAACTTATTATCTATTCAACGCAAGAATAAGTTTTGCCTTGAAATTCTTTTGAGAAAGTGTCTTAGTGGATTTAGAACCACTTTAGATAAAACTTCTAATTAATAATCCAAATTTTATTGCCTTTATTAAGATGTGCTATGTGCCACATTTAAGCTGCAAGAAAGATAAACATGCCGAGTCACAGCTTAGTATCGTTAATCACCGTCAAAGACGCTGATTATCTTAAACATTATCTTAAGTTGTTAGACGGATGTTACTCACATCTTCTACATTCAACATTTCTGTTATAGATTTTTTTTTTTTTGGAATGAAATACAGAAAATTTTCAATTTAAATTTATAAAAAAAGGAAAATTCATCTTATGTCCTGCATAATGTCTAACAGATGGATGTTGACGATCACGTTTGCGCGAGAATTACGAAAAACACGAGATCTCGCCATTAGCCTCTTCAGCAGGTCTCAAGGAATTTAGTATTTTTAATGTCTGTCACTAGGAAAATGCTACATAACGAATTTATTGTTTGTTTATTGACTGTTTTCAATTTATTAAAACTGTATTAAAATGTAGTAAAAGTCTAATGCATTTCCCCGTATTATAATTCATTTAAATATTTCAATATTTTGTGAGAAGACAGGGATAGAGACTATTCTCGCGTAAATTACGTGAAATCACGAAAATACGGGATCGTCAACATCCATCTGTTAGACATTATGTTGAAGAATTCATTTATCATTTCGTTTGAAACTCCGTACCATTTCTAGTTTTGGTTAGAGAAATTCCGGATTTTTTTTCCTGTTTTTTTAGCAATAAGATATCGAATCACATTCTTTACTTCAAATCATATCTAAACTGCAATTGTACAGTTTTACATGTATCTATTGTGTTTTACTATAAAATTTTCAGTTCATTTTATCTACACATGTCAATACCTATTTTAAATGTATTGACATGTGTAAATGCATTTTTTTTTTATTAATTCAAGGGTACTTACGTACAATCGGGAACCCATTTTTTTTATAATCGACTTCTGGTGTGTATTTTAAAATCATTAAACCTTCCTAATGTGTAATAAAAATAGCTACTTACATATTATCTAATATCGTTTGAAAAAAAAAAGGGGGGAAACAAAACAAAACATTTTCCTTTTAAGCTTACAATGAATAAGTAACGAAAAAAAAGAATTTTAATAACAAACTAAGGAAGATTACGTGAAAAACAAAATAACATAGATTGTTGAAACAATTAACTTTACAACAAATTATAATAATCTGAAAGTATTCCTTCTAGAATACAGTTATTAAAATTTTTGTTTTGTTCTTAAAATTCTTTTTTTTCGTTACTTATTCATTGTAGGCTTGAAGAAGAAGAGACGATTTCTCTTCGAAAATTTGTGTTTTAAATAAATGTATATATATATTAAGCATCAACATACTCAACATAAATAAATGTAATAATATATATATATATATTTTATGCTTAATATTAAAACTTCTAAAAGAGAGGAAATTAGGAAGAAGTATGGTGTAAACTTTCTCTGTTTCTTTAGGGAGTTTTTTTTTTTTTTTCGACTCCCTGTTTGTTTGTATGCGCATTACAATTGTTGCTTGGATTTACATACAATGTGATATATATTTGGCCTATGTTTGGTCCGATTTAAAACATAGGTATATTTGTTTTAGTATCCATCTTTCCCGTCCCACAGTAATGACAACCAAATTCCTCTCTAAAATGACTTGCCTGATTTCATCAAAATTTGATAGGTTGCTGTTAATAGTTTAACTATGAGTATCGTTGTTATGATCTCCATCCTTTTCACGTCCTCAAAATTGACCGTTCCCTCGTCCGTGTATGCTCAGTCTGTATTATGTGCTGGATAGCTAATGTATACCTTGTAAACAAATACATTACATATCTGAAAAACTGTTAATTCTATATAATCACTTAAAACTGCTTTATCACTGAGAAATATGAAATTCTCCGAAAGTGAGTTACTGAAAACTACTAGGTAACGTAATTACTCACTTCCGGAGATTTTATTGGAGACACTATACATTGCTGTACTGCCATGGGCATTACTAGACAATACCACAAGTTTCTCGAAGAGATGCTAATTTTTTTCTATTAGAGTAATTCTTTTCAGAAAGTGGGTTTTGTTCAGCTGTTGAAAACTCGATGGATTTGTTGAAAGTCTGAATTTTTTTTTTGCTAGAATTTAGAAATATCAAATTAAGAAGAGCGCAACAGCTGAGATGTTGCTAACTATTCCCATTGTCTAATTTTGATAAAAGCAATTAGAGACAGGAGGCAAACTACTGTAGTGTTAAAAGTGAACAGCTTAATTACTATTTACTCTCTGCAGCTTCCATTAACATCTTTAGATCTATTTATGGAAACAAGTCAATCAGATTCATTGCGAATCGATCAAATGTCATTGGTGTCTTTCATTCAAAATCAAAATGGATTCATCAAGGAAAGAAAGATCTCAATAACTTTAAAACGGAACTTAGATTTAAAAGAAAGTGCCTAAATAATACTAAAGAAAAATCTATAAGCCCCGGAAATTTTAAATTAGGCTTAATGTATGAAATGGAAAAATAAGCATTTTGAACTTTAATTTTGATGAGAATGTTATAATTGTCAAAAAGCATAAGTTTGTGGATTTTTTTTAAAAGAAATAGTGAAGAGCAGGACTTCACGAACTTATAAGGCTTTTCTTTAATGGTCTGATACGTGGAATCTTCCAGGTAGCTTCAAACGCTCGAAAAAAAATGATGCTTGAAATCGACTGGAGTCACATCAGGAGAGTACGGAGGATGCTGAAAAAGCTTATTGGTCGTCTCTTTGGTCTACTTCATTATAAGAGACACATATCATCGTAGAATACGATGACGTATAAGTTTTGATCATTTTCTGATGCTTCTTATGTAGCAGCTCAAGTCTAAAAGTTATTGAGCAGATGTGGTAATCTATTCCGAGTTGTGAAAGCGACGGTTGCAGTCCACATGATTTGGTAAAGCTGGTTGCAGTCTACATGTCTTTCTTTTGACTCAGAGCCAAAGTGCAGTTTGGACCAAACGATCGTAGTGGAAACATTGAATATGTATGTAAGATTTCGGACAGTTTCACTTGGATGCTCATTTACAGATGCTTGCAAATCATAGTCATTGATGTTTGTCGCTTTAGAACTTTAAGAACCAGAGATGTATGTGCTTCTTAGATGTGGTTTCTTCTCTAAATACTATATAAGATCCACTGCACGATGGATTGTTGAGCGTATGTCTAAAATTTAAGATTACTAACTAATGCTATTTTGTCCTGGGATATTTTGAGGAAGCAGTTTATGTTTTATTCAAGATTTTTTTTATTTTATTTTTATCGACATGGGTCAACCGTAATGGCCGCTTTACAAGCTCTTGAAAACTTGCCTCAAACCGGCAAGTGGTTCGAAAATCTCCCATTTGCCGAAAAAATCTGCAAGTTGCTCTAAATAAAACAAGTTCTAAATTCAGGTAAATATTAGAAGCAAGTCGACACCAGCGCTCTTGGCGGCGAGAAAATTTATTTAAAATTACGATAGTGTTAACTTCATGCTGAAATCTGGATATTCTTTGCTGGTGGTTTCGATCTATGGCTTCATTCACCACATTCTCTTCCTCCGGGATTTTGTTTTCCCTTTTAGTCTTCTGATATGAAAGCCTCCTAATCCTGGTTTGTCCGTCTGTCTGTGGAGAAGTATCATTAAAATTTCATTAAAATCTCATTAAATTATCATTAAGCACAACAATCACAACAATCGCAACAATTGCGCCTTTTGCATTTGCAACAACGACATCTATAATATAGCTCAGCAACAATCACAACAATCACTATAATCACAATTCACATTTATAATAATAAGGAAATTAAAGGAAGAATGCAACAGAAATGACGTATCAGAAGCCGTTGCGAAGCATTGTGATTGGTTTACTAAATGCTATCCCTACCTTGTTTCTTTATCTCTCACACGTGTAAAGCGATCGCTTTTCAGTCAAGCTGCAACTGGCAAACGGCATATTTTCGATAACGTTTGAGACAATTTTTCGAGAGTGTGTAAAGCAGCCATTAGTCACTTGAGTTAAAGTCAAAGGCTAAACCGTTCATTTTTAGTTGGCTTCTAAAAGATACTAAAAAACAACTTTCGAAATTGAAGTAGTCATGATCTTTTACTTAACAAATTTGTTTAGGTTGCTGCCGATTCTCTTTATAAAAAGATAAACCACACAAGGAAACTCTCCATCTTGATCACATCAATGACTCAAGGATCAAGTAAAGGCGGTTTTAACACTACCCTTATCTCCGGGAATGTTTTAGATTGATTTGGGCGAAACTGGTTTGATCTGACGAAAATGTCGCTTAATTAATCTTCCTGTAACTTACGATAATTCATACTTTAGTAAATTAGCATTTTAATAAAGTTATTCAAGTGAATTTGGTGAACTTTTGCTAAGCTTGTGAAGTCTTAATATTCTTCATATGACCATTTTTCGTCGTAGATTGTCTGTATGCACATCACACTAAAACGGCTCAACGGCTTTCCCAAAACTGACATTTTGTTTATTTATGGTCCAATGTAAACAATGGCACATTTATTATACTTCACCCCTCCTATTCCTCAAAATTACCAGAATTTCCTCGCTAAAACGGCTGTTTTGATTTCTTTAAAATTGGCTACAACGCTTATTTTTGGTCTATTTTAAAATATGAGAACTGTTACTTGAATTTTTTTATCTCCTCCCCGTTCATAAAAATTGATCCCCCAGTGCTGCTATACTCAGTCTCCACTTCGCGATGGATAATTGAGCGGAATAGACTCTTAACCAATGCTGTTTTGTCCTGGGACATTTTGAGGAGGCAGTTTACGTTTTATTTGAGAAGAAACAAACACTCAAAAATACAAAGATAAAAAAAACATTGATACTGGAAACATCTTTGGAAATTGAAGTAACTCTGAGCTATGCAGCCAAGACTGTCGACATCACTTGACTGTGCCCAACAACAAAGAATATTCTGGAATTTATTTATTAAAAGAATGAATAAAAGTGACTGCTTAAGTAAATGGAAAATTTTGCAATTTATGATTTAAAATTGAATTCTCAAGTTATTTAATATAAAATATAATAAAATATATATTATAAAAATGTTATTCTGTCTGTCATTCTGTTATAAGACTTTAAGTTTTTCCAATTTTGGGACCAAACTATAAGAGATAGATTGGTCATGCAAATGGATAAAATGCAGATCTTTTTAAGACAAACAAAATGCTACAAAAATCTTTCGAAAAAAGTTTTTGGTTTCCAAGATGTCACCTTTTAAAGGGTCAAATTTTGACTTTTTCTCAATTTAAACGAAAAGTATAAAATTGGAAGAGAACGTTAGTCTACATTGAGAAAATGTTGGTATTTAAAAGTTCTATCTAACGATATATCAGCCATTCACAAACGTTTCTGCGTTTGCAAGATACATGCAAAAATGTGTGTGGCGCAATCCCAGGTGTGTGGCGCCAACCCGCAATACACCTGAGTTAAGCGGAGAAGGTCACAACGGGCTAGGAAGTCGTAAATTCTACGATCTCAATATTAATTTGCTAAATAAATAAAGTTTTTTTTTAATGCTATATAATGCAAGAGTTCCGGAGCGAAGCGACGGTACCCGGCTAGTTACTTAATATAAAATTAGCCGAATATTGTTTTTGCTAAATTTAAACTGCAGATTAAGTTTGTGTTTCAAACAAAGCAGACATTAATAAATATTTGCTACTTGTTTAACTAAATAAGAATTCATTTTTGTTAGTTTTATCCTTCAGATGGATAAAGTGATAGATAAATATTATAGATAGATAGATTTTCAAAGATTTGAAATGTTCCATCCAAATTCAATAACTTTACGTCCATTGTGGAATTTAATTCAAATACTTGTTAATCATACGAAAAACATTACCGTATTGTCCGGCGTATAAGACGACTTTTTAAACCAGGAATATCTTCTCAAAAGTCGGGGGTCGTCTTATACGCCGGGTGCTGAAACTTCCGAGCCGGACTGGAGAATCTGCGGTCGCCGCATATGGTGAGGGAGTCAAAAACGGCCGCGGTCGCATGCCCGCCATATGCGGCAACCGTATGAAAGCAGCAAGGACGGCGCTGTACAAGTACGGTAGAAGAAAATCCACTTGCCTGGATCGTGGAAAGAAGTGACTTAACGCGGTTCTCCGAGGTGAGAGGGCGCCTCACCGGGAAGGTGTAAGTGAAGGGCGGAGCAAACTGAAGGCGTCCGGGACGCCCGGGGTATGGAAAAAAGAGATAGAGTGGGGACAGAATAAACAAGGCTTCAATTAAGAAATACTATGATTTTAGTGAAATTCTAAAATCATATTGAAATCAAATCTGATGTTTTTTTAATTTTTATTTGCTGTGCGTTGGAAGAGGGGTAGTCTTATACGGCGAGTATATCCCAAACTCTATATTTTAATTGGAAAAATTGGGGGTCGTCTTATACGCCCAGACGTCTTATACACCGGACAATACGGTACATTAAAAAAGAGTGAATTAAAAAAAAATATTTTGGAAAGAAACTGGTATTTTAAACATTGCCTGAGAAAGAAAATTACTTTTTATTGTTAGTGCTGGCCATTCCTGAATGAAAACCTATATTTCAATAAACACGCCGTCTCCATTTTGATTATCAGCATACTGTGCGTTTATGAAAGGCAGAGTTATCACTGCCGGACGATTTTACTCCGCAGAGGGGTGTTGCGCTGAGATGGGCACTTTCCTAAGAAATTCTTTTGGACATTTTCGCTTTTAAGAAAAAAATAATGAGGAGCATTTTTGCAATAGTATTTATTCTTTCCATAATTCTTTCCCGAAAAGCGCAAATAGAACGCAGCTACTAGTAAACTAACACTGATAAAAAGTAAACATCCGCTCTTTATCATCCCTATTTTGAAGAAATCGAAGGAGATCTGACGCATGCGCAAAAGCGTTGAAGGCTCTCGTAAACAAAACCGAACAGTAATTAGAAGTTCAGTTAAGACATACTAACACAGTAATCAGAGGGCTGTATGTTTATCAAAGAATGCATATTCAAATCTCGAAACTTGCTAATTCGAAAATTACTGAATCAACAACAAAATGAATTTGAAGTTTTGCTCAGAGCTACTAAAACTGAAAATAAGTACATAATTTACATAATATAGTAATAAATAAATAAATAAATAAATAAATAAATAAATAAATAAATAAATAAATAAATAATATATTGTGTTGCCCAAGCCGAAAATGAAAACATCAGAAAAATTCAATAACAGACAAGGTTTTTTAAATAAATACGTGAAAGCAGTAAGAAGGTTTATCCAATTTATAAAATTGTAAAAATTCAGTTGTTAAGTATTAGAAAATGATTCAAAGAAAGAATTTAATTTTGACAATTTCAATATTTTCAACAATCTTCTTAGATATTTCTCCATTGAAACATTGATTGTATTAGATAAACATAAGGTTCATGTCAATCCCAAATGTAGGATGAAGAAGCATTAGTGTATTTTCCAAAGTAATCAGGAAGTTTTCATGTTTTCTTTTAATCAATTTCAAATGGAATGGCGCTCCATATCGCGATGGTCATTTGTTTTCGTGACTGTCCGTTCGTGACGGTTCGTGAGGGATGAGCGCATCTTCTATTTATTAACCGATCATCAGAATGCGGTTCTACCAAGGCTACCTGACCACCTACGGTCGGAAATGGAACGTTCCCTGTGCCTGCGGCAGGTAGAAGCAAGGTGGTTAGTCAGCGTGGAGGCACACCGGACCAAGGCTCGGCGCTGAGAACAGCCGACGGCGTGGCTTTCCTATCTGCTGCTCTCGAAAGCTACGACTCCTCTCCAGTCACTCTGGGAGAAAAAGAAAACATCGCACAATAGGCTTCTATCATTCAGTGATTCATAAGAACTGATTTTTGGATTTAGCCGCTAAGAAACGACCCGTCCCATCCCAGTTTTCTACGGCAAGCGATGGCACGTTGCTGGCCTGTTGCTACCGTGCTGCTCGTGTTGTCTGCAACGGCCTTTGCAGGTAGGAATCAACATAACACCTTCTATATATTTTTTTACAATAGATAAATGATTGAAATTTATTAATAATCTTTTATGCTAATCTTCCATTACAATTTAAGCTTTACACTATTGAAAAAAACCCAACATGGTTTGAAAGCAATTTCAAATACGTTAAAACTTTCTCCTGTGAAGTTTAAACAGTTTTAAGTTAATTGCACGAAACTTTATTAAGTTTCTAGTGAAAACATGTAAGAAATCTGACCCTAATATCAAATATGATTTCATGAATTTAAACTATATCTTTCACCTAAATTATAAGGATTATCTTTACAATTTATTGCAATAGGAATGCATTATAATTACAGAATAATTAAAAAAATGGAAAATTAGATAAAAAAAATTGCTTAGGAGATTGTATCAATAACACGTTTGTAACTTTTAAAAGGATGTTTAACCACTACCGATGCCAATAGACTCAATTATAAGTGATATGTTATTGCGTCTGTGAAAAAACAAAAACAAATCAATTAATGTAATAAAGAGAAAAGAAATTCATATCATATGTTAACATCAGCATTCGAAAATTGGATATTATTATAGAAAATAAACAATGGCAAATTAAATTTGAAATTTAAAGAAATTAAAGAAAAATAATAAAAAAAACAACTTGCTATGTTCTAAGTTGAAACTTAAAATTGTCTCTACTCTATCTATGTCATTAGAGTTGTGAACTTAAAATTTATAAAATTACTTATTTATTTACTAAATTGATTAAGAGGGAAAAGTTTTATTTAGGATCAGAATATATATATTATATTTACTGTATATAATTTTCAAGAAAGAAATAATTTTTTTCACGAACATTGAAATTAATTTAGTTGAAATTAATTTTTCTTAAAAATTTTATTAAAAAAAACCTTGGTTTTAATTCTTTATTTTCAAAAGCATGCTTCGATTATATCAAAAGTTTAATTTCTGTGAAATAAATAGTTATCGTCATTAAAGTTACTTCAACAACATTGAACAACTTTTTTTCATTGAATGAGATAAAAATATTTATTTATTTATTTAATTATTTATTTTATATAATTACAGCTATCAGTTATAATTATCGTTATAAAAGTAGATAATCGCTAAATAAAATAGGTCTAATTAAGTCTATTTGTGTTGTTTTAACCAAATCTGATAATAAATTATTTTAAAATGTTTAGTAAACTTTCATTGATAATTATCAAATATGAAAAGTTGACATTGGAAAAAAAAAAAAAAAAGCTATTTGTAACTATTGAAATACATGTCATGATAGAAATTGTTAGAAAGTATTAGAACTGGTCTAATTAATATTAATAAAATCGCAATAATTCTCTAATATTATTCATAACGTTAATTATCTTTAAAAATGAAATAATTAAAATGTTGGTGAAATTAATATAAAAATGACTTTTAAAAATAAGTATATACCAATGTTCTTTTAAGACTGTCTGAAATTTGGCATAGTTTACAATTTCATGCCTGTTTCTTTATGCAAATTGCGGCGCATATTCATTCCAAATTAGGGTTATGCTCCTTCTCCATCATATTAAAAGTTTTGTTATTCTTAATATCTTTCAATATCTCAACATGAAATTAAAGTTTCTACTCATCACTTTTTTCTATCAAATTTATAAAGATACGAA
Source organism: Thereuonema tuberculata (assembly GCA_023159025.1). Classification (NCBI taxonomy): domain Eukaryota; kingdom Metazoa; phylum Arthropoda; class Chilopoda; order Scutigeromorpha; family Scutigeridae; genus Thereuonema; species Thereuonema tuberculata. The sequence continues at coordinate 350,361,895 of JAFIDM010009631.1, forward strand.
AAGTTTTATGTTATCTTTCATATTTACAATCTTATTACGTAATTATTGTTTATTAGGTACAAGATATAAGCCTAGAAAATTATTATCAATATTCATTGCTAAATAGCAGATTCTCCTTTTAGTTATGAACTTTACGAAATCTCGTTACAGTTTTTGTACACTTGTTAGTTTCTCACTGTGTAACGTTTGTTGTATATTATTAAGTGTCGTTCTGTTAAATATTTTTTTTGTTGAATATTGTTGTCTGTTTATTTTCTAACATGTAATATAACTACAAGGCATTCCCATAGTTTTAAGCTAAAATTTCTTGCTATTATCTTCACATTCCAAACGTTGTTCATTTACCGACGTCCCGGGCGATGTGGAGTGGAATACATGTATACAAATTAAGGTGTCATTAATTCGCGTTGTCCCTATCAGCTGTTTTTTAGGTCACTTGACCTTGTTCACCAGTCATGGGTCTATTTACATTCAGCGTTGAGGCTAAACAACTGTTTTATAAATAGTTTATATTCTGAGAAAGATCTTTCAACTAAACTTTTAAAATTCAGAATTACCACCTACTGCATTTAATCAAATTCTAAATGCTTTTTGTATAAAAATAAATTATGATGGTTTTCCTGATATTAATAATGAAAATATAAATTATGGAACTTTTACATATATATATATATATATCTATAGTTTTTTTTATTATTTGTAGTTAAAATTTGTTTAAGTTTTATACGTATTTAACATTATTTTTTCACTCCTAGACAACCAAACCATAGTTCTAAGAATTTCCGTTTCTGATTCTACATTACCAGTGTTTTCATTAAGACTTGACCTTCATTAACCGCAAAATGTCAGTGCATCAAATGGCACTTGTTTTTACTATTCCTTTAAGATTAAGAACTTGAATACTTTATCGCTTAATATTTTAATAGTTAGTTAATAAATACAAACATAAATCAAACAAAAGCGCTGTATCTTTACTTCTGTCTCCCTTTACCAGTAGATTGTATTACAACATAGCAAAAGTCTTCCTAAGTTTATCGCTTTACCAGTTGCGTCATTCTTGAATTGTTGAATTTAAAATTCTTATACATAGCGACCTGTAAAGATTAAATAACATGAAGTTTACTTTCCTTTAAGAAAACAACGACAAACTTAATTTGAATTGTCAAATTTCTTATTTTACATAATAAATTTTTATTTATTAATGTTTAGTCTACTTCAGATCTCTGTGGTGGCAACGATTAACATGTTTCCATTTTATTAAGTTGCCCAAATTTGTTTAATGCTTAGTAAAATATAATATAAATACAGCACGTGATCTAATGTAAATACAGCACGTATCAGTGGCATTGTTAGAAACATGAGATGAACTGTAGCTTGAGATATAATAATAAAATGTTTATCAATGATGCAAATCTTATTGTTTAACTCTCAAACTGTAATAATTTCTAACCATACTGTACGCATCATTAACTGTCTTGGAAATAATTTGAATTTTACGACGCATTGCAAAAAAGGAGGAGGAAAAACAACTTTCTTCTGTTGCATTATAAATCGATTTTGATGATATTTTGTAGGTTTTGTTAATTTAAAAAACTTGCTTTAATTTTGAAATGGCTTTAAAAGTTTTTATAGGTTTAAAAATTCTAAGCCTTTCTTCTTCAGAATGCTTAACTTAGATTCTTAATGTGTATATAAATATTAATGTCTTAAAGTTTGTAGTTTTTATAAGCGAGCTTGGACATGAATTGCTTTTGGCAAGTGACTGCATGAGGTCTCAGTGAACATTGATCGAAAATGTTGAAGTTTCAAGATTAAACATAGATCATTGCCTCTACACGAAAACTTAAAATAAAGAAATGATGAGCAGTAAAATGTTAATTCCAGGGAAATAAATTTGATTATTTCAGATTGCGATCGTTACTCATTGTAGTTGGTTTGATATGGAAACCAAAAGAAAGTTAGGCCATTTAATATATTGTTTATTTTTCCTATAAGATTAGACTAGGCAGTATGGAACTAATTGTTATGTTTTGCTGGTTATCGACAGACTTAATAAGATATTATTTTTAACTTTTATAAGTAAATGAACTTATATAATGAAATATTTAGACGTACAGTATGTGAATCAGGCTTAGCTTATTCCGTACAATGCTACAGTAACGTTGAAATCCTTTGCTCCGGCATTGTTGAGTCACTTAATTTTAGTATTGTACCGATAGGCACTTTTCAAGGTCACATGGTATTTTTTTTTTTTGTCCAAAAGCAATCAATTACAGAATGAAGAGATTTGGCAGTAAGTCTGTGAGAGCTATTAAAGATAAAGGGCTGCTTTTAATCTGATGAGGAATCCTGCTCTGAACATTTTTACACCAGGAAGGACTCTTGGTATCATTATTGAAACGGCGATAGTTTTCAACTATCCTTTTAAAAAGTTATGATAAAAAAAAATAAAAATCTGAATTTGATTTTCTCAGTTGTTTTGTTTTGTTTATTTTGGGAACGGGAAGGTAGTTTTTTTGTTTGTTTTGATCTTTTAAAAGAAGTTCCAGTATATTATATAATATCCGGTAAGCATTTTTTTTTACGTAAAAAAGTGAATTTACAAAGAAATCACATGTGTTCATTGCTTTTGGTTCTTTCGGAATGTAACGGAAGATTATTTCCAAGATTTTACACCATTACTTCTATGTGTTACGTTGTACTTGTTTTCTCACTTCTACTTATAAACCACTACGGTATATTATTTGTTAAGCTTCATAATTTAAAAGACTTGTTTTCCACAGAATATTATTTAACAATTAATTACATGTTAAATTCGAATTCGTCATATTTGAATACTGGTTTAGTTTGCAAGAAAAATAAATAATCCTTGAAAACTTGGCATTGCATAATAGTAACATTATTTGCTAAATACGTTATTTTCTTTTCATAAAATAGAATGATTTTAATTTTATATTTATTTGTTGTAAATGGCATTATAAAACACAAATTATGTTAGAAATAATTAAATTTATTTTAATTATACGTCAGTGGTGTTCGTTGTGCTCATTACTTTTGTTTTTATTCGTTACATTAAGCACTAACTTATTCTTTCTCTGTTTTTATTACGAATCAGTGGCCTGAGACAAGTAGAGAATTAAGAAACGCTTAACTTACAAGTTTTCTGAAACATATTTTTTTAAACGAACTTTCATTTGTCCACCTAGCGGGAAATTACAGCTTCAAAGCCGAAGACTGCGATGGAATTCAAAGAAGAAAAGAAGGATAGGAAAAAAAAATGTCCTACAATTTCAACAAAGGATAGGAGAAAAAATAATAATAATTCCTCCCCAAAACTGTGTCTCATATAAACGCGAGAAGGGTTCACTACTTTAGGCCTACGCCTATGCAATTAGAGTCGCTCTGACACGCAAGGCATCCTCACGTGACCGATCTTCCAAATCACAGCGAAGCGTCGTAGAGAATTAACTTGTCAGTCGTCAAACTGCTTCAAGAATTATCATTTTCGTTGTTGACTTGAGAGAGAAAATGCAAATCGAAAACGAAAATAATAAGGAGAGAGTGAATTCTTGAAACCATTTGAATTAAACGTCCATTTGAATTGGAAATACTTACTTAGCCACAGAACAGAAAGGCTTATTTGAAAAGGAACCTTCACTTATGTTTTGTAAGTTGATAAATATTTTTCTAAACTCAAAATGTAGAATTCGGATAGAAACATGTTGCATATTAGAGGTAATATTAATTGGTGATATCTTAGAAGAGATGAAATATTAGAACCAGTGATATCTTCGAACAGATGTTTCATGCTTGTTGGTGCTCACCTGCATAAAACTAGTCATGTAAATGCGGATCTCTTAATAGACGCAAAATGAGAAATGAAGTGAAACCATTAAGAGTTGAAAATTAAAATAAAATGATAGCTTATTCACTGGTCTAGTTTCGTCAGAATGAAATAAGTGAAAGAAACGCTTTAAAAAAAAAGTAAATAAAGCTTATACACCTGATACAAGATGACTGCTTAATTTTAATAGTGTGTGTGTGTGGCTTTTTTTTTATTTTTAATTCTTGAAAAATTCTATTTGCTTCCTACGAAAACCAAGGAATGACTACAACATTTAAAACTACGTATTATTCTGATTACTGACGCAAGCAGAAATTTTTCTATTTATCCGTACATAATTTACTAATATATTGTATGTATAAAACTATGAATTGTGCGTTACATTGCAAAATTACATAGAATAAGATAAATAAAATTTACCCTTTTTTTCCCCCCTCTTCAAACTGAAAATTTAGAGAGAAGCAATTGCCCCTCCCCTCCTCCTTGTCCCTTTCTGCGCCATTGATTCCTATACTCCTGGTAATAAGACAGCCAACTTTCCAAGTATTACTTTTTTCAAATCTTTTCAAATTTTTTTTGGTCAAATTCTTTTTTTTTTTTTATATATAAAATTGTAGCTTTGCAAATATTAATTGGATACACGTAAGAGCCCACTATCCAGAATAAACTTATTTAATAACAAAGAAAAGTTATTGTGTCCATTTGTATGAAATTGTGAGACCATTAGTGCACAAATTGAGATTGGTTTGATTTTTACTGGACCTTCTAAACTACACGAGTGTCTAGTGGTGGTCTAGTAATTGTTATCGGCACTTCCTTAAGGCGTTGCAAACCAAATTTCCAGCTAATGGACCGGGCTTTCCCAGGTTCGCAAATGATGCGTCTGGCACTGAAGAAGAAGAAAGAAGAAGAAAGGAAGGAAGGAATAAGGGAAAAAAAAAGTATCGATGCAAAGCTTCCGAAATGCCCTTGGAATATCACCTTGAAAAGGATTAATGGAAGAGGAATATTTGATCGTCAAATCATCTTAGCTTTGTCCTTTTGAAATCTAAAGGAAATAAAAGCAAAGTAAAAGGATGTCATACAGCAAATGAGGATCATTGTGCGGTAGTGCACACAATCGAACTAACTGATAATTAGACGGAAGTAGACGCATTAAAAATAATCTTATGTTGACACATCGATATAAAGTTTTAAAAAATCCCAATAAATGAGAATGTTTGAATGAGAGTAGTTAACTATGGATAAATTTAAAAAACAACCCACAATCAACACAAACACTAAATCAAAAGTGGAAGACATTGCTGATGCATCCGATTACATAATTTCTTTCATGCCCATACCATTTCAAACAACAAACTGTTGTTAATGCACGTGTTGATGAGCCATATAGACAACACATTGATTTCTCATTGAAGGTACATCGGCAGAAGGCTGACAGAATTAATATTTTTACACGAAGTGTTCAAGCATTGTCTTTAGGATTCAGATCTGAGGATATGACTGGACAATCAGTCTTTGCTATCTTAACACTTCGACGATTTCCAACCTGAGTCACGATTGAAATCTTCCTACGATTGTCCATCAAGCAGCAAAGATGAATGAAAGTTAATTCATCATGTTACAACGTAACATAATTCATTTTCATGAGTGCTTTTCTTCCAAAGCAGTTTCTACGAAAAACAAATATCTGGTATTAGCCTATTTCATTTACTTGTTAAAGAATAATTTTCCAACATAGGAAGATTTCCAACACTAATATCTCTGGTTCTTATTTCTCCCACCGCTTGTAGTATTGTTGCTACCAAGTGTCGGATACGTCTTTCAGTTTGTCACTGTGATCCCTTTGTTCATCTTTGGAGCCTGCATCTGCAGCCCTGACTACCACATTGCTAGAACAGTGAAAGAGATCCTTTTAGTTTAAAGTTATCATTTTTTTTTATATATATTTATATCGCACGTAACTTGTGATACTCTTCTTTTAAAAAAAATATATACTTTAATGTAAGATATTTATTGGAAAGAATTACAAATTGATGTTTCCACTCACAAGTGAACCAACTAATCCTAAAACCCAAGAGCATGATTTAATTTCCATAGCAGTTTATCAAGGTGTGAGCACCATGTTACGCAAAGAGTTTAGTCGCACGCAGCAGAATCACACATACCTCTAATGGTATATGAGGGATCAGTCAACATTCAGATACTCGTAATTCAACAGCATTTCGAGGCGGCCGTTGAAGACTTGCGATCGTCATCCTGTGAGGTTCCTTGATGCTCAATAGATCGTAGGTCACATGCATATTTGATAATAAGGTCGGTAAGTGACCGACCATTATCTTACTGGGAAATAATCTCTAGGATACCATTCAGAAATAGTGACACCACGCGTTGTTCAACTCATCCATTCTATATATCACTAACCATTCTAAATACCAGAGATCATTTAACCTAACTAATCATATCCATAGTAAAATGCTGCTTATGGACAACAGCTGAATCCTCATTGTAGTCATATTGACGTTAGATGATTGTTTACATCTATTAGAGACTCATTATCAAAAATTCTGCCATTTATTTCGCAGTCCCATTATTTTATCACTCCCGCCGAACTCGTCGACGCCCAATGGTTAATGACAGTCAACACAGCGGTTGTCGGGATCTCGCACTGAACTTGTTTCACTGTCCGAATGATGACTGGGGTTTCCATAGTTGCCGCTATAGCCATCGATTAGTATATTATGGATATTCAGTCACTTGGCGTCCAATATGCCAATGAATCTGCGAGATGCACGCCTTCCTTCAGAATTCTGTACGGCAACTAGGTTATACAATTTTGAAGCCATTGTTGCTAACAAAGCCCAACTATTCTTTGACCGCCAGCCAATATTTTTCTGCGATAGAAGCAATCGCACATGACGACTTCGGTAGCAACCTTCAACATTACATTATTTGTTCGGTACAATTTAATACAAGAGACATGGTATGGTTTAGTGTCCCATGTCTCCACTTACATCCTTATAGCCTAATTGATTTCACACTTGAATGTTGTATATTCCGCTGCCTACATACATCTACTAGCCGTTCCGGCATGGCCTAGCGGTCTGGTCGGCAGTCTGCCGTGCGGACGCTGTGTCGGAACCTGGGATCGAATCCCGGACCTATCTCCGGACAGAATACAATGGATGGATGGATGGATACATCTACTGATTTGTATGCCGATACGCCGATTCTTTCTGAGTGCGAATATTTTAGTGTCGAGCAGTATATTTACTGAACTTAGTCTAATGTTAACGAATCTTAAAAAAATAATCTTGGAAAAATATTGAACAGTGCTAACGGTTGGATATCAGTAACTTCATTGAAAAAAATCAGTAAAATACCCAATAAATCTATTATAACATTACCTATATAAATCTACATCTAACAAAAAGAAAAATCAAAGAGAATTAGCAAACTTTTGGCTCTTAATTAAAGCAATACATAATACTAAAAAAAAGATATTAAGTGACGATAAGTTCTGAAAGTGGGTAATAAAGCGAGCCTGCATTTGTTTTGCAGTTATTTTAAAATTTGATCAGAACCATTGTGGTTCTCTTGCAATGGAATTAATAATTCATGTATTTCTGTCTCGACAGTCAGTTAAAGTTAAAGTTTCCAATAAACCCTAATATTTAAACGCTTGAATCTGAATCATAAATTTCTGAAATTTTGGGAAATCATCATTTTTTTTTTCTAATTCTGAAACAAACCTTTGAGGCATTGGATATATGCATTTTTGCATAAATGTAAAAAAAAATGAAGCTGTTTTACATATAACTAAATTGTTTTTGGAAATTGCTAGACTGAAAAGCATCAGAAATAGGTTTTTTTTTTTCATCATTCCTCCCCATCACAGGCTAGAATGTTAATCGTATAAAAGAACAAACCAATTCAGTTACAACTACTCTATATTTTGAAGAGGGATGTATAATATTGTATAATAAAGATGGTAATAGTTGTCATAAACATCTATAAATATGAATACAGTTATGGAGAGGAAAAAGAAATAAGTATTCCTTTGCTAGCCGTAACTAACTGAAAAACGTTTCCCTTCCCTCCCCCTTTTTTTTTATTAGTTCTGAATGTTGATAAGACTCGTTCAGAATGAAATCTGAATTTAATTTTGTATGCGTTCTTTGATTTCCAAATATTCAGTGAAGTCGACTTGACACTACCTCAAAGTCTTTCAATGTTTTCTATATTGCAATGATTTCTAGACTATTCTTATACACTATGCCAAGAATAATAAATATAATATGATTGATCAAACGTACTCTTGTACTATGACTACTTCCTTTACTTTCTTTAAGTAAAGGCGATAGTGCTGAAATTTAAGGAACTAAGAATAATTTTGATCAACATTGTTCAAGAAAAGATTGTAATATCCTGTGAAGAAAGATGGAGTGGCTTAGAGGATAGAAGTACATGCTAAAAGTTGAGCTTAATTCGGATGTCCAATTCTGTTTTCCTTGAACATGTAACTTTACAAACATGTAAGGATTTCGTTTATCGATTCAAGTTTAGAAAGTTAAGAGATATTGTCTTTTTGTCTTAAGAAAATGAAAACATAACAACCACAAAAAAAAATCTATTTCATTTTTACAGCCTTCGAAGAAAAGTTTATGGAAACATTCTTTAAAATTAACCTTAGTAATAGATTTTTTTATCCTACTTTCCAACAGGAAAGTGAGGCCCATCAAATTAGTCAGTTTTTTTCTTTTGTGTCCTTCTTCCCTCGCCAAACAATTTTTTAATTGCTCAATGGATCTTCTTAAAGCTTGATTTGCACATTCGAGGATTAAGGATGTTGCAACTTTTATACTTGAAATCTTTTCCAAATGGGACAATAATATGAAACGATAACAAAAATTTCTCTAGAAAAGCATTGAAATGTAAACAGTGGATTTTCATTCTGTTTCTGTTGATATGTCATTGTCTTAAACAATGAATTTTAAATCTTTAATCCATTTCTCATGGTTTGATGTGATTAAAATTAACCCGATTTAGATGATTTAAGTAAACTGTGGCGATTATCAGAAAATGGAAAATTCTGGACTGAAAATTCAGAATTATGTTATATTCGGAATGTCAACGTCCGCTTTTCGTTTTCACTACTTGAAGAAAAAAAAAAAAAAGGAATATTGTTAAAAAAAATAATACTTAAAGAAAGTTAAGGCTTAATTTCTTTTGCACTTTTTGCACATAATAAGCATATCTAGGCTTATTATGTATACCTAAGAAAAATAACCAAGACCATAGACAGCGAAGAACAGAAAGAGACAAACAGAGAAAAGAAAGGACGCATCCTGATTCGACTTCGGGATTCGAACTCAGATTCAGGATTGGCAGCCAAATAGTAGACTACCGAATAGACCCCTCGGCGACGCGACGTTTGAATGGTTTTATTAACATTATTTAGATCTTTTTTCAACATAAGCTCAAGTTCTTCCTGTTGGACTGATGTGCTCCGTGAAGGATATTTTCGGTTTTTCTTTCAGTTTTTTTCCCCTAAAAAAGAAGTGGGAGATTTTGATGAGAAATAGAATGTTTCATGAAGTAGAAAATGTAATTTAGTTGTTATGCTTAAATGCACAAGATATTGTTTTCTTTTTATCAGTCATTGTTTCTGAAGCGGTTTTTTTTTCCTTTTTTTTTTTTAATTCCCCTAAAAACAGAGGTTGATTGGAAAGTAAGAATACTGTTAAAACGAAATACAAACTTGCTCAAGAGAATGAGATATTAATAGAAATAGGATAGCTATTCTTTATGTAGATTCCAATGCTGTTTTGGGCATCTTTTGTCATCTTCATTTGAAAACGATTTAAACTATAAAAGCTAGATCGTCTGAATGTGCATACCAAGATTCAAGAAGATGCAGCCAGCGGCTTTAAATTTTTTAAAAGGGATACAAAGGCTGACTAAGCCTTAGTAGATTAAAAATATCGTCTTGTTCCCAGTTATAAAGGAATATCCTCTATGGAAACATTTCAATATTACTGCTTTATACATTGTTATCGCTAGTGAAATGTTTCCGTAGAAAAGATTCAACCTGAATATGGGTCTCAACAAATGGAAAACTTCACGGAAGGATCTAGAAAAACTGATCTTACGTTGCTAAAAAAAAAAAAATATGTCAGTGATTACCTGAAAAAATACAAAAACTTCAAATAATAATTAATTCTGAGAAAGTGTTAAGCAGCAGAATTGTAATGTAGCAATGGCAGACGGTGTATTCTTATTTTCCACGGATTCAACTTAGCAGAAGAAAATAAAAGTGGCAAATTCTTTTTGTTAAATACCTTGCAAACATAATTCTGTGAACTGAAAATTATGGCTTCTTGTAGATTTTGCGTTGTGCATCCATATTTATTTTCAAAAGTAATAATAATACCTGAATAGAAACCATAGCAGTTCAAGTACCATAGTTATTAGAACAACTCGTGTAATAAAAGCAGATCTTTAATCTCGAAGTCATGAGAATGAAGAAGATCTCCTGTGGATCTTCCAAGAAGTCCTCCATCTGTAGTTCCAGAAAGACGACTTTGTCTCTGAAGGAGGAATAAATTATCGAACCAAACATTAAATTTCTGTAATTCAGATTTAATAAACCCCGAAAGATAACTTTTAGAAACATAAAGCGTTAGTTTGTGTACAATAGACAGTTTAGCGTTATCTATACAATACGGGAACTAAGATTTTTTTTTAAAAGATATTATAATGAAAATCCAAGTAAGTAAATTGTCTTAACCAGTTCTGAAAAAGTTTCAGGAATTAGATTTGCGTACAGACTTTTTTTTTTTTATAAAACAAACACCAAGCAAATTAGTATCGACGATTACCTGGGAATGAAAACAAAAATATGTAAATTATTTTAATAAACTTAAAATATTAAAATAAAATTTAAAAATTTAAAAATTGATAATTTTTAATGCCGCTGACTTTTATTCTCGTTTTTCTTAAATTTCGTGATTAGACGGGGACAATCTGCTCATGAAATGAGATATACAATTTTGGCGATAAATACTGGACATCCTGTATAATAGGAGCAGGTGGCAACCGTAATTCCAAGTATATTGTTCATTTCTTTACTGCCAAGGGCTTCAGCCATTTTGAATTTATAACTAGTAAATAGAAGTTTACTATTTAAAAAGGTATTGTGTAGGCCCATTTTTTTTTTCTATTTATTAAAAATTACCACTTTAAAACTTAACTAATATACACATAAAGACATTAATTAATAGAACCAACCACAAGTCGGTTGGTGGAAAAGGAAATTTACAATTACTGGCTCTTAATCCGACCATTTATCACTTTGCTAATAAGAATAAATAACTTTGTCGTTGTTGTCGTCCTGGTTAACAAGATAATGGAACATTTGACCTGCAACTTCAGCAAAGTTGATCTGTAGACACCTTAAGATAAGAAATATTAGTGTTGAAATATTGTAAAAATAAGAAATGGATTTCTACCTTCAGGAATAACATGACTTTACAGCAGAGAGTGTTAGTTAATACTAAGATATCCAAAAAGGAATCGTGAACTCAGAGACTTATTGATGAAATTGGATTTCCTATAAAAGAAAAGGAGAAAAATTAACCTTCGTTTTTGAGGTTGTATTTCAGGAAAACTGCAGAAACGTGACGCATTTTGGCATCAAAAACTACATTCCATGCATCCTTAAGGTCTTTTTATTTCCTTCCATAAAAAGGTAAGAACATTGGAACCGAACGACATTAAAACTTTGTTGATTTCGTTTCCTTCGCAAAGAATATTTGCTAAGAACAGACGAGTCACGCAGCAGCAACAGGATTGGCTTCAAATTTTTAGCTTTTGAAGGTTTTATTTTATCGAAGGAAAATGGAGAGATATGGAAGAACCAATGGTGGTATCTTGGAGATGCTGTGGGATAAGTTGATACAATCATTGAATTTAGCATCAAAGAAAAAAAAAAAATCAATAATTAATTAATGATTAATGAAGTTCAAAACTAATCTTTTTTTTTGTTTATTTAGAAATAAAATTAAGATTATTGAATATATCTTTACTTTGGGATGGTTTAAAATGCTTTGAACTTAAAAAATTCGGGTGCTTTAATATTAATTCGTTTTGTAGATCAAATACTTTGAATAGACAAAAAGTGCAGATGTCAGAGTGTATATTACATAGTTGTATTTTTTAGAACAGTTTTTTTTTTTCCCCCCAAAGTATGATCTGCAATCCAGGGGGTCTGAACGAATCAAAAATGGAAGAATTTAGTTCACATTTTTCGAAAATTTTCTAGATAATATTGATGATTAGTTTTTTTGTTGTTGTTGTAATATTATCCTTCCGTTGAAAGTCTTCAGACCGAACTGTTTGGACGGTTTCACTCTCGTTCTGTTCTATGATTCTAGAATTGGAACTAATACAGGTTTAGAATAAACATAGCCTTACTTTGATCTGTTCAAAATTAGTGTCGTTCTTCTTATAATCATTGTTTAATAATATCAATTTTAATGAAATGTTGTTAATGAGAATGGCAAGTTTGAAAAATATAGACCTTTCAAAACAAGAAATTATGAAATTTGATGATGGCAAAGGAAACAGTTAATTTAAACTAATATATAAATTCTGTTACTTAAATATACAATTCAAGACTAATTGGTAGCATGAATTCTTCTTTTTTTATTTTTCTTAAATATTTTTTAATTGTCGTGTCCTAAGATTGATGGGAAATAAATTCTCTCAAATAAACAAAAGAGTATAACTATACTTTTTTTTTCTTTTGTAAGACAAAAAAAATTGAAAATGAAACATTTTACTAATACAGTATTTAATATTTTTTACCAATATTTTACTAATGTTTTGGAATTATTAGTAAGTAAGCTTTAGCGATTTCCACGTTATTTGAAGACAGACTGTAAATTTTAAATTATTAACTTTAATGAAGTTTTTAATAAATATTAAAATTAATATCTAAATTTTTTTTACTTTTTACGGCGTAACTTACTTGTCTATAGGTCGTGAATAAATAATAATAATAATTAAAAAAATAACTTTTTTTTTCTTTTTTTATACAAACATATCGGCTTTAGTTAAAGCATAAAAAAAGGCAATAATATTTATTATAATTAGGTCTTCTTTTTAAAACAGCCTTTCCAGTGACTTTTCTTTTGCCCAGATTGGAAGATGCATTTAAACACACCTTGAAATTCCTACTTTGAAAGTGACGAATTGCCTTTGTTATTATTCACTGTGTCGAACTTGATATCGTGAATAGGAGAGTTTATTTATTAGGTGAAGACCATAGAAGGATAAGTAGAGAGAGAGAGAGACAGAAGAGGATAATATTTCGTAAATTATTCTGCTCACGGATCCAATTTGCAAGTGTGGGGTTGCATTGATCTTAAACAGTGGAGCATTGTTGAAACCTAATAGCTTTTCTCAGTTACTACCAACAGATTACTTGGACATCGTAAAAGAAAATGTTTTTTATGTTTTCTATATTAATATTTTTGCTCGTGCATATCAATGGACTTGGCCTCCCTTTCCCCCATGGTCTCAACTTATCATTCAAAATATATGCCGTCATAAAATAAGAATTACAGAGAATTATGTATAATTATTCACATTAAAAAGTATTGGTTAGTCATTTTCAGTATTAATGCTTTTGTAATAAAGAAGTTTCCTGTTTCCTGCATTCATTCGCCAGATGGCAGTATTAGCTCATCACATGATCTTTGCATTCTCTGATTGGATTCGGATGTGCTTATAAATCCGTTGTTCTCTTTGAGTTTGTCACTCGTCAACGTCTCGCCAGCGAGACGAAGCTAGTTGTATTTTTAACGTGTTTTTAATTTAATCTTGTGTGTTGGCTTCAAACTTTTTAACTTCATCATTGAGTTTCTTGTAAATTTAAAAATCTTTAAAACAAAATAGTCAGAAATAAAATTTAATAAATTGTCTTCTTCACTCATTAAAAACTATTACAGTTTTGACTTTAGGATACCTTTTAGTGTTGCTTAAAAGTTACAAATATATATACATACTATCTGTTTAGGAACTGAAGTAAAAACACAAAGTGTTATATACTGCGCAAGAACCTCCACAGATATCACATCTGCAACCGAAGTTTGCATAAAAATCATCCGAATCTATTATAAAAGTTAGCTTATTTCTACGACTGCTTCAATTGGCAAAGCCTCTTGTTTGACAAAAAAATGGAGAGCGCTAATTTTCCAAACGTAAATGGAAGACATTATTTCCGTAAAGATGTGAAATGGAAATCAATAGGATGATTCGAGGCTGGATAAAGTTAATCAGAGGTTAGCAGGATGATTATATGTGAATTACAAGACATCTTTGGAATCGATATCAAACAGTTCACATGATCTCCTATTCCTGGACTCTGAGAGCCACATCCGCTAGCGAAGACCGTTAGCTACTTGTAAACCTCAAGATATATTAGGGCACATAAGGCTTCGTCAGGGTCATCTTTATGTAAGAAGTCACTTCAATCACTTAGAATGCTTAGAACGAGGAGGTGAAAGGGGTGTCCGTTTAACGTCCTCACAAATACTGGTTCGATTGAATTGATGCCGACACTATTTTCACTGGATTCGAAGGGAAAGGCAATGGTTGTTTACTGCGTCCCGAATACTGATCAGAGGGAAACAGCCATCCGTAGGGAAATGGATTTCCAGATGAGTAGGCCTTAATCCGATACAGCATGTTAAGGACATCCCTAAGAAGATGGGTTACATATTTCAATGTGTCTCTTCATAATCTCCAAGAGCTCAGATCTGATCTTTGACAAAAATGTAACAATAAATTAATGTATTTCAGTCTGGGAATTCTAACACCCTATTAACAAAATTTCTTTGTTGAAGTTTGTAATCCATTGTGACTATATTCTACTTTAAGTTACGTATTTTGAGACACTGCCAACGGAATTCTCCTTTCTTTCAATCGTTTGGGCATTTGTTATCCCAGTAAATATCAGTCATATTCACCAAGGATTTTTTTTTTTTGTGGTTTATATTTTTGTTGCTTAAATCTGGAGCACCAGTTTACAATTCAATATATGCATTCATATATAAAGTGATTACTACATTTAACTTTCGATTTTTTAAAATTTTGCAAAAACCACTTGTTGTTTAAGTGGTCTTTCACGTTGACGTCTAAAATCTCCAGTATTAATCTTAAAAATCTGGTTAGAGCTGTAGTTTATTTTTTTTCCGAATCTTTTTAACTTCATGTCATTGTGGTTTAGAAAAATTTAATATCTTCTGTAGACAAACGTAACTTTAAAATAAATCTACTTCAATCACTTGGATTTTTTCCCCTTTTTTTCCTTTCTTTCACTTATTAGTTTTTAGTCGTCGAGAATTCTGAGCTAAATAAATACAGGGTGTCTCAGCTAAAAGTAGCCCGGTCTCTAAAAAAATAAACAAACGGTTACATTAATCAACGAGTGTCTGGGATACCCTGCATTAATAGCAAAATAACCGGTCGGTTTAATCTCTGGATTAAAATCAACTAATTAAAAAAATAAACAAACAAACAAACAAACAAAAACAAGATATAATCTATAATCCTTTGACAGTTTGTCATATTTGATTATCTAAGAATATGTTTCGCGAAATATCTACAAAATTAATTCTCCTTTAAGAATAAATGTCTTTTTTGACTTGGAGCAACTTCAGTTCTTAAGAAAATAAAAAATAATCGGTATTAAAAAAAAATCCTTATTGAACTCTCACAGTTTGCTTAGA
The DNA here is from genome assembly GCA_023159025.1 of Thereuonema tuberculata. Classification (NCBI taxonomy): domain Eukaryota; kingdom Metazoa; phylum Arthropoda; class Chilopoda; order Scutigeromorpha; family Scutigeridae; genus Thereuonema; species Thereuonema tuberculata. Next base: position 350,377,534 of record JAFIDM010009631.1, read on the forward strand.
TTTTGAAAGGTACCATTTTTTTTCTGTTTTTTTTTTTTCCCTTTTCCTGAGCTTTTTTTTTTTTTTTAATTTAAAATTCTTTCATTTAGAGATCATTTCCAGGAAAGATATAATAAAAAAAAGACGGTTGAAACTACATGCATTTGATTTTTTTATTTTTGGATAAAATCCGAATTTTTATTCACGAGTTCAGCTCTATTCTTTTCTCTCGTTCTCCTTTTACGTTATCTTCTCACGATATCCGCCTGATCCCTACGACACTGTTCTCCTGGTCTCATTTTTTTCCATTGCAGAGGTGTTAGAGGTCGTGTGCGATCCCTTCTTTTTCTAAAAATGGGCGCGTTCGGAGAAATACAGCTAGTTTCTGAACACCTTCCTTCCGTTTCACACGTTCTCTCTTCTGGCATTTTTTTAGCTACACCACCCATGGCAGTTTCTTCACGCGGCAGTGTTCTACTTGAACTCTGTCGACAAGAGGAAGGTGTTGATGCGGGGGCGTGTATTGCAAAACAATGCTGGCCTAACCCTCTGAATTGTTATAATGCTAAATATACATATAACTTTTAGTCTTACAATTTAAAATGGCTTCAGTCAAAACCTTGTTAATTAAACTAACCTAGAGTTTAACGATTTTGTTTGTTTTTTTTGAAATTGTAATTTTTTGTTAATCTTTTCAGGAGTTTACATAACATAGTTATTGAATTTGGCTACTTTTCGCTATTTTACGAAATTTTGAAAGTTTCGTAAAATATACAAATAAAAAAAGATAATTACAATAGATGTTACAACTTTCATGGAAATCATCGATGGTAAACCATGGTTAGCGATCTTAGCTCGTACATATGGGTCCAGTTTTTATAAAAAAATCATGTAGGGACAATCATGTAGAAACTTACCCTAAAGTTCCAGATTCCTAGATTAACTTGTTGAATAATCTGACAAAGTACCTTAACAGTATTTTAATCATTAAAATGGTCAAATTTGATTTCAAGTTTAGATGGATCAAGGGCTTATTGAGTTGATCAGAGACGGATATCCGGAACTCATGGGTTTGATTCCAATCGCAGGTGAAGTGTGGATGTTTCTTTATCCCCTTTTTCTTGACTCGTCCGAAGGCCACGAAAAGCCTGAATACCTTTCTTCCTTGAATTCGAATTCTGTTATTCTTGAGACAATAAAATAACGGCTCTCGGCTATTAAATTTTGATCTGAAGAAGTTGTGCTTTGAATAAAGAATAGGTATAAAATAATGAATCCATGAACGCCACCAGTAAGATATAACCTAGTAACAGAGGCTTCAAAGTTGAATTAAAGCAATAGGTTATCTTCTTGAGAGGGTCAGAAGCACAGAATGTGATGCTCCTACGATCGCAAGTCGAATTAACTTAAGATCGGAGGGTCAATCAACTGTCCCTCTCCTCTTATTCTCATAGAAATAACCCAATACCCGCTCGACAGAGGGCTTAACGAATCCATCTGAAAGTGAAATAACTAGGAAGAATCGCAGCTGACAGGATGGAGCTTCTCCAGTCTACAACTAAGCGCTTTACCACTTGAATTACAGAGAGTCATACTGCTTCCATATATTGTCCTTTTCTAAGTCAAAATAATCTACATTCACTGATATAAAATGTTTGATTAATTTTGCAACAAAACTATGATAGGTTGGTTTCAGTCAATCCAAACAACTCCAGCCATCAAGCCATCCAACTCTTCTGTCACTTGAAATTCTCAAGAATCGAATTCTAGAAGAATTTGGACTCTTTTAAGGACAAGAACATCCGTCATTAGTTTCCTAAAACCTTTTTAATGGTAAAATTTAGTCAATTGGATAGAAAACATTGATCCACCAACTGTGCGATGGCTCTCGAGAAGATGGTTCCCTATTTGTTGGGTCACTGGGCAGCTATGGCTAAATAAGGTCAAGTATTTTTTTTTTTTTATAGTTTGCAGTTTGGCATGTAACTTAGGGGGCTATCATTTACCATTTTGTTTTCTTTGTTAGATGGTTTCTGTTGGTCGAAAAGTTTTAGGGAAACAAAATCAAAAGTTACAAAAATGGGATGTCGCCCTTTTGTATAAACTTATTTAGAGGATCTTGCAAGTCTTAGAAAGAACCTTATACTTCCAAAAACAGCCTCTCTCTTTTATGAAAATGTTAATATAATCTTTTTTTTTTTTATTTTTATTTCTACAGATTTAGGCATAAATTTTTGCATATTACAAACTACTAAAAAAGCATTGCAGTAAATGTTTTTCTAAGTGATTCGACTAATACACAATTTTGAAACATATCTTTTCTATGTTATTTTTTTTTTAAAGAAATAAAATTTCTCAAATTATTTTCTTCTTATTACAATAAATATGCATTTTGTTTTTTTTATTATTTTCTTTTTATAGTTTACATTATTATATTTGTTTGACATTGTTTCTATCAAAAACAAAATTGCTTTAAAAAGTTTTTTGAATAATGTTATTGTAGAGAATTGATATAATAATAATAATAATAATAATAATAATAATAATAATAATAATAATAAATCTCTGTAACACTATAATCGCTTATAATTAAATTAAACAAGACATGACTTCATTAAATAAAAGATTATACTGTACTATAAATACGAGTAGTAGTACCAATAATAACAATTATTCATTAATCATGTCATTGTCTTATCCAAATTTATATTTCTTTTAATTTATCATATAAAAATGGAATAATTTGTAATTAATTTGAATATTTTTATTTTTTTCCTCAAACGGTTTTATTTAAATTTCAATGAAAGATCGTCTTTTCTTTTTCTTTTAAGTCTTTACTTACTTTGATATTGAGATCATTCCATTGACGATGTGGAAATGGGAATCGTACCTTCATCAGACCCAAACGCGGAAATTCAGTTCGATAACGCCACCCACGCGCCAGAGGAAGTGGGTCCATTCCCTGAAGCACGCATCAGATCTTCCTCCCTCACCTCTGACCTGTTCGCTGTCAGGGATGCCTCTGTGGGTCTCGCTTCGATGCCTGCGGCCCACGGACAACCCAACAGCAGTCCTCGATTCCTTCCCTCTTCCAAATATAGGTCTTTCTTCTTCATTCAGGATTCTTGTGCAATATAATATACCACGCTTCTAGTATGGGAACAAAATCTAAACTAACAACAAAGTGAAATTGAAGGGAACATTAAAAAAAAATATATATATATTTCTATAAATTTTATAATTTTTTTTTCAGTCCTTATATATTTTATATTTTCAGTTATTACTTATTTTTTCAGTTATTAAAAAATTAATAACTTTTAAATTTTTATTATCAAGGAATACTCTATACTTTGTTCTTGATTTTTAATATTTTCTCACAAATATGTTGAATAATTCAACAGTTAATGATTTTGAATTTCTAAGATTTTGTTTCAATTTCATTGAAATTCTATTGAGATCTAGATCTGCATTTCAAAAAAGAAAAGAAAACAAAAACAAACAAAAAAACTATTACATTCAGGAAAATTTTGTTTTGAATCGTCACTAATTGATTAAATTACTTTAATTACTGTAATTCATTTAACTTATTTTCTTTTCTATGCAAATTTTCAATCAAATAGTAATTACGATTTGTCGACCTTAAGAGAATATCGCAGTTCGATAATTTTTTTTAATCACTGCTATAATAAAACCAATGGACTATTTATGAAATATTTTATTACATTTTACGAAGATACTGACTAGAGTAAAAAATCCGACTGAAAATAAATTTTATGGTGTGGGTTGGGGTAGCTGAAACAAAAAGCCCAAAATTAAAAAAAAAAAAAAATGTTGATATAAAGGTATTTTACAAAAGATAAATAGAAATAAATTAATATATACCGGTATATTCAGAATTAATACTCCACCCAATCGAGCTCCTAACTACAGCTTCTAGATTATTCTGAATGAGTGCTATGATCTATTCTGTATTGATTTCCGTAGTTTTTTCCCATTGGGTTTCAAAGACATTTCTCGTCCTTCAATTTCATTGACTCACATTTTCCACCATTTTGATTGGATAGATTCTATTAAATGAAATCAACATCATTGCATCAACTTTCCAATAAACCACCCCTTAAAAAGAAAGGATTCATTTTCGATGCATTTTAATCATTACAGTATTTCAGCTTTAAAAATACTCGATTACTCCATTTGTTACGACATCTAACCAAGCTGTTAACTACGAATTAACCTATTTCTGTAAGATCTTGTAACACGAATTTAAAAGTATACAAACCTAAGGTAAACAAATAAAGGTAAAGCGTCAAAGACTGAACCTAATCGCAACACGCTATGTCCCATTGAGATACGTATATTTGCTGAAACTGTTACCTCATTTACATGTTAGATTATACAAACGACCTATTGTACATTACGGAGTTAACAATTAAATATATTCTAATGACATCAGTCCTTCTAAACATTCATTTCGTTAAAATGCAAAAAAAAAAAAAATAAATATTGTTTTTGTTTTTGTTATGAAACTTATCTTTTCTTTTTATCTACTTCCCTTGAAAAAGGAAACTGTATTATTTCCCATGTAACAATAATAGTAATTCGTTACAGTTTCTTGTTTTGTCGCCATTATCTTTGTGACCTCCGGAAGTTTTGATCAGTTGTGGGATTTGTCGCTCAAAAATGTTTATTTGACAAGAGAGGTGGAACTATCGCAACGGACTATCTGATGCGTGCAGGCTTACAAATCGACCTTAGAGAATCGTTTCCAGTTATAGTCTGCGGTTTGCCTAGTTATTATTTTAACCAAAGTAAAAATAGACTCAAATAAACCTGACATGCAACACTCGTTTCCATTGCAGGACATCCTTGTTTGATGCTTAAATTGTTTTTTTTTTTTTTACGTAGTTTTCCCGCCTTTTTGGTATCTTTAAAGACAGGTTTCTTAAATAGTGTGGCCTTACTTAACACTAAAGTTTAAGCATAACATAAATATTCTATCAGCTATAAAATCTTTAAGGATTGTTAACATCACACTGTAGTCTTAAAGAAGAACAGGGTGTCTACAGAATCAGGGAAATCAGGGAAACCGGGAATTATCAGGGAATTTTGTTATTCTGAAAAAAAATCAGGCAATTATCAGGGAATTTTGCAATTATTACTTAAAATCAGGGAATTTTTTGGTTGAATAGATCGTTTTTTTTTTTGGTTGAACAGATCAGGGAATTATCAGGGAATTTTAAAAGAAATTGTTCATGAAATCAGGGAAAAATCAGGGAATTTTTTTTATTCAGATTTTGTAGACACCCTGTAGAAAACGGGATATTAGCAATAAGACTACACTCCTAAATACAAAGTTTGATATTGTTAAGTACACTGATCTTTAAATTATTTAAGTTGATCCATATTTCAAAGGGAGGGAGCGTGGATAAACTTAAGAAACAAATCAGATGTATACAGTAATATTAAACTTCCTAATATGGCATACGATGTAAGTTACTTAAGCGACTTCTATTCTAACCTCATAATGTAACATTACCAACACCTACTCAAATAAGGCTGGAAAGTACGCATAATCTTAGTAAGCATAATTTGAAATGGATCAGTGCACTTTTTTGGGGTTTCTTAAGGCATTTTTATTTTTAGACCGTATTCTGCAGTAGCCATTACCAGGAGTCTGGAAACGCTGACATCTAAAGATGAGTACTAATAAAAGTAATTTCATTGACTTTGATCTATTTTAAAATTAGTGAAAGCATTATCCCAATAAGAATAACAACAATGATCTAAATCAATAACAGTTTGTCTGGCTGATAATGTAAGAGGGTTTTATGAACATCAAAAGCTCGTAAGATGTAGTCAAACTAAAATCTGAAATGTGAAATTTGATTACAGTTAGTGCATCCTTTTGGAGTATTTAAGGGCACAGTATTTTGGCCAATTCTGAAGTGATCCATAAACAAGTCTGTCACCACCAAATTCAGTTAAGGCTGAATAATAACATTAAATCCTAAGTGTAAAGTTTGTTATTAATCAGAGCATTGTTCTTCAAGTTTACTTACATTTCAGTGTTTTGCCCATACCTAACAAAGTCAAATCCTATTTATATCATAATCTTCAATATGAGAAGATTGGTTAAACAAAATGTTTACATCAAACTTTGAGGTTGTCTATTGACAAGATTCTAAACAACAGAAATCAAAGTAAAGATATTAATAGCTTAAAGCTAGTTTTGTTGAAATAAACGATTATTTCTTTTTTTTCCTCCACTGTGTAAGTCATTTGATCAAAACATTTTACAGTATTTTTTTTTTTGATTAATCTGCTGTATTCTTTATCTAATACTATCACACGATTGATGCAGACTCTACTGATTCCTAAATCTTCATGTTAACTGCCATTACTAATCTCAACTAATCTGTTTCTTGCGAGTCTGTAAATCGGCTTGTTTTTTTTTATTCACATTCTTGTGTTTACCATCTGCTGTTAGGTTGAATAACAGCAAAATTAAATTTTAAATATACAGACAATGGTTTTGAAAATTCTCTTTAAAATATTCAGTTCATTAGTCACACAGTTCATTTTACTACAATCGAATTTACATCTTCTTATATATTTTTTTCCGGACTTTCCCCCTCCCCCTCATCGCCACCACCCGGAAAAAACTATGATGTCGGCAAGTTAACTGAGAACCCATCTTCTTTACTTACCAAGTTATGAATAAGGTCTACTTCTCTTCCTTTAAAGAAACATACGATGAAAGGAGTCATTAGACCAGTTAATTGAAGTGGTTTCTGTTTCCTGTCTTCCTTTGTGACGATCACTAAGGTTTTTCCATCCATCAGTAAACAGACGAAGAAAAACAAACGAACGAATTGCTATGTAAGTTGTGCTTTTGTCAGTTTCAATTCCGATATTTTGGTGCATGTGTTTTAATAAACTCTAGAAGCTTTACAAGAAGTCAGAAATTTGGCGCAAGTTTTAGGCGTGGTCTTCTTTGTCGTTGGGAAAAATCAATATCTTTACAATTGTTAAAAGCTCTGTGAAAAGCCAAGCTATTCAGTGAGAGAACACTCGGCAAAAAACCCACGATCGTAACTATAAAAAAATCATGCAAATGTTTTTTACCATTAGATAAGCACATGGGATATTCCCTAGAGGCCAAACCTATTAGGGGTTGATGGTTTATTATGGATGAGAACTGAATGAGTAACTTCCTTGTAAAACAGACACTTATGTCTTTAATTCTTTAATTGATGTTAGAAATACATTAGCCTTTCGATCCCACTTTATAAACGGTACCAGTTGTAAGTTGGTACAAATACAGAAACAAATATATTTCCCGTAACATTTTAAACACCATGCCAACAAAGTTCGTCTACTTCCATTTTATAAAGGAATGCATTCATATACAAAATAAAAAGGGACAAATACTTTTTATTCTGGTTTTTTTTTTTTTTTTTGTTGAAAAAAAAAAAAAAAAAAAAAATCGAACGAATTTAAAAATGCAACTTGTCATACAAACTATGCTAAGTAATCAAAGGAGAGAGAGAAAGGGAAACTTCCAACGCCTTATATGCAAATACAAAATCTTAAGGTAATGTGACCAGTCTTCCTTCTCAGAATCCATTGTGATGTGTGTTCTCAGAGCAGGCAACTAGTAAGATTGTTGTATAGTTTGGTTCATTTAGCCTCTGAAGTGTAGAGCCTTTGACAGAATGGAGACATTGTATAGAGATACATATAAGGAATTCCTTATCTGATATAGAACTAATAATCTCTGTAATCAACTGCAGCATTTTATTTGTTTTTAATGAACGAAAGATTTGATAACCTGAAGATCTACTGCCATCTAGGTAATGACAATGTTAAAAAATAAATTTAAATTATAATGCATTCAAATAGAGAAAATTATGTTATTGTTATATGGAACACCGTAATAATTTAAAAAATGCTTAAAACAGAGAAACGGTTTGCGTAATGTACATTGAGTCGAAGTTGGCAACTGCACTCGCTTTTCTAAACCAAATAAAAATGAAAAACTCTTAAAATAAAATTCTAAAGCAGTTTAAAATTCTTGAATAATATGTGTTTCAAATGCTAGATTTAAACAATGCACAAAATATTTGGGCGTTTCTGTGATTGTAAATCAAAGAATGACCTAAAATATAATGAAGGAGGGTATCAGCTTGTTGACCGATTCGAATATTTTAGAAATTTTTGAATGGGTTTTGAAAATAATTCTAAAGAAATAAATATTCTTTGAAGAGAACTTTGATAAGGATAATGTCATCGGAACCTGGAAGTGTAAGTGTGTTTGACTAAAACAAGGGCCTACTCAGGGAAGATTTGTCCGGTTAATTTCTTTAACGAAACATTCTGAATCTTATTTTGTTAAAAGCTTTTTTTTTTTCAACATCATCTTTCCACTAGTCCAGTTGGAAAAGATGCGGCTGTGAGTGCAGACAACATGACCAACGTTGTCAATTGGTTTTCTTATCAGGGTAAGTGAATCCTTAGAAAAAGAAATAAATTCGGACAGCAACAATTTCCAGATAAAGTTTCAGGTTGTTCCATATGAAGTGGCCCTTTCTGTGCTGGCTGAAAGAAAAGGATTTCAAATCACAGGAGAGTAAATTATTTAATCAGTAATCTCCATTACTTGCAACATATCGGTCCCAACGACTACAGAGGATTTTAATGCCATTCTCATTTTGGTTGCTGGTATGGTCCCTAAAAGTCCTTGACTGCAGCCTGAAGTCATGAAACGTTTACTCTTCAACGCTATGTCTAAATATTGAAACAAATGGTAATCAGTAGACGATAAGTCCGAGGAATAAGGAGGATGAGGCTGAGTCTCCCACTTTAACTCTCAGTTTTTCGACGGTCATTCTCGACACATGCGACCAGATTGATTAATTCTGGTTCAGATTTCAATAATTTTTGATGAGCATCAGTAATGATTGTCTTCTTGGATGAATGCCAGGTGTTGGTGTATGTTTGGCCTTTTGATCGGCATGTAGCCATTGGGAAGAGTGTTTTTGAAAATCATATAAAATCCAGTTTTCATAACAAGTGATGATACGGTCCAAACATGGTCGGGACAAAGAGAGGAACAGATTTCAAGACGTCTGTCTCTGTGTGCAACTGTCGATTCACAGGACATCCATTTGTCCATTTTTTTTTAATCTTGCCAATCTCCATTAAATGTCTCGAAACTGTTGCAATGCTTACCCCAAGATCTCAGGGAAGCTCCCTTACGGTTATAGCCGTATTTCTCTTCACAGGCATCTTCCGTTCATCATCATTAAGACGTTTCTGGGGTCTTCCACATTGAAAGTTCGGCATTTCCGGAACGAAATTTTTTAAACCAGCGTCAGAAACTGCATTGTTTCCAAAGACTATTTTGATGTTTCGAGTAGATTCTGCGGCAGAATGATTCAGTTTGAACTCGTATCGTAAAATTAACCTATTTCTTTGGTATCCATGATGAAATGCTTCGATAATTTATTCCTCAGTCATTCACGCTTCGAGCACGAAATCTTGCTATCAGAATAACAAGAAACATAGCTTTCATATGGCGCATCACAAGTTCGGCATTTCCATTCTTTCGGGTATGAAAGTAGGCTTCAAACTTGACAACTACGAAAACGGCCATTTCATGTGGAGCAGCCTAATATCTAAAATTCGAAACCTCACTGCATTGCAGAGAAGCTTCAATTTCATTCTAATAACTACTGTTTTGCAGTTGAAAGCACTCCCACGAAATACAGTGAAGCCTTTTATTCTCGATCATTATTTTAAATATCAGTAAGTTCAATCATTACTTTAAATGTGAATGTAATCGAAGAATTCAAATTGGGATTCTAACTTCCGTCGTTGTAATCATTGGTGATTTTTTTTAAAGAAATTTTCAGGATTAGAGTCCTGAACGACTATTTCATACATTGATTTTTATCTTTGGAGACTTAAACACCAACCTAATACTTCTTGAAATGACATTTGGATTAATTTAATTCCAAATCTTTTTAAAGCAAAAAATTCATAAAATTGTGTTAGCCATTAGTATTAGCACTATTTAATTTTTTTCCGATAGTTAAAAAAGAAATAATCTTAAAGTCGTCTTGGGAGATATATTTTTATGTACTGTATGTTTATCTTCCTAAAAATATTATGAAACACTGACGGAATTTCTTCAAGACGCTACATCTCCTGTCTGTTCTTAGTACGAAATAAAACCATGATGTCACCTAATTGTTTTTACGGTGACAGCACTTTTTTATTGTCGTGATGTCACCATATTCTGTATTTATTAGTTAAAGCGGATGCAAAGTATTATGATTGCTGAAAGTGATAGCCTACGTAGCTGACCACAGAAAACGATGAAACGTTAAGTAGGCTCTCGTATTAGCAACTTCTTTGGTTAGTAGTTTATTAGATGCGTATCATTACTTCTCAGAACCACACCTTTACTCGCTGTTGGGATTCGTAATCAATTCTACCTCAACTATTCAGAGCCCTTTAAAGCTTTGGTAAACTTCTTGTAATTACAGAATTAAAAAACCATCAGTTATGTATCTATTTATATCTTTTTTATAATGTTTCTCTCTGTAGCAGATTTCAAAATTATGAATATAAAACCAGAAGTCTTTATATTGATAAAATGTTAGAGTAGATGCCAGTTTAGAGTTCGATCGGTTGAGACCTTAATAAGATATTGTAGTAGTTTATATGTAAATATTTT
>JAFIDM010009631.1:350388653-350448289 GCA_023159025.1 Thereuonema tuberculata
CGTTTAATTAGCTAATTAATTTAAATTCATTATGTTCTTGTCCAATCACTTTGTATTACGTAAACAATCAAACCAAACTATGTAAAAACCTGTAAAAACCCATGTTTTATATTTAATAAATTAATTCAGTTCAGTTCCAAACTTGACTCGTTTCTTCTTCGCTCCTATAAGACTCTCCCAGAAATACCATTACAATTCTGAAATAAATGATTTCTGAAAATATTTACATTATAAACTGTTACAATATTATGCCAATTAGAAAAAAAAAATACAGTTTTCTGTAGAGCACATCATAACCTTCTCTGAATATCCCCTTGGTCGCCTTCGATAAAATAAAGTTTTTATTCTTCTTTACTTCGTAATAGAAGTGAAACGTGGATTGTGGAAATTAAATACCTCAATTTGAGGATCTTTAAGAAAACTTTTATAGACCTTTTCTTTTATCGCTCACGTTTTTTGTTGTTTCCTTTTTTTTTTTTTTATTTCCTTATCTCTTCTCTACTAGGCAAAAGCATTTATAAGGGAACAGATAATCTTTGAGAATGATTTGAGAAATCTGAGCACCGTAATAAAACGTTCACTGTCAAAGAAGTTGTTGAAATTCGAAGTTGATATTATTTCCATACTTGAAAAATTTACGATGATGGAAATTTCTGGGAATCTATAGACTTCTTGTCATCTCCTCATTTCTGATTAAGTGGCTTTCGTTAATGTAAATAAAAAGTGACTGATATATTTTTAAAAATTTTTTAATGGAGTAAATGTATTCTGAAAATCAGATCTTTTGCTTGATATTTTATTAATTATTCTTCTAAAAACATCAAAAGAATCAGCTTTTTTTTTTGAAGCCGTCTACAGAAGCTAATAAGGCACTTTCCATTAATTATTTCTGGTTTTTTTTTTTTCCAAATGTTCAGCACTCACGAATAATGTAATTTCCCCAACTCTTCTGAAGGAACTCTTAGTAATTGAAAAGTTTAAACTGTTTTGAAGAACTCTTCCTAAAAGCATGGAGACTTCATTACATCAGTTTGTTGAATTACTTCTTAAAAAAAATAATCAAAATATAGAATAATTTAAAAGTTGCTCACTAATTTTACTTGAACTTCATTTACAGTGATAACGTTTTCAATGTAAAGACATTAAGTTCTTCACATTGGTTATTAAATCCTGATTAATATATATGTCTGGTTAACATTAATACGAAAGAGCTGTACAAATTTAACCTATTATTCTTCGTAAAATTTTATATTTGTAGATTTATAGTATTAATGTATTATAATGGGAAAAAAGGTTAGGAAATAAGTAGATTAGTGAAGTAAGGCTTTATGTTCGTCCAATAAAACTTATTACTTATTACTGAAAACTGAAATTTTAATCATTCTTCAAGCAATATCTCCACAGTTTTTGTGCAAATTGAATTTAAGGAAAAGCTTCCAAAAATTTTCCTATTAAATTAAAATTCTTATAAAATTAATTATAACAGTAGATGCTATTAATTTTCCTATTTATTTTTCTATAATTACTGGTCTTTAGGGCTACAAATCAATCTTAATTTTGCTCGTATTCTATATATAAATCTGTATTATGACTATAAATCAGTCGTTATTATCATGTAAACTCGTACGTCTAGGGTATTTATCGTCTACTCTAATGGTTGCTCTACAATCTCGAAAACTTGCCTAAAACTCGCTCAAAAACTTGTCATTTGGCAGTTGCAGCTTGGCGGAAATACTAGCACTTTATATGTGCGACCGGCAAATCGCGCTTTGCTCTCGTTGAGATAACGATAAAACTTCCGGTCGATGAAGCGATAATCAAGATGATTTTGCAGCTTAGTTTTAATAATTCTTAGCTCATTTCACAGTAGAGGTAAAGAAAAAGGAAAAAAAAAAAAAAAGATTCCGGAAGAGAATGTGGTGAATGACTGTATGAATTGAATCACGACCAAAGAATAGCGTGAAGTTAACACTGTGTAGTTTTTAAATAACTTTTTCCTCGCTGCCAAGGGCGCTGGTGTCGACTTGCTTCTAATATTTGCCTGAATTTAGAGCAATTGGCAGATTTTTCGAGCCATTGCCGGTTTGACGCAAGTTTTCGAGAGCGTGTAAAGCAGCCATAAATTGATTTTGAATTGCCATTTGATGTTTCGTATGAAAATTCGAAGATTGGCACACCAACGTAATTTTGTATGTGTGTATAAGTTCACAAAGCTGTGAGGAGAAAAACAATGTGAAATGTAGTATCTGATTTCTTGAAGTCTTGTTAAGTTATTTTTTTTTTTAATTTGAGTCAAATAAATGACTCCATGAAATGATCGCAATGCTGCCATTTTAAAATAATATTTTTAGATAGTTTTTAATAATGTTCAAAATGGTGGATGATCTTTATTAATAGTAGTGCTAAAACTTTTTGCGTTTAGAAATTGGAACAATAAAATTGAATAAAAATTGCTAGAAACAGTGCCAACATTACGACATAAACCTTAAAAACTTAAGGATGTATATCAAATCGGAATGACTGGTAACTTTTATGTTAGTTTCCTTGAACCAGTTGAAGTTAGGAGTTCGTTGGGATTGTTGATTTCCGATAATTCTAAAGTGTTCCACTTCATGTTACGACACTAAACGTGGTTCATGGTCATCCGGCTGTAAGAAAAGCGATCTAAATCTTAATATACATCTCCTAAAAAGTTAAGTGAAACACAGAAATCGACCTTGAAATGTTCCCTAACTTCTGATACTTGAGATCCTGATGCAGTTCACGAGAAATCACTCAATGTATCTCAAAAACGCCACGGACAGATACACAATTTTGTCAATTAAATGATCATAGTTGACGAGAGTATAGAGCTAGAACGTATAATACAATCAAAAGACCAGTATTTCAAATAAAGAAATTTAACTTGCAGAAAAATTATTCACAATATAAGCCAAGGGCTGCACAATGAATAAACAAAAATGCCTTTCTGGTCTGTTATCCGAGGGAATCGGGAACGGCTGTTTCGTCCTGCTTGAGAGTCATCGGCCCGATCCGCCCTCCCCGCTAACAAACCCAGAAAGCCCAGAACATAAGTGGAGATCACCCCCACACCCGACAGTGACCCCGAAAACAAAAATCAACAATAATAAATATAGTGCTGTAGTGCACACAAAAAAAACCTTTTTTCCTAATAAATGGATAGGATTAAAGGCTTTAAATTATCAAGAAACCAAACATCCAAAAGGTAAATTAACCCAAAGAAAGAAATTTAACCTGCAGAAAAAATATTCAAAATATAAACAAGGGCTCCATAATGAATAAACAAAAATGCTATCGGGGAGGGCGGATCGGGCTGATGAGTCTCAAGCAGGAGGAAACGGCCGTTCCTGATTCCCTCTTACAACTGACCCGATAGGCGTTCTTTTTTATTCATTAAGCCGCCCTTAGTTTATATTTTGACCAGTATTTCATTCCAATGAAATCTGTGCTGATTATTATTGATGCTACATATTTTAGGAAAAGGAGAACTAGGCAAGGAAGACAGAAGTAGTAGGCAGAAACAAAGACCACACCCTCGTGTTACAACTCTTGAAGATAATTTACGAAGCTATCTGATAATGGTTTGTGTTCGAATTTTCAGAAACTGAACTTTGTAACCGCCTCTACGTTATTTATGCATTTGCTTACTTATCTTTTTCCGATGTACGAATATTACTCTCAGTTTTTTCCCATCCAAAAAATGATAGCTTTGTTTTCTGCAAAATGTTGACGTCGTACGAATTGGAGAATCCAACAGATTCTAAATCCAATCATCTCTTATCACCCAAATCTTAAAAGAATGAAAAGACAGTTAAGGATAACCCAAATTCTATTCTTTGAATAGCGATGATAGCAAGTCCGCGAATTCTGGTAAGATACTGTATTTCGAAATGGAAATTTCAGCTTTCTTGAAATCTTGTTACAAGAATCCGAAAAATAACTTCGTTCATTATTATCATGAGTCTTCGCTGTCATTTGCTTCTTAACGATTGTATTTCGTGTTTTCTCTTCAAAGAATTCACCATCAATGTCCACAGTATCTACATCATTATTAATGAAAAGGTAAGGAATCGGCTTCACATAAACTAATTTCCTTTAGTTTATTGGGAATTAGTGTTTTTTTTAAATCCATGGATTTAAGGTAGTATATCGTCCAGCAAATGTAGATAACTGAGTTATATTTAGTAAATTACCAGTATTACAAACCATCTAATTTAATTATAGTAGCAGTGTTAATAGAGCAGATCTGGACTGAATTGAAAAATCTGACGATATTTTCAGCACATCGGAAAATTCTTTGTAAAAGTTCTTATGAAAATAACGAAATTCCTTCTGTTAGAAAGCAAGAGGAACTTCTTGAAATGTTATTTCAACGGTTACGAACTGTTGGTTAGAGGCCAAACCACCGCCGAAAAGCGAGGCATTTCCTTGTTGTCGCTTGCTTCTGCATAAAAAAAACAAAAATATGTCAGAATACCAAGATACTCAGTGTAAATGGACTAAATAAATCGAAAAGAAAATGGCGGAGAACTCTTGACCTGGTCTCAACTGAAGATCGCGCCACCGCGTCATGACCGAAAAGATGTAATTGAAAAGCGCCGTATGAGCGAAGCGTCGAAAAGCGGGGCCCTGCTGTATATCAAAAGCCTGAAAGCGGAAGAGAAATGAAGGAGAAATATTTAAGTCAGGTCCGTAGAATCGAACTGATTGGGAGTTTCAAATGCTCAATAGTGATTAAGATTTATCCACTGTCATTTATTATTTAGTCGAGAAGTTAAAAAGTTATCATTTTTAGTCTACATTCTTAAGAAAGTGAGGTTCATCAAGTCAGTCAGTCAGAATGGGTATCTGTGTGTATTTTCCCTCCTCATTCATAACTTTTGAAGTGAAGGTTTCTTTAAATCTTAATTACATTTTTCCCTTCTTCATTTACCAAATTTTAGGCGTATAACTTTTATATTTTAAATCTTTTCCACCTGGATTCTTTGGAAAAGAACCATAAATTAGCAATAGAGGTCGACACAAATTTTCGTTTCAGTCTTTTTTTTTTCTCGAATTTAACAAAGAATAATAATAATAATAACATTTTAAGGAAAGTAGTCTTTAAGTTGTTTCAGGAAGAAAAATTTTGTTTGTTTGTTTTATGTTTGAATTATTAATTTCCGACAGGAAACCAAGCTCTATGTTCGTCATTCAGAAAATATGTTATTTTTTTCCCCTTTGTCATCCACTAAACAGCCTCTGTTTGAGTCATCTGAAACTGAAACTGATAATCTTTCTCATATTTAAAAAAAAAAAAAAAAAAAAAAATCGTAGTTATCCCTTAATAAGATTTAGAAAGATCGCAAAGGAATTAAGGTACTAAAATTACTGTTTGCGTTGTGTTTCGTTGGATTACACCTTTTCCAGCGATTGGTCGAGAATCGCTGGGGAGCCTAAATCTCTAGCGCACCTTAGGACCTGCATGGCCTGTTGCCGTACAGTTTAATTTTAAGTATCTTTTCAAAAACAAACAGAAAAAAAATGAAGATTAAACTTTCATCTCCCAAAAATTATGATTTTAAGATTCAAATACTAGTAAATTGTTTCTATTACAGAACCACCCGTAAAATTTACACATAGACTTTATATAATTTAGAAATTCATCTTAAAAAAAAATCTTTCTTTTTTTAAATTTTCATTATGATTGCAAAAATCAAATTCTAACTCGAAAGCAATCTAAGCACAATAACTGTAAAACATGTTTTCTAAATAAATAATATACTTTTAAATTATTACAAATTTTATTTATAAAATACTTTTTCATAATATAGTTTTATATAAAGCAATTTCTCCTAAACAAATTTGACATTTGGCTTTTTGGCCAAAACGATCACAAATAAGATATACCGGTAGTTATACTAATATGTAGTAATATATACACACCACTCCCGGATTTCAATTTTAAGGTACTTCCTTAGAAACTGTGGAACTTCCTTAACCTTTTGTTGAATTAAACAACAAATGGGAATTAAAAGAAACAGAATCATACGAAGAAACGGAACCTTATTTCAATTTTTCCAATTAGTGATTTCTAGATGTTACTGTATCTTGCAGTGCCACTCCATCGCTGTACTCCTTTCGCTGTGCATTCAGTTACTAATTCCAGTTCAGTTGAAACTCTTCTGAAAATTTCAATATTTTACTTAATTTTTAATATTTTATTATTTACTCTTACTATCATCCAATAAGATAACTAATGAAAACAAATGAAGCAACTTATGGGAATGCCACCAAACACTTTGTGCTCTTGGCCAACTCAATGCAGTGACACTGGGATGGATTCCAGGGCATAGGGGGTTTGATGGGAATGAAAAAGCGGACCAATTAGCAAAAGAGGGAGCTGAAACTCCCTTCATTGGTCCAGAATCAGCTTGTGGAATTAGCTGGTCTCTAGCTAAAAGCACAATGCACAATTGGGCCAAAAGAGAACACAAACTTAGATGGAAACTCTTTCCTGGCCAAACCTTGGGGAAAAAACTAGTGCAAGGACCCTTAGCTTCGCTTACAAGGTCCTTGAGTAGACTTGACAGAGCTAATCTTCGATTAGCCATAGCATTTATTACTGGACACGGCCACTTCAGGAAACATCTGACAGTAGTAGGTCTACATCAAGAAGATATCAGCTGCAGATTATGCGGGCAGTCGCCGGAGACAGCCAAGCACTTAATCCTGGACTGCGAATCCTTAGACCTTAGGAGAAGAAGGGTATTTGAGGGTAAACAGCCAGGAGATGAATTTGACGCAAGTTTGGGAAGTAAGATACTGGAACTTATAAAGTTCACTGGTATCGGAACTCCCTAACAACGCGAAAATGGGAGCACAATAAATCTCTTAGGTTGACGTGCACAGGGTCTAGAACCCTGATCCCACCATTAATCTAATCTAATCTAATCTTTATGATGATAATTTAAGAAATATATATAAAAAAAAAAAATACTTAGTTCTTAAATTACTAGACTTTTCTATGAGAAATCTGGCTTTTCTTCAACACTATTCTTAACATAAATAAGAAAAATAGGCTAACATTAAATTAAATTCTATTTTTAATACTACTTTTTTTTTGTTCCCAGTATATGTGTACGTGGATTAATTTATCCTACAAATATTTTGAATTATTATAAAAAGAGTTACGGTTAAAAGCAATTAAGTCTCCCAGATCGTATTAGATCTATTATAGATACGGTACATGCAAACTTACTCATATACACATATGAACGCATCCAGACAAACGTATGTACATATAGGATGTCCCAGGAAGAAAGATCAGTGGGAAGTCGTAGTGTCGTCAAGAGATAGAGCTGTTTAAATGTACAGTATTTTGAATTTAGGCACGCAATATTGTTCTTTCTTTCAGACATAATGTGCCACTGTGTGAAGCTTGTAAATCAGTTTCCTGTTCTAACTGTTGACAGTGAGATTGTACAAATGTTGTTAAAAATGCCCTATACCTTGAAATGGTAAAGCGTGGCCCTACTATTAGCACGAGAATGTCTTATATGTCTTTCTGTTTCACGAACATCAGCTTGGGAGTGTGCCCTAATCGGTCGAGTGGTCTTGGCACTAACATTAACTGGCCACCAAGATTTCCAGATCTAAACCTTACATGTTTTGTTTATGGGCAGAAGACGAACTGCTTTATAGCATAATGGATGTTAGTATCCATTATGCACACATAGAGTAACATCAATATACATTCCAACGAACAATACGCCAAGTTCTCATACGACTTGCAAAGTACATTAAAGTTGATGGTGGAGTTTTTGAACATTTATCATTATCAGATTTTTCATTTAAACAACACATATTAGAAAAAGTACGTAATATCTCGTTTTTATCAATAATTTTGCAATTGTACATTTAGATAGCTCTATTAGGAAACCTTCTGACTAGGAAATATAGTCGCATATTTCTTTTTTTTCTTCGAGTACTATTACCGATAACGTGATCTCTCAGAATATTGACCACTCCTCCTTGTATACTTTGTACATTTAATTCCTTAGATTGTATCTGAAAATTCAATATTATAAATTGAATATCTTTAACTTGAACCTTCTTCATTTCAAAATATGTTTTTACTTAATTGCTCATAGCTTTTCTTTTTTCTTTTTAGGTAAGTCCCAGATTTTGATTCTCTTGAGTGAACCTTAAGGTAAAAGCTCCACTTACAATTATAGTTTGTATTTTAAAATTAAACAACTTTGTAAGATTTGACTTTGCAACCTATAACACAGCAAAGAATAACGAGATCCTCAGTACTTTGCTGCTTCCATTTCGTTACTGCAAATTCTATGAAGATATCTATTATTTTCTTCGACATTGTGGAAACGAAATCCTGCAAATCATTTCTCACTGTAACAAGACGTTTTACAATACATTTCTGTGATTTTTGTGATATACTGTATATAAATATATATAAATTTTATTGCTCGGTGACTGATTTCACATATCAGTGAGGTTGATGTAGAGTGTTCTAATAATTTCTTTGATTAGCGTTAAATTTTAGATGCGTTGAAAACCCACATCTTGACATAGGTGCTATATTACTTTACGGCTGGTTAAGAAATGTAAATTCACTTCTCTTAAAGATGATTTACGACAGTTGATAGAAACTACATGTAACTTATATGAAAGCCTAATTGTTTGTCGAAAATAGTTCGTAAATTATTATATTTTTTCGATATTTATTAAAGAGATCAAAAATCCTAATTGGAAAATATTACTCACAAGTAAATGTAATAATATAGCTTGTATGATAAATGCTTTCTAAAAATATTTTAAAGAAAAAAAGGATTTTTAAATATATTTTATTTACCATTATTAATAAAAAGGAATATTTATTTTGTTTGGAATTATGTTATGTACACTTCAATGCTGACAATTTTCCGATTTGTGATTCCGTCGTTTTCTTTCCCTTTTTTCCTTTCTTTCTTGGAATGTTTTATTATTGAAAAGGGAGAGTCAGTGTTTTTCGGAAGACTTTTTCTTTTGATTTTCAGTTTTTAAGCTTTTCACGTGGAACTGTTGATGTGAAGTAGGTTAGGAGGTCCAAAAAATAAATTACACGCTTTCTCACGACAGTGTTATTGCAATCGAGCGAATTTCAGGAAACGATACGAGCTATTAACAAAGCAGAAGCGTCGTATTTCGAACCTCATCAATCACGCTACAGCTACTAATTGAAAGCTCTACATCAGTGGTTTTTAAGTTTTATTGCTGCTTTGGTTTTGAAAACACATTCTCGTATCCACTATACTATAGATCAGGCCTTTAACGGTTTATGACCCAACCATAAATTGAAAAGATAAGTCGTTATTTTAAATTTTTGATGTATTACTTACTATTTTTGATTAACTTTATTACTTGTTTCGTAAAAATAAAATATTTATTTATTTTTTTCGTTTCTTTCCTTAATTGGTTTTGAAGCGAATATGTATTTAATTAAAAAGATGAGAATTTGTTTGTGTTTGTAATAGTGAAAGCAAAAACAGAAAAATAAAATTAAAAAAAAAAATTACAAGTTTCAAAAATAACTTGTAAATTATGTATATCCATAGTTCTCAAATTAATTATGTGCAAATTTGAAACTGGCAGGCAAAACACTTCTATATACAGTAGTTTCTCTTAAATCAACTCATCACTTTAATAAAAATTACTGCAGCATTCGAATTATCACATTATCTTTTTTTTGTTTCTATTATAAAGCTTAAATTTACAAGAAGCTTTTTTTAAAAAAAAAAAAATACCAGAGTTAAAATAAGGAAAAAGCTGTTTTGTAGAAACAAAACAGTGCTTAATAAATGCAAGCAAAGTACAGCACAACAAAGCAAATAACTGCGAAACTTTAAAATTCCAGAAATTCAACAGTGCTGTGAACAAGAGAAATACCATTTACTTAAACCAGGCTGTCTTTGTTGTGTGAATTGAGGATCAGGGAAAAGCTAAGAAGCCTTTCTGTAGGAACACTGCAGTTTTACACTTAAGCCACTAATATGCTTGTTTTCACACTGTCATCTTTGTTTAAATATGAATATTCATTATCTTATTTTAAAATTCTGAAAGGAAAGCTTCAAGGAAAATAGTTCATATGCGTAGTAAATTAAGGTAAGTTCATTATACATTTAAATTCTTTGTAGCATTCTACTGTTTTTGGATAAAAAACGCTTCAAATCCCTCAGCTACACTGAGTTGCCAGTCTATTAGGTATCTTTTCATTTACCTGAAGAATAATGATGAACCTAATAAACAAGCAATTTAGTTATATTACTTTAGTCACTTTCTTTCTGTTTTCTTTTTTTTTTTTTTCATTTTTATTTATTAGTTTTTCTATATTTAATTTAAAGTTATTATTTTTTTTCTATTTTTTTTTTCTTTTCTACGAAATCGTTACGTAGGTGTTTATTATTTACAGTGAAAGCTACAACGCCTGTAATAATTTCTCTTCCAACACAAGCGTCTTCTTCATTCAAAGGCAAATAGGTGACTGACCGCGTTCCTGGGCCATTTACGGAGAGAGAGAGAATCCTCTTAGTATTTCGCACCCCCTCTTGTACAACCTAGACACGCTTACACGAACCCAACGGAAAGAAAAAAAAAAGTCCAGCTGAGATGGAGCCACTACAATCGAATGCTAATGATGGTGGCGCTGATGTCGCTTTTTTTTTAATCGTTTGGTTCCATTTCGATTGCGTTAACAAACTCCGCAGTGAATTTCAGTCAGTTTAAGTTGTATCTTTTTATCGAAAGTTCACAGAATTGTGAAACTTGCTTCAATGAAAACTTTGGGGAGTCAAATAATGAATTTATGGTTGATTTTGTTTATAAATGAGAAATCATAATTGAATTTCGAACAGGCCTGTGACGTAGCAAATACTTGGCTACAGTGAATAAATTTAAAACATTAAACATGATCAAAAATTGAAAAACAAAAATATATGTCAGCGGATTTAATATTTCGAATAAAAACTTATGAATTTTGATCTATGTATCTAAATTTAATAATTTAACTGAATTAAAAGGTTTTTCTTTTTGAATAGATTATGTATCTATCTAGTGCTGGATTTGCATTAATTAAATTCGTTTTCGGTAGCTTATTTTAGAATTGTAGCTATTTCTAAAAGATTGAGAAGGAATTTTCGGAGCAACATGTCCACATTGACAAACAGAATTGGCATCAATGGAGGTAGAGGTTCCAGCAATCACCAGCTAAAGGAGATGAAGGAAGGTCAGTCGCCAAGAAAGAAACCTTATAGCCCGTTTGAAGAGCGTGGATGTGTGTGGAGGAAGATTAAACTGGAAAAAGTCCACAATAAGCCAAGGATCGAATCTGGCTCCTCCAGCTCCTACACAGGAGTTACCGGTCCCTGCATTTTTCAGAAAATCGTAGAGAAAAATCGGCATATTGGTTTCTTGTCCTTTCTATCTTGTTCATTAAGTTGCCTTTCGTATTCAGCTTTGTGTGGATTTTGTCCAAAAAAAAAAAAAAAATCACTGACAAAAACACATTTATTGAATTAGGCCCATTATTTAAATCATATATATTTTTTTTTAATTTTTCAAAAATTAAGAAAAATTTCGGAAAATTCTTTATGATCAACAAAAATCTCCAAAATATCAAAAATCCTCTTGTTAAGGACTTTTTTTTTGTTGAAATTTAAATACTGACTGATTTTGAGCTCACAGTTTCAGTTTCACTCGTTCATTGATTTCAGTTTCTTTGGTTAGAATCTTTTGAGACTGCATTTCTTTCTTAAGCAGTTGGTTCAGTTCACTTGAGAAGTCAAGGATTCCCTGAATTCCTTTCTGCAAAACTTCGTCTGAATTAGAGCTCTACTTTAAGAAATACAACAACAAAGTTAGAACAACTACAACCAGCTTGGTGTGGTTTTGAACAAAGTTATCATTGTGAAGTAAAATTTGTCCTTATTGGAATAATATTAATCTAATAGTGAAATATACTTTGAAATTAGTTCAGTTTTATCATCTTCATTGACTAATTGATGGAATTTATTACTAAATGAAAAGTTCAAATTTAAAAGTAAAATTGATATTTAAATCCACTGAAGTCTAATTAAAAAAAAAAGTTAAATAAGTAATAAGTAATGATTATTTTATTACTTATTAACAACTTCTTCATAGATTTTTTTTTTTGAGAAAAACTCTCCAAAATTCTTAGAAATTGGCAATGTTGTGTTGTCTATATGTTTCGTATTTTCCCCTTGAATTTTGTACTAAAAAAACATTGTTTCGGATGTTGAATAATCTCGACATAAATCATGTTCATAAAAGCATGTCTTTGTTCTTTTTTTTTTTATATTTGTCGTTATTTTACACATGAAGAATTTGTGTCAAAATACACACACGAATCATGAATTTACACTTAGGACTGACCTACAAATCACAGTTGAACAATCGTTCGATAGATTTATTTTATTTACTGAATTCAATATTTAAGAAATTGGGTAGACCTCCTACACAAGTGTTGCTTGTAAATAAGACCTATATTATTTATTTATTGCTATCCATTTGAAATAAAAGCGAGTATTAAAGAAATCTGCAGTGTTTCTATTGTATCTGAAATTCAAGAGTCCGAGAGATTTTAATTACCGTACGTTTTATTTCAATTTAATAAAAGAATTTTAATTAACGATGCATTACAAGCCAACTGTATCACTTCAGACGTTTTTATTATTTCAGAATTATAAAGGAATTTTTAATTACTTCAACTGTTCTCAAATTAAAAGTATCAAATCATTAGAAGAATAGTAATGAAATCATTGGAAGACTTCTTCCTACTAAGGAACTATTATAAGAAGATAAGGAACATAAATGTTTCATTATTTGTTTTCTGATTTTTATTCAAACAGAAAGTTGAAAGCAATTACTGAAAGTTGCAAAATGGCGCTCCATTAATACCAGTAATCACCAAAATTTAATTTGGTAAACTAAAGACTAACTTTTAAACTTTTAACTATGAGATTTAGTGTAGATCAGTGTATTATTTATTGAATCCCTTAAGGTAGAGAATTTTGACTTGAATTTAAAATTTGCCCATAACATGGGATTATGAACACTAAATATAGATATGTAAATTATATAATAAATATATATACATAAGTACTACTGCTAAATTCGTTATAAAACTGTTTTATTCTTTGAGTTTCCTTAATCCTTTGGATGTAGTATGTTTGGCCCATATTGTAAAGTAAGCCCTAAAACGATTACAACCACCGACATGTTGGATAATAAGACCAGTGGTCTGACAAGAACAAGTTGATCAGCGCTTTATTCTTGAACTTACTAAAGTCAAATATTAGTATTTCAGTCCTTATTGTTCAGTAAGCCTGTATAAACATTGAAATCTAAAGACTAATACAAAAGTAAATGTTAAAAAAATAAAAAAATCTCTAAAATGTAAACTTTTGATGCAGTTCAGTGCATTATTCTTTGTATTATTTCAAGCTGATTTCTTAACTTTCGAAAAAGTTAACTTAAAACTAAAAAATGTCGCTAATATTAGTTACAGATTTAATGAATAACAAACCAATCATTCAAGTTCAAAAACAAGAAAAATATCTTCTTTTTTTTCCGCCTTGATGAATTTTCCGATTTATTCCCGTAAATTTTAGAAAAGCATTTATCTTTTTTTTCTTCGTGTTCTGAAAAGCCCTCACTGATAAATGAAATATTTCTTAGAAGTGTTTGCCTACTTTTTTATTACTGTGCTGTTCAATTATTTAAGCACAAACACTGATGCGACTTTGGCATAATTTGTTTAGTCGTAGCGAAAATATTACGTAACTTCAATTAGGCTTTCAAACAAGTATTTGAAGAAGAGAACTACAAAGTGCTTGAAACCAGCAATGACGTAACAAGTATTGTAAATGTTAATAAAGTATATACTTCAAAATATTAATTCATTAAATGCCATCTATACATTAAAAAACTGTTTGAACCAAACTTAGTCAGATGAAACATGCTTGAAAATTTAAAGGAAAGAATTTTCAGTTTAATGTTATATAATGCCAGAATTTTAATTTAATTGAGTAGAGCCTACTTTCCAGTACCTAAATCCTGCTCTCTTGAAACTCTATTAGTCACATTCCCATTGTTCCACATTTTAGTTTCTGATAAGACAAATAAAGCTGCATCACAATACATCATTGCCAAGCTAACTGAAAGCAAGCCTTAGGCGCGGCCAAGATAAATTAAATAGTTTTAGTCCTATAGTGCAGTAATGATTGTGCGATTCTACAATAAGAGCTTGGTTTACCACTATATCACACCATACTATTTCGTGACTTTTTAGTTTCTTCAACTAGTTAGCCTGGGATATCGTTGTTATTTAAAGGGATGTCAAGCACATATACTCGTAATATAGATAATGCGCCATAAAGAATACTTATTGACGTATTCCTAAATATTTTTTTTTTGAGATGTTGATTTGCACATTTTCATATTTGAGTATTTTTTTTTTTTTATTTAATGGTATCTCGGAAAATATAGTTACCAAACAATTGAATTTCGTAACAATACTCTGCAGTCATCTGAGAGCTTAAGAAAAGAAAAGAAAAAGCATCAGGCCATCTTTTAATCTGAAAATAAGCCTAACCGTCCACGTAGAAGAATTCAAAACTGGAGTTACCGTTTTCTTAGCTGTGTCATCCTTTTCACGTTAATGGAAACATGTACCTAATGAACTGGAATATCATTTTGTTTACTTTATACAGAAATACCGTATCCAGGTTTTGGCTTCGCAACGGATTTCAGTATAAATGAGATAAATAGTTAAGGAGTATGGATGTCGAGATTACTGTTTCATCAACTACTTATCCTAGGAAACTACTTGTCTTTTTTTTTTTTATAGAACGCTTAAATTCTCAGTTGTGAGCTACATATTACAAATAAAGGAATCAAAAAGCGTTGCTTATGTTAAAGTCAAAAATTGGCATGACAACGTAAATTTCTTAGATTTCTTCCTCAATACTGTAATATAAAGAAGTGGAATATAATAAGCATAGAGGAAGCTGTTAAAGTCATAGATAATAGTTTGTAAATGTTTTATAGAAATCTTAAATTATTTTTAAACTATTTTTTAACTTCAGGAAAATTGATTTCCTTTATATTTACAAAAAAAGGTAATAATGTTTTTTTTGTTATTTATTAATGCACTAACAACAGCGAAGTTGTTCCTTTTGTGTTTTTTGTGCCCTCGATTTTTTTGAAAAGCGTTTGAAGTTTGGAATCTGTCGAGGAATCTGTTACGAAAGATGCGGAAACAACATAAGGAAAAAGAAAGAAAAAAAAAAACAACCACATAGACTCACACACAGACTCATCCACGTTTTCATTTGTCGTTAGAATAATAATAAACAGCCTCCTTAATCTGTTTTGGAGACTATTCCATCGTTTCTCAGAAGATTCCATTATGGCTTTGAATTGGCGTGATGTTTTTCTATGCTCTTATAGACTACATCAACAACGCTAGAAGAAGAAGAAGAAGAACAGTCCTCTGTTTATTTATGTTCGTCACGAAGATAGCAACAATGGGGCTTCTAAAATTAAGAATGGTGATGAAAGATTACAACAACAACAGTCAGATGCACTGAACCACAATCACAGCAGATGAAGCAATATCATAGTGGAATATTATCAGAATTAAATAATGGATACAATGGAATAGCTTCAACAACGAAATCCAAATGAACACAACTGCTGAAGCAAATGCATCTAATATTGACAGTGGTAGATATATTAGATATTAATATGATTCCAATTTCTAATTTCGAACGTTCCTATAAAAATAGTAAGCATAAAAAAGGAATATGAATTTAGCAGGCCCTAAAACTCGACAAGCACAGTAAGTTGATGATTTAACATTTAAATATTATTATTTGTATAAATAGGCTTAAATGTAATTTTAATTCATATCGTTTTTTCGAATTTGTTTGTGTTAATTCATATACAGTTTAAGCGAATTGACAAGGAGGCAACTTCAGGGAAATGGATGTTAATTTCTCCCTGTCCTCTTGTCGGTTTGGATTTCATGCTTTTTATTAAAAGTAGTCAATAAAACTGAAATTTCATTAAAGTCAGTGAGTTGTTTCAACCTGTAATGACTGAAAGTGTATTTGATTTTAAATAATAATTTTAAAGTATTAAAATTTCCTTTCAATTTATTTTCCTTTTCCGTGTTTTTATTAATCCTTATTTATCTACTTTCGATGATTTAAAAGTGTTATTAGTTGTAATAAAAAGGTAATTTTTATTGTTTTTAATAACATTTCCCCATAGTTGTTAATTTTGTGCTAATTATTTTTCGGAACAGGTGAAAAGTGTTTTACTGTTTTACGGCTGGAATGTATATCTATTTTTAGATTTACGTAAATTTCCTGACTTATTACAATAAAGGCAGGGGATTTGAGTTGATTTTTGTATCGACTTTCTTTCGAATCGAAACATTGTTTTCGGCGCAGATACAGCAACGACGACTTCTATTGTCATTTTGATGTTAAGACATCATGATAGTCACGACTCTGTATTAAAAAGATGAAGGTTTTTAATAATAGTGCTTATGAATCAAAGCAGCAACAGCAACTACAACAGTGCAAAAAAAAAAAAATATATATTTTGCGAAATATTTGTCTGTAACAATGCATCAAGCCTAACAATGGTCCAGCTAGTTTTTCTTTGTCTCAGGACATAGTAAATCGCTATTCCAATCACGGCGCCCAATGCAAAATAACTCGGCTAACCTTGGTTTTTATTTGTCGGATGCGTCATTAATTCTCCACTGAAAGTGTTACGCCGTTGATGTCAATGCCATCGACCTAATTAGCAACAACCTCCTGCAAATTTGTTTTCTTTATTCGGGCCTCTTTTTTTCTTTTCTTTCATTCGTCCGAACGAAAAAAACACATTTCTCTTACCCTACTTCTCATTCGCCTGGAATACTTGGAGGAACATCTCCGTCACGACTTGCAAACCCAATGACTTTGCATTTCAAAATGTTCCTTCGAGAGTTTCTTATGAAAAAGAACCTATGCTATCTTTTCTATCCCGTGGCCCACATTAGGCTTTTATATCTAACGCCCTCCTAAGTACAATTCCACTTGGTTGCTTTGTTTAATCTA
Source organism: Thereuonema tuberculata (assembly GCA_023159025.1). NCBI lineage: Eukaryota > Metazoa > Arthropoda > Chilopoda > Scutigeromorpha > Scutigeridae > Thereuonema > Thereuonema tuberculata. The sequence goes on from JAFIDM010009631.1 coordinate 350,405,846, forward strand.
TTTGAGTTCAAAATTATAGAGAATATATTCACAGTAGAACACACAGAATATATAATATAACATTTCGTATTCTAAGCTGAGTAACTTGGATCTGAAGGAAGAGTGGGCCATGATCATTGGATATTTAAATAATACAATGGTTTATGAAGGATTTTTCCCATTCCGTGTGAGGTTGATTCAGTATTTCGACTGGATTCTTGGAGTCTTCATTCAGCAGATGTTACATGAATTTCTGCGTTGTTGCTTTGTCTTGTATTTTGGAAAGGTGATCTCATGGCCTCCTTCTCCATGACATTGTAAACATTGTTTACAATGTTTCGGAAAAGAAGTCCACGAAATCGCCTTCTCCAAAACATTGGATAAAGCATCAGCGCAGAAGTTTATGTAACTAAGAAAGGAAACCAAAGACTGCACGTAAATAAACAAAACACGCCTTTGAGTTTGTCAACAGAGGGAATCGGAACGGCCGTTTCGTCCTTATTGAGGACTCATCAGCCCGATCCACTCTCCCCAATGACAAATCCAGAAAGGCGTGAAAAAGAAAAACTCCCAAAAGTGACTCCCGAACAAAACACACAACAATTAAAAATAAGTGCGAAAGTGCACTTAAAAAAAACCATCGACTTAAAATCCTTAGGATACGAAAGGTATTTAATTATAAACAAAAACCAAACAAAAAAGGCAAATATAAGTTTAAGTTCTTATGAAGTTCTAATAGGTAAGGAAGTTTATGAAACTCATCGTTTTCTGACGAAGGCTTAAGAAACCGAGCCGAAATACTGAATCAACTTCAAACGGAATTGGGAAAATCCCTATTAGACGATTTTATAATGTAAATCAATGAAAATGTTTATTGAGCTGTAATTTTTAACGGTTTAAGCTGAGCCAGAGATTGGCGACCAAAGTTTTAACTGATTTTTTTTTCCCAAATTCTTTGGGGTCGTCCATTAATTACGTGAGGTCAAAAGGGGGAGGGGGGGTCCGGCAAAATCTCACCAAATCTCACTAAGGGGGGAGGGGGGGTTAACGAAAATCTCACGTAAACTTTTTCATTCAGAGAAAATATATTCTAGCAAGATTTTTTTTTTTTTTTTTGGTTGTTAAAGCAAGATTTCCTTTTTTTTTTTTTTTTTTGGTTGTTAAAATTTTTGAAATCTTACCAAGGGGGAGGGGGGGTCCGGCAAAATCTCACCAAATCTCACCAAGGGGGAGGGGGGGGGTCCAAATTTTTGAAAAAACACCTCACGTAATTAATGGACGGCCCCTTTTCATTAAGGATATTTCTGACGATTCCCTAAAAAGTTTTTGGGAATATCACTGATTTAAACTTTTTCGGGCTTATGCTCCCTTACCTATTAGACGCTATCCCTAGCGTTCCCAGCATATACACATACAAACAAATACATCTATCTTGGTATTAACACTTTTTGATGCCTTCTGCCACTCCCTTTTCCCTCACGCCTCCTTTGGGAACCACTGCTTTAATACTTTCTGTTGTAATTATTCACTGAATTATTTTTGAAATCAACATTAATTAAGAAACAGAGAAGAAAGGGTTTGTGTCTTTACTTTTCTTTCGTAAGATTTGTCGAAGAAGACTTATAATAAGACAAAATTTCAGTAATAATTATTCAAAAGAATATTTTTCTGAGCTGTTATTTTTTTTTTTTTTAAATTACAAATTTTTAACGGAAAATTGACTTTTATGAAATCTTTTTAGAATCATTTGGTCGAGAAGACTTTTCGTTTCATTCAAATAAAAAAACAAAAAAAAGAGAGATTATGAATAAAATATTAAATTGAAATTAATAGAAAACTCATTATATGTTGAAATCTGAGAAACACGTGAATTTTTCACATGTCGGCATTCCATAAACAGTAATTACCCATTGGACTGCTTCGTTTTTCTTTGAAAGTGGCTCCGTTTGCGAACGCCCTTTAAATGCGACGTTTTAATGCTAGGGGTGGAGCGCTTTTAGAAGATCAAGGTTAAAATAAAAAACCTCAATTGTCCTTCTTACTTAGATTTCTATCAACAGTCCGTATTATTTCTGAAATCAAACTTTTCTAAATTTATCTTTTGCATTTTATAACATTAAAAAACAAAAACAAACTGTAATAAATAACTATCTTGTTATTTAGCATTAAGATTAAAGTGAATGGATTTAGAAGAAGTTTGCGTTATTAAAGGAAACAGGATTTAATTTCTGAAGTACTGTATTTCTGATCACATTTACAACATTTTCTCATCGGTAAATGACGGTAAATAGAGACTTTAGGGCTATAATCCGAATAAAAGAATCTTTGTTTTGCAAAATAACTTTCATTTCAAATTCCCGTAATCTCTCGCTTTTGTTTACAGTTCTTCAAGTTGCCAGAAAACCAACCAAATAAAATATCGCTAAAAAAAGTCACACATGCTAAAAAATAAATTATGTTTTGATTAAGATAATAACATCTGTGTATAAATATCTTTTAAATTTTTAATATTTTTTTTTTTTTTTTAATTAAAATAGATAATGTATTTTTAACATGTGACTTCGATTTTCAATCGCTGAAGTAAATGTTATCGAAAAGCCCCCTCATACGTTAAATATTTTGAAACCAAATAAAACTGTAACAGAAAACCGTATAAAGCTTTAATTTACAATTTCGAAAAGATATTTATTTATTCTTAATATGAATAAATAAATGAATGAATATATCTGAAATGACGAGCTGTGAAATGTCACCTGTGATTGTTGAGGTCTATTTTTGAAATGTAAATAAATTCAAAGCCTAACATGATACTGTTAAATATTCTTGATTTATTATGGGCTAGAACAACGAAAATATACTAAGTTAGACTACCATTAAAATAAAATAAAATAAATATGTTAAATTCATATTTAATTAGGAAGATTCATGATTACTTTTTTTTTTTTTTTGCTGTATTTATAAAAGTCTGAAAGTTTGAACAATTTGACCCCTCTAGTGTTTGACTGACTATAAAGTAACTTGGTTTGTTTAATCAATTCTCACAGCTTTCAGTTCCTTATCGAGTTCATCTCAGTTCAATCTCATAAATAAACGAAACCTCTGTAGTTAGACCAATTCGTTGCTAATTCAAAAACTTTTATTATTTGATTGTTTATATTACTACTTAATAATTTAAGCGAAATGTTTTTAAACTTCACATCTTATCTAATAGTTCAGAATCTAAGCAATTTATTCACAGATTTCTTTCTAAGTAAATAATTTATTTATTTATTTATTTATTTTTAACAAATCTTTTGTTTTTCTTTTCTATTTCCTCAATCCGTTATCGGTTTTAGTTTGAAGAGGAAGTCATCATCCATTGACCCAGTTTTGTTTTATTTTTTTTCTCTCTCTTACGTTTGCGAGACAGTAGCTCTTACTTAATCACAGTTAAGCGTCGTCAAGACAACCAAAGGTTGTTATTGTGCGTCTGCCATTTTGGATTGGATCCAGAGACTCGTGAAAAAAGTGCAAGTGTCGGCGAAAAGATCCTTATTGGACCATCGTTAAACATTAAAGAACTCTGAATGGAACTTGCCTAGTATTTAAAATTCACGGTTTTTTTTGTTGTTGGATTATTTATTCTTTTTTGCTTTATCTAAAGTTTAGTAAAGATATAATCATGAGGTTCGTTTTTCAAATAAATTTTAATAAATAGTTTTAACAGACTTTGTTTTCAAATGAAGGGTATTATATCTCACGAATGTGATTTGAAGAGAAAAGAATGCCAAGTTACAACATTAAGAAAAAAAAAAAAAAAAAAAGAAAGAAAGAAAGAAAGAAAGAAATATTCAAGCAATCAATATTCAGTTTTTACACTGAGTAAGTCTGTACATATTTCACTGATTTATATTAAAATAACATTTTACATTTCATAACATTTTACGTTTCTTATTGAACATTTTACATTTCTTAGAAATGTTCGAAAAAATAATGAATCTCTTAATAAAACTGAATTTTAAAGTATAAACAGAAATTATTGGAATTTTGATGTAAATATTGAGCTTTGTTGGCAACTTAGCTTATAAAAATTTTAAATTTATCAATATATATAATGTATATATATATATATATATATATATATAAAACTTCAGTACGTTGTACATTTATGGCTTGTAAATTTATATATTTTCAAAATTGAGACATCTTCAGATTATCCTTTGAAAAATTTTAGATTGAATGGAATAGTAGCATTTATCAGTTTTACATAAAATTTTGATTACATTCCACTGATTTTTAATATCACCTGGTAGCATACTGATATATAGTTAGTGAGCCGGGTTTGTCTCAGTTGCCAAAGATTCAGAAACAAAATAGTTGATAAATTATGTAATAGATGCTGCTTTGGTTGACCCTGAGTGCAATTTACCCTAATTACACTCGTGATATAACAAGTTGACTTTGCCGGTTTGCGGCAACCAATGCTACCGTAACATTGCTACCCATTTTAACCTGGGGAAAACGCTGAGTCATGTCTGACACCTCTAGGAAGAGCGTTTTTATAGGTAAGATTCTTAATAACTCTTAATGTGTGGTTCACTAATTTTTATAATTAAAATAATTTAACATTTAAAAAATGTTTTTCACACAGGTATTTACAATGTTAAAAAAAAAAAAGATATTATATTGATATCACGCTTTTTGTTCATAGTTAAAATGTTATACTTTTTCTTTATTAATTTTCCAAATTATAATTCTCTTTTGAAAATGTAACAAAAATTTTACGAAACATGTAAAGAGTTTAATAAACATTTTTCCCATAAAAATGTCTATTATGTATAGGTTAACAAAGGACGGTTTCGACTTTGCATAAGAACCGCATGGCCATCATCAGCTCAGAAATTTTTAATCCTAAAGAAGTTGTAAGAAAATTCATTATTACTAATCTACCTTAAAATTAACTTTTTCCAAGAAATCGACTAAGTAATTTGCTCTTGGAGTTAATAGTGTTATGGTAAATCTGCTCCAACAAACTTGATGTTGTCCTTTCAATGCAGATCAACCATACGACTCTTTGAATATTTGATCAGATTTGACCAAAAAAAAGAGAGAGAGAGAGAGAGAGAGAAAAGAAAGATAAGAAAGATAAGTGTTTACTTTGTACTAACTATATCATTGTATGTCATTGTATCTCACTAATAATTCCCGAACGGAAGGTTGAATCGTAAAACGGACATCACCATCGTGTTCAGAGGCCCAAACAACATATGAATAGGGTATTTTCAGGGGTCAACGCCCCTCCCACTTTCCGGATATTTGGCATTGCTTTCATTGTTTCCGCTATTAGCTTAAATGTCGAAAATGCAACCATCTCATTTCAGTTTTCAGCTATATCTTGGTCGGTAAGTTGTCGGACTCATATCGTGAAGTTTGTCGGTTCGAATCCGTATATCTTCCTTTTTTTTTTCTCTCTCTCTCTTATGGCCGAGTGCACCAAACTTCAATTAACTTTGATGGCTGCATTGTGGACGTAGCTGAAATTAGTGGGGGGTGCTGCTGCAGAAAAATTTTAGCCTTTGTTTTAAAATTGTGTGAAAAGAAACAAACATGTATAAAAAGAAATTTTTCAAGTTTCTGAATAAATTTTCTTTTTATAAATGTTTGTTTCCTTTCACATAATTTTAAAACAAAGACTAAAATTTTTCTGGAGCCGCACCCCCAATAATTTTAGCTACGTCCACAATGCAGCCATCAAAGTTAATTGAAGTTTGGTGCACTCGGCCATTAATCTTTTTTACTCAAAAGTCCGCGTGTTTTTTTATTTTTGTTTTCTTATTTTCCTAACTGTTTTTTTTTTTTTTTTTTTTTCCTTATGGTAGTGAATTTCCTTTTTATTATTATTATTGTGTCGCTCTTAAATTTATGCAAAAATTATATTAACTTATGGGGTAACATTATTTTAATTTTATAATTTTAAATAAGATGTTTAAGATTACAAAAATAAAACAAAAATAAAATTTGTGAATAAAACATTAATAATAATTCCGAATCTATGGTTATGCATAGAAATGGTTTGCTTTTTCCGGGATTTTACCAATACCCACCCACACACACACCCAGACACACATACACACACATATATATATATAAAGTTATATATATAACTTTAGCTACAGGTTATAAAGAAAAATAGCTAGAAAAATATATTTAATTTGTAGTATAATACATTACATTTTTTGCTATTAAAATAGAAAATCTTCCGTTCATTTATTTTCAGTATTGAATGAAACTAATATAATTGATACATAGTTTTCTCTTGATTTTTTTTTTAACAAATTTCCGCAAAGGATTCATTGATTTTTTTTTTTTTTCATTGTTTGACTTTTTTTTTTCAATAAATGACTGTTCTTGAAATGAAAAATTAGCCAATTTTTCAGGTGTCCTATAAAGACCATTCTGCAATACATACCACAGAAAATCAACTTCCAACAACTTTAATCCTTTTATTTCCTCTTAACGCTTGCAGCATTAAAAAGCGAAACATCGGTATTTCAACAAAGGCATTAAAAAATAAGCAAAAGAAAAAGCAAAGGTAACAACAACAACATTTAAAAGTTCGATGAAGATTCTAAGGCAAGGCTATTAAAATTGGTAGAAGAATTAAGAACAAGTAAAAATAAAGTTAATGTAAAAATTATTTTATGAAACAATAAGCATTATTAAGTTCTTATCAAAGCTTTTAACTATTTTCTTTTTTTTATGTTGTTTAAATATTGTTCTGTCTTTTTAGTACTAGCTCTTCTTAGGGATAATTTAAGGTTGATCCATTAAGGATCAACTGATCTTTACCAATCACTACAGTGTGATCTTTACAATATTTAGAGATTATTAAAAAGCTGTTTTTGGGAATATTCTGGTATTCAGATTGATTGGCTCTAGTGATTTTCTTTACAAAATTGTTAATTATAAGATAGACATTTACAAAGGAAGAGTAGATGAACATATTTAAAGCTAAAGTCATAACAAATAAGTAAAACAGCGATAACAGTCTGATAAAACCCCGTTTCTGTCGTTACCTATTATTTCAGTAGCCCTGCGATTTCGTTTCTTGTATTATTATTTTAAAAATTTATTCAGTGAAATCGTAATTTATAGAAAGGGTAATAGCTAAATAAAGTGGACTTCTAAGACTTTATGAAGATCACAACTCGCACAGTATTTGCCCTTTGACGTTGATTCTTTCCTTCAAGGCTGTTGCCTTTGCCAAGGGTTTTGTTCCTTCACTCACCGATGCTCTCATCCGACGCCTTCAGAAAAATTCCCAACCACCCACTAGTTCTCTTATTTTTTTTCCAAAGTCTTCCTGCTATATTTTCCTAACCTACATCTCAAATAGCATAAAAAAAAGATTTCAACCTCTTCCCAAACTCAGATCAATGGCCAAAAGAATTACATCTTCTGTTAAGGGGAAATATAAGGTACTGAAGAAAATAAATTGATACGTTTGCTAATGAGTTTGCAGTGAAACAGTCCTATTAGACCAAAATTTATTCAAGTTCACTATCAAATTGTGGAAAAAAAAAGAAAAAAAAGATGCATGTTGTGTTGTCTAATGGCATCCAGTCAAAGAACGTATAAAAATACGTTATTTAAGTTCTTTGATCCAATGCCTTATTTATGGGAATGAAGTTCTTGGAAGACTTTTGCACAACTTCATGTTGCAAATATGAACATAGTATATATTATTTCAAATAATCAATCGTAGTAGATCCTATAGCAAAAACAGGATTCTATAGTCGTAAGTCTATACCTATTTCCTTAAATAAGGTTTTCTTATTTTTTTTAATGCAAAAAATGAATTCTAATTTTGCTATTTTGGCATCGTTGATTTACCTTCATCAGATACGATATACTTGAGAATATTTTACAGAACATTGGCACACAGAGAAACTGTTTATGTTCACTTTTGTTTATGCAGTAATAGATTTTGTAAAAATTCTATATTTGAGCAATAAAATAGAGCAGTCTGTCATTTCTCCTGCAGAAGATTGTTCACTTTGACTACGGAAGTTAGGGAACTATTCAGAGGTAGCAGAGAACATTCTAGATGCTGTGTTTATTTATTGATGTCACTAAACATTCAGTGTCATCGTTATAGGAATTTGTGCATTTACTGAATTAACCTTCCGATTACTTCAAATCTTTTATTGTAATTACAAATTTGTAATATCTTTATTAAGTAATTTGCGTTTAAAGGACAATGGGCACAAATGTATTTGCCCCACCCTGTATAGTGATAAGATATATACCTAATAGAAAGAACACCTTAAATAGAACATATTTTATTATTACGACTCTCTCAATTATTAGTCCGTTCGGAATTATATAATTATAGATTCTCAGGGTGTCTACCAACTGGGAAATCCGGGAAACCGGGAATTGTACGGGAAATTTGGGTTGACATGAAATGTACGGGAAATGTACGGGAAAATCAGACTATGTCCTTAAATTTTCTGAATTTTTTTTTTTTATTTGGTTGAACAGAATTTTTTGTGAAAATCTCCTTAAATGTACGGGAATTGTCCTTAAATTTTTTGTTTGAGATTCAGTAGACACCCTGTAGATGTGACTATCTAGTTGACATCGTAATTCTCGAATTTATTATTTAATTAACTTTTAATAATTATTATACTTAATTAATAATTAATATTATCATTTATTTCAAGGAAATAATAATTATTTACATGTAATAAATGAAAATAATATTTACTGTTACTGAAAATAATTATTAAATGATAATTAATTAATACATCCGGGAATTAAGATATCAACGAGATAAGTCATATCAACGGTCCCGATGCTCGGCTTCCCTGCCACCGTCACTCAACATATAACATAAGTTATATCTAGACGTATGTAACTCCGAACGGACTAATAATTGAGACAAGTCATAATAATAAAGATGTTCTATTTATGGAGATCTTTCTTACGTAAATTATATATCTTATCGCTATACAGTGGTGGGGCAAATCTACCCATTCTTCTTTTGTATATTCCGATTTGTAAGTTTTGCTAATTGGAATTAATGGATCCATAAAAGCTAAGAGTGGTATCTATTTGAAAGCTGTTTGTTTACCATCCTGGTTTTTCACTCTCTTATCAGTAGTATTGCGTAGCAAAAGAGCTATCATGGATCAGTATGTTACTGAAAATTTTATTGATTCTGCTTCTTCTTACTGGAAAAACTGCCAGAAAAGTGGAATAAATCAGAACTAAGTTATTGACTCAATCACTACGGTTTCTATAATTTACTTTAAAGCAACATTAACTAGATGACTTCTCAGCATTGAAATTATAACACTCTATTTTTCTGGCATTTTCTAGGATTAAAAAGTTAAGAGTTCGGTTGGAATTTTTGAAATGCGACTGATGAGATCTAAATGCTTGGAAAATTGTTAAAATTCCAAAAATCTCGTAGATTTCCTTGAACCCTTTTTGGATTTAATATTTAAGATGAATCTTTTAAGAAGGGCAAAAGTGGATAGTAAGAATCTTCACTGTGCTTCGTATGACACTTCCTCAATCCCTCGTGAGAACTTAAACCAGATTAACTTGATTTGGGAAGAAAAGTTGACTCTCACACTAGAATCACTCCATTTCTGTTTATTACGATCTACTTTAGATCCGATTTATTGGGATCGATCGATAACTTGGAAAGAGATCGATTCCGTTCCAATAATAGATCTTTTTCACTGTGTGGATCTGTTTCACAGCAGCTTCTTTAAATTTATGTGAACTCTTTGTAATATTTTTAAATCCTATTTTATCGTATTTTATTTTTATTTTTTTGGCTCTACAGTTTTTATGTTGTTATGACTGATCTGATTTCTTCTATTTCACTAGATTAGATACAAGGAGAACGAGAATATTTCTCAAAAATTGTCATTCGATGTTATCACCTAAGTATTTAACTTTTTTCTTTTTTTTTCTCTTGAGCTGAACCTGATTGGACGATTTCATTTATGTAACTTTTTTTTCAAGAACAAGTTTAAGTTTCCTAAAAATTTATTAACGTGTGTAGAATTAGTTACGTTTGATAAAATGACGCCAATATACATAATTAAGTTAAAAATTAAGCATATATATATATACAGTTAAAAAACGACCGGTTTCACTAGCGAATCGTCTAGCATCCTCAGGTGATGGTAACAAAATGGTCCATGAATTTAAAGCCTGTAGAATAAGACCGCATTAACATAAAGACCATGGGTAAAAGTTTATACGAATTTAATATCAAAAAATCACAATAATTCTTTAGTTTTAGTCTTATCAAAACTGTGAAACTTTTGTTATCAGTAAAGCTAAGCATTTTAGTTGATACGTGTATATTAAGAAAATTGTTGAATGTAAGAAATTAAAAAAAACAAAAAAAACAAACATAATAATTATCGTCATCATCATCTTTACCTCTAACCAGTTTTGTATTAAATTCAACAGACATTTATACTGTACATTATATGTACAGAAAGAAAAGAAAGAAAAAGAAAATGAAATCAAATAGCAGAAAATGTAAAATCTATTAAGTTTAATTGAGTATAAACTAACGTAGTAAAATTATTATAATGAATGTGGAGTCATTAACTTTTGAGATAATCGTTTCAACTGTGAAGGTTTCTCATACACTAACTTGACTGTTTTGCTGGTTCGGATACCCGATCCGGCATGGATGTTTTTTCCTGTCTTTGTCCCCTTCTTCACTTTCTCTCTTCCTTTATTTCCTAGACTTTGTACAATAGGCCTACAGACAGCAGTTCTAGTGAGCACTAAACCCACCACCCATTCAATAAATAATAGTAATAATAATAAAACTATCCCATCACTAGAAGGTTTTATGTCACTATTTCTTCTACGGATTCTTCTTCTTCCTTTATTCCATCCACTCCCTTTATTTGCATGCAAATATCACTTAAAATTAGTGGAAATATTTACTATTTCTATTTTTCTTAAATTTTCATTAAGAGTACTAACTTACTTCATTTACAAAATTAGAATTTCCTTCACACATTTATCTTTGAAACATTGAACATTGTGAAATCGTTAGTGATCTCGCATGCATTTATCCCACATTAAAATTAAATACCAACAAACTTTGGGCAGTCTTAGGGCAGTAAACAGGAAACAAAATATGTGAATAATAAGTAAATGGATAGATGAGGTGGGTTTTTTTTTTCACTTACTAAGTTTTTTCCTTCTTTATTTGATGTCTTTTTTTTTTTTTTTTTTTCGTTTTTTTTTTATTGATATGATTGCCTTTACAATTGAGGAAAAAAAGACGTATTTCTTATTTTACATGTATATGTTTAAACATTTTGGAAAATACGGTTAGTGCCTTGTTAGTAGTATGCGTCTTAAGCCAGAAATTCACCTGCCCATGAATTCCTGGAAGCTTAGACTAGGAGGAATCTGACAGATCATATTGTTAAAGAATAGCTTAAGAGGAACTCATTAAACAAGAGTTTACTGATATAAATTTTTGTATGTAGCACTAGGTATATTTTCTCTTTCGTTAGTATAACAGTTACAAGCAAGCAGCCCCCCCCCCCTCATCAAATTCAGGGCGCAGATACCAAAAGCAGTACTGGGCCCCCTCCCATGTAATGGCCAAAATCAGATTCTTAGCCAAAAAAAATCGCAAAACGATTGTATTTTTATCCATTTTAAACATGCCACAAAGTTATTAGCATTATTTTTAGAGTAAATTGATTTAACACCAACATCTACTTTTTTCCAGCTCTACCCAAAAGTTTAGAAAGGAAATTTAGAAAAAATTCGTTCGGTGCAAACATTATAATACAGAATAACTCTATGTAGGCGGTTAAAGCAGAAAAATACTTTATAAAAAAATATATCCATCCATCCATAGTATTCTGTCCGGAGACAGATCCAATTCTATGGAATTCACGTGAAACTGCTAGAAACACCTGGGGAAAGATACTGGGGTGGTTTCCCGTTGCCTGCCCCAGGACGCCGTTAAGGAATGACGTCAGACCGAAGAGAAAGGGAAGAAGAGGCTAACAACACAGGAAAGGAAATTAAAACAGCCAAGCCACGGCCGGGAATCGAACCCGGGTGCCGACACAATGCCCGCACGGCAGACCGCCATCAAGACCGCTCGGCCACGCCGGCACTGCTATAAAATAAATATTAATAATAAAAATAAAGCCTAGAAGTGATAGGCTAATTCATCTAATTTTTTTTTCCGGTTAAAACCTCTGCCTGAACCCCGGTTGTAAGGTACCATCTGACCCCATCTCGGCCTTTCTGGGTGCCCTGCATGCAAGTATACATGCAAGTATGCAAGTATACACTCTCTCAAACACCAAGAATTCAATAAGCATCAAACTGAAGTGAATAGTTAACAATATTTGAGAGTGAATATGTGTAATTTACTCAATTGCTTTGTCAATGGACCATTTGAGGTTTACGCCCCTACCGACGTCATATATGACATGTTAAGCCCAAACTGATCTTGTGGGATAAACAAACAGAAAATCCATAGGGCGAGTTTATAATTTGCAGTGTGAATTATACAAAAAATCGTCGATTTTTGATATTTCAAGACGGAGTGGTTCAGTACTGTTCAGCTCCTTATTGTAAAAACGCTTGAAATATCCTTCTTTAATATAATATTTCCTCTATATCTATACGGGTTAAAACAAAGCACATGGCTTTATTTATCGCATAAGCCAAACAATAGCCTGGTCGGGTATTTGTAACTACGAAGCCCCGCCTATCCTCAAGTGGTCCATTTCAGGGAAGACCCAAACTGTTGAATCACAAACATCATACTGCATTTCTATGGAAATTTGCCTTCATCAAGTGTTTGTGTCATTTACATTAAGAATTTGTAACTTTAAATATTTTCACTGCTGTTTGCTCATTATTGACATTACATTCTACTGGACTTTCAAAATTGTGTTTAAAATTTCAATTATTTGCCTATCTATCTTTTCAATAGATCAAAGATCAAGTGTTCTCTTAAGCGTATCTTTACAACTCAAAGCTTGCTGAAATATTCCGCAGAAAGCTCTATTGTAGTTTCATGTTTAGCATGAAAGTAGTATACAAAACTATGGTTTATTAAAGTGTAAGGTATTACATATTTTTGGTGTTGACAATATAAACCGTTGTAGCCTCTGCCGATGGACTTATCGAAGTATGTAGCAGTGCAGTAATATTTGATGTAGCTGAATACAGTAGTGAGATGTAGCATTCTATGTTGTCCTTATTAGAAATGAGGCATGACCTTGCTGTATTATAATATGAAATAATAGGAATATCCCTTCTGTTATTCGAGATGAACACCTCGTGACAAGTACCGCAATGGCTAAGGCAATTGTGTTTAAAAGTAATTCACCCATGACAGTTTTATTATGATGTATCAAAAGTACACAGTAATGAAATGTTCTTTTAATGTATAAATACTATAAAAAGTTTCCTTGATCACTCTCGCTTGGATCTATTTATAAATTTATGTAATTTTATATTATTTCAGTATACTAGAAGGTAATTTTCTTCTTTTAACATTATTTACGCTTGTTTGATTAATTTTTAAAAATTTTCAGTAATTTTTTTTTTTTATACTTCATGTATTTTAACTAATCTATTGCTTATTTGGCTAAGCCTTAAAATGATTAATTGTATGTGTTTATGGTAAAGTTAATATTTTACAATCAGTAAGCATTCATCAACCATTCAACAATTAAGTTCCCTCTGAATATTCTGGAGAATTTCTGTTTGTCCTTGAAAAGGCTTTTCAGTAATTTTAAACTTCAATTTTAAACAGGACTTCGAAGGAAATTTCAGAAAATACCAGATTTCAATTTTTCATTTTCGATTTAAAAATATTTTATTTTAGAGAAAGAAAAAATGATAAATTTCGAAATAGTATTCTTTCCAAATTTCTGATATTAATGTATCAAATTGATATATATTTATATGGAATTCCTTGAACAAATCAATGTGCAACATAACTGAATTACTGAATCTGTATCCTCCTAATTAAAATAAGTTACTACTTTATTATTATTATTTTGAGATTTTTGTAGTTTTGATTTTAATAACTTTCAAATCCCAAACAAAATACAAATCACAGTGATAATGCAGTTTCAATGCAAAGGCCCAAGATTTATCTCTGATTAGATGCTACTGTTGTTTATTCATTTATAAACTTATAAGAATATTTAAAATATGAAATTGAAGGCAAATGAAGATCTGAATAATAATAATCATAAATGGTAAATAATCTGGGAACTTTAATACGATAAAAGGAATCAAAATTTCGTCCAATTCCAAATCCATCAAAAACTTAACTGTTTTTGAGAGAAGTTTCTGCATTTTTTTAATGCATTGTTCGTATGGTTGAATACAAAAGGGCATGTCCGGGCATCATCTAGGACGTTGTTGATATCTTTGCGTGTTTGAAAATACACTAAATCTGCCATCTTGTCTTATCTTGGTCCTCCATGGCATTTGCAACTCTACTCCAAGGTCGGAATAATTATAAACGGGTTTTCCTCGCTTCCCGCTTTCCATCAACATCCCACCCATTTCTATTTATTCCATTCTTTCTTCATATTTTCCTTTACTTACCATTCGACTTTTCCTTTTCGCCTTGACATCCCAACTAGAATCACTGTCACGAAGCAGCTCAACAAAGGACGAGTTTCGCAGCAGGAAGAGGGCGCCACCATCGAGCAGCCAATAAAATGGAAAGCTTTGTTAAATCAATAACAAAGACGATGTAAGATTCATAACAACTCAAAAGTTCTCTTAAAACTTTTCAAATACACTTAAAAGCTTGAATTTATGTAAAGTTACGAATTCCACCTTTACTTCATTAGCTTATTTTTAGCAGTCTTCTCCTTATTCATTGTCGGAGTAATTGGATGTCTTCTGTCACTTCCACCTTTTAAAAAAAAAATCTGTTGATAAATTCTAATTAGTAATCGGAAACGTTTGTTGTTAATATATCTTAATGTGCCAACTTTAAACAATTTTACATTATATCTTAAGTTAGAGCATTATGCTTTTATCCTACGATCATTACCTGATAGTTGGATTAGTCTAACTGTACCCATCTTTCACTTTAGATTACATACCAGCAACTGTTTGATCAGGGTCGGTGCAAGTTCCTGCTGCAAATCATCGCCTATGCTCCCAATTTCTTTTGGTATGGGTGACGATTCTCTTCATTTGACCATAGAGCTCTGTGGTCCACTTAAATATGCATAAAATAACGCTGGACAATTATCCATTGGCGTCCTTCACATTGTTTGTCCCTTCCGCCTCCGGCCTTGCTTATTTCGCTTACCGTATTTGACAAAGGTTGTGCCTGCGTAGCCGAGTGGTCTTGGCGGCAGTCTGCCGTGCGGGTATTGTGTCGGCACTCGGGTTCGATTCCCGGCCGTGGCTTGGCTGTTTCAATTTCCTTTCCTGTGTTTGTTAGCCTCTTCTTCACTTTCTCTTCGGCCTGAAGCCTTGCCATAATGGCTTCTGAGGAAGGCCCCGGAAAACCACCTCAGTATCTTTCCCAGGCGGTTCTGGGAGTTCTACAGAATTCCATAGAATGTGGACCTGTCTTCGGACAGACGGACTATGGATGGATGGATTTGACAAAGACTGGAGGAGGGAAAATAATTAGGGAAAGGTCTTCGATGACCTGCAGGATTGAACCCTGCTCCTTGAGTTGGCAGACATACGCTTTACTATTTGAGCAATCGGCTAGATCAGTATTTTTGTAATATTGCATTAAATGCGGCCATCTTACTTTTCTGTGTGGATATATATAAGTGAATGAACTGTTTGATGAAATAAACTGAAGTAATATGATTTAAGTAGTTTTAATCGCTTGGTTGACATTTCGTAGGTGATTAAATAACGTATAATCAGTCAACAGATTTCAGTGGTAGTTGTATTTGCTATTAAGGCAAGTCAAGAATTGTTGAACATTTAGAATCACAAACAATTTTTGTTTGAGATTTTATCAAAAACATTTTGTCCAAACATCTTTTTAATATCTTATAATCTTTTAGATTGTTCTAGAAAATTACTTTTTCCTTTCTTTCAATTCAAAACTAAAAAAGATCCAAACAAGGGGAAAAAAATCGATGCTGACTTGTGAGAACTGTAGGGAACTTTGAGTTGGATATCGGCTTCAAATACACAAGCATCCAAAAAAAAAAAAGCAACCAAGTAGATTCCCAATTCTGAATTAAACAAAAAACGAGTAGAATTAAGGAATTTAATTTTGTTCTTCTTCTCTAAAGAAGAATATGATCTGGTGAGGTCTTCTCCTGCGTTCCATCGTATTGTAATTTCCGTTCACGCCTGACTTCAGATATTCTCTCAGAGGCATTGGCCAGTGGAAAGAATTTTAAGCTTCCATTAAATGATGTCTGCAATGTCTTGCTTTTGCTCAAGTAGCAGAAGTCTTATTGCTAGTAACCACCAGGATTAGATAATCAAAAGTCGAATAAGATAAGAAGTTTCAACATAAGAATCAAATGAAATCTGAAAATTCAGACGAGACTTCAGTATCTTTTGTTATGACGGTTGATGCGTTTTCCACCATTGCCAATTGAATACAAAATATTTCAATGCATTTCTTCAGATTCAGTGCTTGATGCAGTGGCTTTGCTATTATTCTGAATAATATTCTTAATATGTTTGAATTAGCTGAATTCTACAAACTGCTTCATTTTAGTACTGTAAATACAGCAAATTTATGTACAGCTGTATTCTCCTACTATATTTTGTTGAAAAATCTTTGGAAAGATGAATATAGTTGATTTGTCAAAAACAAAAAAACAAAAAATCACATAAGGTTAAAGTCGTAGTTTTAATTAAGGTAGTTTATAAATTTACAAATGTTTAAAATAGAATAAAAAAGTAAAGCTTGAATTTTGAAAAACATTACCTTCATCAAGGAGACCCGGTAGCCAATTGTGGTCTGGTTGCGCTTGACTGTTGTATGGAGGAGCCGGGTTCAATCCTGGAACCCACCTTGAATTCTCCTCTAGACTAGTCCTGGAGTCCACTCAGCTCTCTCTAAAATGATATCGGGTTTCTTTTCCGGAGGTTAAAGGCGGGCGGCCGTCGGATTGACTACCCGACCTCAACTTTGACTCGGTGATTACGAAACGCCGGGAGCCTTTTTTTACTTTAAGCCCATAATGGGATATTTTAAACTTTTTTTTTTTAACTAATGTTATCAAAATACGTAATATTAAAAGTAAAACTGATATAAACTGTTGAAAACTAATAAGAATAAAATAAAATTCGTGATATTTTCTATCGTTCTACCTTAAGTAATTTCTGTAAGGTAATATCGAAGAAATAAATACTATAAACAGATTACTGTTAAAACAAAAAGCTACCTAAACTGCTTCTAAACTATAGGAAATGGAATGGAGATATACGAAAAAACAATTAGATTATCTTACAAATCTAAATAAGGTTTTCAAAAATGTTTCGGTGATTCTTTGGCATGGGGTTCCATTATAATGAAATGTATGACCTTTGAACTTCATCAGTATTTCTTCTATTTTATTAATGTTCTCAAGTTTCAAGCATCATTATTGACAATGAAATTTTTCTTTTGATAAAATCATGACTCTAAAAACACTTAACAAAGTTTTGTACAGAAGGCCTAAAAGAAAACCGCAATGGCTAGTTACCCATGGTCCTTGCGAAAATCTACGTAACACAAATAATCACAACTTTAGTTTTTTTTCTTTTCTTTCTTTCAATAAACAAAGTGAATTCTGTTTTCTTCATTGTCTTTTTTTTTTAGTTTTTTTTTTCCTTCGCACTTTCTTTTATCATTTGTTTCTATTTTACGTGACTTTTTCTTCTAAATATTACTGCTGAGCGTTTTTTTTTTCACAATCAACGGAATTTTAAACACTCAAGGACATTTAATGTAGGCAATGATTAAATACCAAAATAATATTGGAATTAAGTGGTAACGTAATCCACTGAATATCATCATCATTTCCGCGGATTACGTTACCATTTAATTCCACTGTTGTTTAAGTTCATTTATGTAAAGTTTATGGACACTTCACTGGAACAAACTAGTTCTACATGATATAGAACCTTCTCTACCATTACTTTCAAGATGGTTAAATTGTATGAAAGTTAATGGCCTTTCAATCTATCATGAAATAAAATAATTGGTGCTAGGTTTTTCTCTTGGTATTTTGCTATCTTAGAATTCTGTTGCGTCTTTTCTACCATAGGAAACAAAAAGCACTTCTGCACTACCTTAATAGGATAAAGTGAAACATGGCTGTGTCAAGTAAAGAGTCGTCGTCTTATTCTATAACACAGCGAAACCTTTTCAAATTTCCTATTTTGACACAAAATTGCAAGACTATTTTTAAGTTTGTCCGTTAAATTCTATAAAATTAGAAGACGACACTTAATTTCTGGAAATTCGTTAGAAAGGATTTCCAGAGATTTAATTCAGTTCAATAATTAAACAGTAGCTAGTTAGTAAGTTGTGAAATGTACAATCGAAATATTTCCCAACATTTATTCAGAACCACCAACGGAAATATTTGGTACCAGTTTTCGAAATATTAGTGGCAAATAATAAAAATATTCAATGTTTTTTACCATTACACTAAGTCTTCAATTTAAATTTGAATAAAAGTTGTTTATTTTTATTTGCGTTAATAAAACGTTAAACAATCTATATTACTAAAATCTTTTATTTCTCTGTCTGTCTGTCTGTCCGGCGCAATTTTCTGAGCGAATGGAAAATAGAAATAATTTTTACAATCAAACATCCGCGACAGGAATCGAACCTGCAACCTTTTGATCCGAAGTCAGATGCCTTATCCATTAGGCCAAAGGGACTACAACTCTCTTTATATGGTTTTTTGACTTATATCTCCTTTCCTTTCCCCCATAAATAAGGAATGTATTCAATCTTTTTTTTGAATCTCAAGATTGTTTATTTATTTCACATCAGTCAGTTTATTTGTAATTCGAAACTGACAATTAGAACGATAATTGCCGAAACGTTGCAATATTTTAAATATTCTTACTTAACCAAATCCTATGTGATATTGAAAAATATGTGGGTGTACACGCCAGATGTTGGAGTAAAGAAAACAGAGTCAAGAAAGAGAGAAGCACTCTTTTTACCGAATACCGAAAAAATCACTATTTGCAATTAAAAAACCATCAATAATGTAACTCAAACGTCACTGAAAAGTGACAATTATAATTAAAATGAGAGTCAAAAAAGAATGAAGCGACACTTCCATTAGATAGAATACTGAAAAATTACTATCTGTAACTCAGAAACCATCAATATTTGGAACACAAAAGCCACTGAAGAGTGCCACTTAGAATAAAAAAAGAGACTCAAAAAAGAAAGAAGCAGTATTTCTATTAGATAGAATACTGAACACTATTGTAACTCAGAAACCACTGAAAAGTAACATTTGGAATAAAAAAAAAAGAGTCAAGAAATAAGAAGCAGTATTTCATTAGGTAGAATACTGAAAAATCACTATTTGTAACTCAAAAACCATCACTATTTCTAACTCGAAAACCACTGAAAAGTACCAATAGGAATAAAAAAAAAAGATAGTCAAGAAAGAAAGATGCACTATTTCAATTAGGTAGAATACTGCTCAGAAGTTAGACGTCTTAGCCATTAGACCACTAGGCCTACATTCTAATCTCTGTAAAAAATAAAAATATATCATAGATATATGATTTACAAGGTGGTTCTAAAAGCAGTCGTAGATTGAGAGAATATATACCTCAAAAATTAAATTAAAAAAAAGCTTTTAAAAAATTTTAGTTTTAGTTTCCTTGATGTAATTTGTGTGTGTTTGTGTGTGTGTGTGTGTTTTTTTAATAAATAAAAAATTGTTTTCCGTTACATAAGGGAGGCTTCCGGAGCGAAGCGACGGGTAGCCGACTAGTTATTATATAATATGCATCTCTGAAGATATTAATGTATTGATTCGATATATGAATTCCGAACTTATTGGACGAGAATCACGTGATCTTTAAACACTGATTAACATAGAAACCATTATCGAGGCAATAATTCATTAATTAAGCACTAATTGAGGGAGTATTTCCAAATTGTTTTTTTTCCTCAAATTCTGGATTATTGGAACAAATGTTTAAAGGGATTGCTTAGGAGATACTGGGAATACTCAGTTATATTATAAAATTTTGTAAAAATGAGCGATTTCAATTTATCACTTTCTTCAAATTAAACTAATTAAGTTTTCCTAAGAAATAAAATCATGACTTCATTTCGAAAACATTTTAAATTGTTATTAATTTTCCATATTTGTCTATTTTAATTCATTGTTACCTTTGTGATATTATGAAAGTATCAATCTTATAACAACTAAAACAGTTAACTGTCGTTACCATAAAGTTTAGCTTTATACTGATACTGTTCCGAACTGTCACTTGAATTTTCCACCGTTTCTTGCATGAACGGAGTTAGGGAAAGCGCTTGACTGCTTTTGATTTCGATAAGTGGCTATACAGGTTTATCTCTCAGTGGTGCTTTGATAACAGGTAAAAAGGGCATTATTTATCACTTCCGTGGTTCTCTCCAGTGACTGTTCTAGCAATTCTGGACGCGAGTTCCATTAATCTTGTGAAAGATTAATTCATTACGTTTATAACATTATTAAGCTTAAAGTAGTCATTGGACTCCAGTTAATGACCCGATGGCCTATCTTTCGACTGATTCGCCTGAACCGGGGTTCGATCCCGCCATGAGCTTGAAAGTTTCTTTCTGTTCTTTACTTTAAAGTATGTTCTTCATATTACAAGGGTCTTTTTAAGTCACCACACATATAAAAGGTTAAAAATAAAGTTATTTACAATGAAATTCACTACCTGTTTCTCGGGCTAATTAATTTTGCCCGCTTCATCAGGTGAAGTTCTTTCTGTCTTCGAGGTATGTTTCTCATCCCTTAGAAATTAATATAAAATCTCCAAATTTAATGCCATTGTAATGCTTAATACGAGTGTCCTCTCTTTTCTTCTTCACTTTCTCTGCTACATAGACTGATCTGTGAAAAACTTAGAAGAAAGTGATTTTAAATAAAATTTCAAGTTTTTTAGGCATTTTTAAAATCCTTCTAATAACTTTTCATTTCACAAAAGTGGATTTTTTTATTTTTTTTTAAGAGATTGTATTTTTGACATTTTATTATGTGCAGTAAAGTTTCACTTGGTTAAATTTTAGAGAATGTTTTTTTAAGCCGCTACAACTCATGAGTTTGGTTAACGTAATCCTAATCCTATTATTACTGACAACGACGCAGTTCCAAAACTTTGGCGCACTATTTATAGACCCGTGATTTCCATTTCATCAAGGGAAGGCACTCGTCAGTGTCATTAAGATTAGGTGGGTCTCTTTAGGTGAGTGAAAGGGTGTGCCTGTAAACGGTTCCAAGAGGGGGAGGAGGGAATGCGACAGTTAAAACTTATTAGTTAATGAAAAAAAAGTAGAAGTTTTGGAATGAATAATAATAATAATTACGATATTAACTTGAAGAAAAAGAATATAAACAAAATATCTGAAACGTTATAATTTGATTAATCGAAATATGTTTTATATTTTCATCTTTCCCTTTTTTTATTTTGTACATTAATATATAAGTGTCCGCTCAACCATCAGGATTCAATAATTTGAGAAAACTAATATTTCATAATAGAAGCATAATTCTTCCTTCCTTTTCAAGTGTATGTTGTTTTTAGTAGTGTAAGGAAAGGTTTCAAAGATTTCATAGGGCTGTATGTTTCTAAAAATATCCGTGATGCATAAAATGCCATTACAGAACTTTTATAAGTATAAATCCGAAATCTTAAAAATAAATTGCAATTAATCTCGAGTGTGTTTTATTAAAACAATAACTAGTCATGCTGCAAATTCAAAATATTCCAGTCTTCCCCTCCATCACTAATCTCGAACTCTCCCGTTATCGAGAGCGAGTCCTCGGGTGGCTTCTCTGCAATGATCCATGTATTGCAGAGGAAAATGTAAATAATATCCTAAAATGACAAAAAAATCAAAACGATATAACACTTGTAGGCTCCTAGACAATTATCGTGCAAAATTTGGTCCCAAAAGGGTAAAGAGTATAAAGAAATACATAGGTTCAATCAACGAAGCATTCATTTATAATAATAATAATAATCGTACAAAATCACAGTAGTAGCTCAAAGAACTTCAATCTGTTCAATCCGTTTTCTCAGTGTAATTTATTTTCTACTTACAACGACAAAGCGATTTATAACGAAAAAAAAAAGATTATTTTAGTGAAAAAAAAAATACTGTAATTTAAAAACTACTGTTGTAGTTCTATTTTAACATACTTACTGTAACTAATTACAATTAACAATTATCACTACACTGCATAATCCTAAATTTACATCCCGGTATTTCTATTTCTCTAATTTCTTTTGCCAAGAAATAAAGCAAAACCGCGAGTCTTTGGAGGCGGGAACGATTATACAAATAAAACAATAGCTTTAAATAAAATCAGTGATTTCTATTACTCTAGTATGTTTATTTAATTGTATGCGGATATGTTTTCAATAATATATTACTACCAGTTCCACTACTAATCTAAATAAACAAGAAATTTTAATTAATGTTAATTCTCTGCTGGTATTTTTTTTTTTACTTTCTTAAAAAAAAAGCAAAATAATACTGTATCGACTAAAATTACAAATAAAGAATTTTAACATTAGTGAAAGGACAGTTTTCAATTTATTTATCTGAAAATTTTTCTTCGAATTTATTTCCTTTGCACTACTTTTCTAAAAAGATAAACTAAGCTACTATGTCAAAATGCCTTCTGAACCTCCGGGGCACCAAACAAAATCCCAGATCATCATAATCTGACTGCTATTTACTTTAATGGGCCAACTATTGTAAATCCACTTTATAGTCCATTGCCTGTACGAAGAATAAATCCATCAGATGTAGAAATAGAATCGTCGTGATTTCGGAGAATGATTCTCTTAGATTTCATTCTGCGCCAAAGGCATTTCAGATCATCTTCTCGTCAAAATATAAATTGATATGTAAATAAATCTGTGTCGAAATTACACTTCACTTAGTCACGAGATTCCAGGCTTCGGACATCTTTAAGACATTCATTTCAACATTGTCAATTAGTTGCACAAGAAATGGTATTATACGTAGGTTTTTTTTATATTCATATACCCACCAAAGTGTAATTTTATATTACTACTTAGAAGATACTTTTAAGTAAAAAAAAAAAAAAAGAGAACAAGAAAGGTTTTGATGCAATTTGGAATAGAAATGCGTTGTAAAAATATTCTAGGCCATATAAATCTCTTTGGGGCTTTGCAGATTTGTAGGTTCCTGCGATTCGCGACCATCGGAATGAAGTCTCGCCTTTAAATCCGGGAAACAAACCTAGTCCCCATTTTGTAGAGGGCTGGGTGAACTCTAGGATTAGTCTGAAGGAGAAATACCCAGGGAAAAAATCCCCTACCTCCGCCTGCAATTGAATTCGGGTTTTCCAGCTTAGCGTACTATCTATTAAATTTACAAATTATACTTTCTGAAATGAATTGAAAGGCAGGACGGGCTAAGTATAAACTGTCAAATCAAAATTATATGAAAAATCTACGCAAACTTTATTAGTTTCTCTATTTATTTTTTTTTGAAAGCATATTGATGAATTGGAATAGCAATTTATTTTGGCAGTTTTTGACCTGTATTTGCCCAATGTGTGTAATAAATCAATGGAGATCTTCCTATAGTACTTTTATTAACGTCTAGATAGGTAAGTTGTTCTACTTGTACGGACGGTTAGATTTATTTTGACATAAATTTATGTTCTAAAACTTTTTATTCTAACCTTTTCTTTTCGTATTAATGGGGTTTACAAACATTAGGCAAACCATGAAGACCCTAAGGCTTCTTTGTTGCTCTAAAAATATACATCTTGTTGTATAGCTATGAGACGAGATGCCATCATCCGACAATAATATTATTATTTAATATTTCTGATTTCTAACATGTTATTTCTAGTTATAAGGTTATTATATTATCATCTAAGTAGTGATAATTGTTTTCATTAATAAAAATTATTAAACAGCTCTTCTGCTTCGGAGAAAATTTTTTCGAAGTCCAATCAGTTAAGGGTTAGTTTATTCCCCAAATAACATTTCGTCAGAGTCATGTGACATGCAACAGGTGATGCTGAAATCAAATAAATTGCCACATACAGATTCACTCAACCATTGCAATTGGTCAATTTTTTTTTTCTTGTTTATTTTCTTTTATGTCAGACAATGAAGACGATTACAACAAGCTTTGAGATTGCTAAACAAAATGGAAAAAAATTATATGAAAAGCTATCATTTACGAGGCACATTGACCGTTACCAAATGAGACTTTCTCTTGAGATATTTGGGAATATTTTGAATTTAGCAACTATTAATTTAGATCCCCCCCCCCCACCTGATTTTTTAGTAGCTAACTACCGGTATGTGGTGTTGAGGCTATTCAAGCTACAGAACCACCGAAATAGAATAATGAACGGTACAAAATGAAAATTATCATCCACTGAAATATTTCATTAAAGCCTTAGTTCAATTTTACGGTAAATAATTGTTTTATTTTCCAAAAGTACTCAGATAGCAGAAATACAAGCGCAAAATTCAATACATCAAGTTGGACAGAAAATAGCCAATTTTTTTTTCTTCTTTTTTATTCCAAAACCAATTCAGCCCAACCTTGCAATAAGAAAAGCAAAGAAAGTGAAAAGTGATCAAGTTAATCAGTTGAATGGTTGTTAATCATCTCTGGTAATCACTGCCATTCTTTCTTTCTCCAGTCTAGTGAGTCGCTATCTTGTACAAATATAAGTTATCCTAATATTTAATAGACCTCCGGTCGCAGTGCTTGGCTTCTCTGCCACCCACATTCACTACATAAACATAAACATAAACAAACATATCCTAATATTCTCATCCATTTCATTATTCGAACGAACGATTCTTCAGTTCTTTCTCGTGTTTATTTAATTGATGATTGTTCCTCTTCGGAAATGCAAATCTTTTTCTGCATCAAATTGAAATTATGTTTTTTCAACAGTCAAAAGTCATCAGCTTTGTTTGTTTCCAAACTTAACAAAAACTACATTTTATTAATTAGATTTTCATAAAATTCAAAGTCGTCCCTAAAATTTTCTAACAATAAGGAAAAAAAAATTAGAAAAAAATAACAATAAGAAAAAAAAAATATAGAACCTGCACAAATCTAAACTAAAAACAAGAAATACCTATAAAAAATTAAAAAAATACAAAAAAAAACAATAAATCGCCAAAAAATTCTAAAAATTATTAAATTTATTATTTAATTGCGCATAGAAAATTCACTGGAGGGTACCACATTTGTTCTCATTAATATTTCCATTCACCTTCATATTGAGACCTTGTTGTTTACTGGTGACGACTCTCAACTGACGATCACGTGAAACAGCTGTTTTGAGATGCCACTAGTAAACACCTGGTCTCAATCTTTAGTATGTTCTTCTTCTTATTCTTCTTTTATTTTTATGTAAGAAATGGATTCTTCAGGATGAATTAAAGGAAAATGTACGTAAAACAAAAAAAAGTTGCTTCTTTTGAAACAAAAACCTACTTTTTTAACTATTCTGTAATTCCTTTTCAAATAGCTGAAATGTCACAACATGAGATTTCAGGAGAAAAAAAAACAAACAAACAAAACAACAACCCTGATGTATTAATATCAATCGTAAACATTTGCTGCCATTATTTTATTGAGTTGCTTTCTTAAATATTATTGTATTAAGTGATATTGGTCTTGTTTTAATTGCTTCTTAAGTCATTTTATTAAATTAATTTATTTTCTAATAAGTGTCACAATTATATATGATGTATTATAGTTTTTGCTTAAGCAAAGTATAAAACAACGAAGATTTCATCGAGATTTTTCTTTTTTTATTTTATTTTTGACTGTCATTCAAAATGATTTCATTCGATTCAAATCATTTTTTAAAAAATAAATGATTATCTAAATATTCTTTCAGAATGGTTTCCAATGATTTTTTATTTTTTTTATTTAATGAGTTGGATTACGATAGTTAATTTTCATGGGCTTCTTTGATTATACAATGTTCAGTTACACGATTTGACTACAACAATGGAATATACACAAAAATAAACAAAACTGGTTTGGGAGATAAAGCCTTTCTTATTTGTTAGAATTTTTTGTTATTTGTTATTTTTTTATTTCAACATTTAGGAATTTTTCTTATTTGTTTAACGAAAATTATGAAGGAAAAATCACTTTTTTCACTTAATTACCTTTTTATTCAGATGAAAAAACAAACAAACCAGCAATTAGTTATGGACTCATTTTGCTGATTTCGTAGGCCATTGAAGACAAAGATCTACTAACATTAAATAGGTGATGATAGCTATGACTTTTATCATTGAAACAGGTTCTGATTTTTCATATTTCTCGTTATGTAAATCAGTGACTTATAAGTTGAATGATTTACTTGTTTATTTTCTTCCTACCTCTTAAAGAAACCGTATGATTGTAATGAACACTTAATGAGTTTTGTAATTTATTAAATTTATTGATAGATTTTTAACTAAATTTTTATTTATTTACCTTTTAATTATGGAAACCCTAATTATCCAAGGCAATACAAATATATGAAAATAGGTTGTTTTCATTAAATTTTAATTTTATATAATTTTTATCAAAATTAAGCACTTGATGTATTTTTTCTCCATTGCCAATGCATGATAAAATTATATTTGACTTTTAGAATTTTTATTTAAATCGAATGTTAAACGATTCTTTGAAATTACAGTAATTGCGAACGAAAAGACAAGAACAGAATATTAAAAAAAAAAGGACCTACATATTAATAAAACGGAACCTGAAATCATAAAATGCAAAAATGCTTATTCTTTTTTGAAAGCAGTAATATTTTTTCTTCATTTAAATATTTCATATACAAGGAAAATTCTAGGAAAAAAAAATCTTAACAGAGGCGGAAATTTATTTAAATTACGATTTGTATTTTTTCATTTATTTATTAATCTTTTTTCGGCGCAATAATTTATTGCGTCCATTCTGACATCACGTGACAAATTCCCATTATTTAAATGGCGCAACAAGAAAATCTAGTGGAAACAGACCTGCAGCAACACAGCAGACACAGACTGAAGGTCATGCAGCACTCATTGCCTCCTCTTCTACAATAACTAATAATTAGCGAAAATGGCTTCTGATAAACTAAAACTTAGTGATGTATTCGGATTTTCCTGATACCAGTATGCTGTTGCTCTTACTACTTTTCATTTTCTACCTGTATTTATTTCCCGACTCTATGAGTTAAATGATTCTTCAATATTAATATCTTCTGCATATTTTTAAAAATTCTACTCTCAATAATAAATCTGAGTATTGAAAATTTAGGGCCATTATTGTAGATAGATATTTCCCAAATAAGTCTTCATGGCTCAACTTTTTAAGTTGACTTATCTTTCCTCTTATCTGAGATTTTTCTCAATAGATTAGGTTTCTGTCTTTGCAGATATCACGAC
The DNA here is from genome assembly GCA_023159025.1 of Thereuonema tuberculata. Classification (NCBI taxonomy): domain Eukaryota; kingdom Metazoa; phylum Arthropoda; class Chilopoda; order Scutigeromorpha; family Scutigeridae; genus Thereuonema; species Thereuonema tuberculata. Next base: position 350,433,491 of record JAFIDM010009631.1, read on the forward strand.
AAAAGACATGATGATGATTCATGTGTTTTGCTGATTTGTTAAGTTGTTACGGTTAGGCTTTAAAGACTTTGCTTTTGTTACATCGTTACGAACAGCAGTAAAACTTATTTTCGGTTTCAAAAATTTGGAAACCTACTCTAATATCCATTCTTAAATTATTTTATATGATAAGAAAGAGAAAAAGTCTTATACTTATAATCAGTCTAAAGATAACATTCGATTACTGTAAGCTTTATCCGAATATTATTTAAAAAAAATCAGATAATTAATATGTATGCTTATTATAATAAATTTGAGATTAAAAAAAAATTGGATCCGAAGTTAATTTCTACAAATGTAAATACACTCATTGCCAAAAAATTACCGCATTAAGAATGAATGTTCCGGAAACGACGAAACTCGCCTTATTGCACCGTCACAGATAGCTGTGCCACTTGAGCTGCGATTGCCCGCTAAGAACTGCCACCATGGGCTACGGCTGTGATTGTATGAACGGCCTTTATATGATCGCTGTGTGCTTTATAATTATTGTGGTTGTGGAGTGCAGGTCTCTTGACTCTGACAGAGTTTGAGAGGTCGTATCGTTGTTCTGTGGGAGGCAAGCTGGTCGTTCCGTCGAATTGGTCGTCTTCTGGACCGTTCCGAACGTACTGTGCGACGGTGTTGGTGCAGTAGAGATGTGAGGAACACACACTCACAATCAGGAAAGGCACTTGGGAGACCTAGGCAGACTATCAGAAGACAGAATCGTGTCATCTGATAGTCGCGAACTGATCCAATGATGTCTTTATCCACCATCCACTATGTATCAGTATCACTAGAAACCCTATGTCTACCCGGCCATTCGAGGTGGCTTGCAGAACGAGGATTGCATTCTCGGCCCCCTTTACACTGTCTTCATTAATACTCCGCCATCGGCGCTTCGTTTGCAGTGGTGTGAGTGACTGTGAACTTAGCGACGAATCGTGTTTAGTGATGAATCCAGGCTTCATTTGGATACGGATTCCACCGTACTCGGGATGGTCAGCGCACAAATCGGGACTTCATTGTTGAGCGACACACCGCCAGGACTGTTGGCGTCGATGTTTGGAGCCATCTCCTACGGCTCTCGGTCTTCGCTGATAGTGATCAGGAAACACTGACGGCGCAGCGGTACGTTCAGGACATTTTTCAACCTTCAAGCGTTTCCCTTCATAGAGCGGCTATGAACAAGATGCAAGAATGTCCGCCCACCCTGGACTGCCTCCGTGCTGTAGACACTTTTCCTTGGCCCGCCAGGTCTCCAATTGAACTTGTATGGGACTGACTGGATCGGCAGTTCGGCTCGGCCGATGGTTGAGAGAGAGCTGCAGCGGCAGTTCTAACAGGGTGTGGGAGGATTTTCCGCAGAATTTTCTTTGACTCCATACGAAGCCGTACCACGCCGCATGTACCAATGCTAGGGGCGGTATGATGTATATTAAAGGGACTATTAATAGAATTAATAGAATTTCGCCTGAATACACGTCCCATTTGCTGTAATATTGTAATCAGTTATCTGCATTATCATTCTCATTGCCTACATCAAGTGTCATTCCATTTCGACTGCTTCTGGGTGCGTTCATTGTTTTTGGCAATGAGTGTGTATGGGGTCGTCCATTAATTACGTGAGGTGTTTTTTAAAGAATTTGGACCCCCCCCCCTCCCCCTTGGTGAGATTTGGTGAGATGTGGTGGGACCCCCCCCCTCCCCCACGTGAGATTTCAAAAAGTCAAAAAATCAAAAAAGTTCAAAAAATCATTATTACAAAATGTTGTACTCTATTATAATACGTATATTCTCTGAATGAAAAAGTTGACGAGAGATTTTCGTTGACCTCCCCCCTCCTTGACCTCACCTTGATTTGGTGAGATTTAGCCGAACCCCTCCTCCCCCTTTCGACATCACGTAATTAATGGACGACCCCTATTCAGTAATGTCAAGAAATAATGATTTTTCCAAACTGAGAAAAATCATGCACTTTTGTGTTTTTTTTTTCAAATACCTTACTGCTTATAACAAATTAATTACTTTTATGACAGCTACAATATATTCAATAAGCTTAGGAAATAAAACTAATTAAAATTGACTTAATTTGTATTTAGTTACAAAGCATTCAAATTCATATGTATTAGAACCTTTTCAACGATTGATTGCCGATTTAGGTCTTATAGTAACTTAGTTCATTAATTATGTTGACTGCTGTATTAATCAACATACGAAATATCTTCTATTACATGTAATTATCAATATTTCGGACGTATGGAAACTTATTCAGGAGAGTTCTAATATACACAATTTATCAGTATGTATATTTACTAGTATGTATATTTTCTGAAAGCTGACACTTGCGACTGTTTTCACCGGAAACTTCTAAGGCAGTGTCTTGTAAGCCATTGTCCCATTGTCTGATAAGCCTTTGAAGTTTCCGGTGGTCCAGTGACGCCGTTTCAGTAAATGTTGGAATGGACACAGCAACAGACATTAGTGTTTTTCAACCTATTTGAAGAAGGCTCTAGGTGACTTAACCGAAATCTTGGGAACTGTTATTATCAGTATACTAATTATTATTAGTAGAGAAATACTTCAATCACTCATGTATATTTTACTTTGTTTCTGGATCTAAACTTTGCCAACCCTGTATAAAAAAGTCAAGATTTTATTAGCGTTCTAATTGTGGAGTTTTCCAATTGTAGAAGCTTGCACACTTTTATAATACACAAATTTCATTTTATATAATTAAATTCATTATTTTTGAGGAGTTTATTAAAGTGATATTTTAAATTTATTGATTTAAAGAAAGAGTTAATTCAATATATTTTTGTTCTTCTTCGCAAAATCTGTCTTTTCAGGATTAACATTTTTATCTTTACGAGAAAAACCATCCGATAAATTATTGATTTTTTTTCCCGATCTTCAAAAATGAGGCAGAAGAAATCCAAGAATTACATTGAGAAATTAACAGAAATGAAACTCACTAATCACATTTCGATTAATAGATTGCTTGTTTTTATTTATTTATTTATTTGTTTATTTGTTTTGTATGCGTATATCTTTTTGTTCTTTTTCTAAACCCAATGGGTTAATGAATTAGCTTCATTCATGTCTTATGTTTTTAATTGTATTGGAATTGTAATGGAAATTTTTTTTTTAATTATATTGGAAATTTAAGCTAATGAAAATGTTTTCTCTTTAAATATTGCATCTTATCAGCCTTCCCTAATAAATATTATTATTTTTGTTTTTAAACAGTACTAAAAATTATTATTTGCACTTAATTTGGAAAAATAGTTTATGTACTTGAATATGAAGGTAATAAGGTTACGCGCTTTTACATCATCCTTTTTTTTTAAACTACAGTATAAATAGAATTAAAGAAAGGCTATTTCATTTCACAGCCTACTCAAGTATCTAAAACTATCAATCAGAATCTGAAACCGTTCTCAAATCAATAATTAACTTTTTTTTTTTTTTCTGTTATCTAAGAAGCAAAGGAAATGATGAAACAGAATACGGAGTCTTCGTATTTCTGAATAGCTTCCTTTCTCAACGCCCCCACCCCCACCCCACCCCCCAAAAAAAGGGAAAGAAAAGAAAAAGAGGAATTGTTTGTAAGACTCTCATAAATTAAAATGTTAAAAATACTTTTATTTTTAAACAAAATTTAAAGAATTTTTAAATTAGATATAAACATAATTTGAGGACTAATAACTTTGTACACGGGACTTTGTGGCTCGTTTTCAGTTGATCGATTCATCGTTAGTCCATATTTCCTAAGCGCTGAAGTAACACCGTGAGTTGGTTTGAGTCTCAGGGCGAATTGGTACGTTACACTTTGAGTACTGGGATTGGAATCTTCCAGAAGGAAATGAAAGTGAATCGTGTAAACTATCAGATCAATCTGAAGCAAGTGGAGCGATGTTCTACTTTGGAGCGTCGGTCTGATTGAAGTGGGGAAGTGAATTGTGGGATTAATGATTGTAACTGTACCATTGAATAAACATTAACTTGATTGAACGCCTTTTTTCTGAGGTCGAATTATCAGTGGCTTAATGTCTTAATCTTGGTTTTCATCTTATTTAGCGCCAATTTGAAATGATTAGTCCAATGCAATGTAGATGTCATCAGAGGGGGAAAAAAACAACAAAACATTTTACTTCAGATGTAGCGCAGAAGATGAGATCAAAATGTGACCTGCAAATCTACCAAAACATTTCGATGGCGCATCTGCAACTTTTTCTATAAATGACATTAAAACGTAGAAAGATTTAGTTACATAAGGTTTTGCTAACGATCGTTTAACAGCTAAATACAACGCGGTATTTTATATTAAACGTTTTGACAATTCTATTAAAATCTAAAAACACCCAAAATTAAGGTAAATTATTATTCTCTATATTTATCTATCAAATTACTTCAAATTTTATATCAAAATTTCGATCAAATTTCAAATTTTATTCCTTCAGATCAAAGCAAGTATATTTTTATTGTCATTTTTTTTTTTAAATAGATGAGCGTATTTGAAGTACTCGAGTATTTAGAATATGTAAAATCATACATTGTGGGCCCGGTAGCCGAGTGGGTAAGGGCGCTTGGCTGCAGGTTGGAGGTAGCGGGTTCGATTTCCGGTCTCGGCGGAGGGCGGGAATTTTCCACGCTCCATTCTCCTCCAAACGGGTCCTAGGGCCTACCCAGCCCTCTGTAGAATGGATACCGGGTTTCTTTCTCGGGAGTTAAAGGCGGGCGGGCGTCGGGCTGACCTCCCGACCTCAACCTAGTCCCGTTGGTCAAGAAACGTCGGGAGCCTTACCTCCCGCGAGCCCCTGGGCCTGCGTAGGCCTGTCGTGGCATCCTTTAACTTAAAATCATACATTGTTAAATATATGAATATCCTAAAAAAATTGTTATTGATATACGAAGTAAGAAATATATGATATTGGTTTAAAATCATTTTTTTTTTTTCAAATTTCTTCATCCTCGTCAGCATCTGACAAATGTTGGACCTAATGATTCGTTAGTGCCTCGGTGGACTCTGGTATTATTTTTAGATGGTCTTCTCAAAGGTTTTTTTCCCATTTTAGTATCTAATTTTAGTTATTACAACAAAATTAGATACATTCTTTCGAATTACAATTTTCTATTGTAGTCTGGGACTTTAGCATATCTCAGAACAGATGAAAGTCAATTTGAAATTAAATTTGTTTATTTCCGTTGATTTCATATTGTAAGTAAACAGACACCAGAAGCAGGGAAGTTCGGACCTGCTTTACAGAAAAACAAACTTTCGTCTTGAAAACAAGACAAACAAACCCAGATGATAATTTTTAAACGAGCTCGAAAATTCATTATTATCAAAGATAGAAGAAGTTTGCTGTTAAATTTAGCTTGTTTTACGATCGACATTTTTAATAAATTTTCACATATTTTTGCTCATAGTCTATCATTAAAAAATCATGAATCTGAATGACCGACATATCTCACACATCTACAATTGATCTCAGTTGGACTGACGACATCACAATTCTGATGTTTAAGCCTAAATTTTAGAATGAGCAAAGCACTAAAAGGTACAAAAGGACCACGAAAGCTCTTGCTTTAGAATGAGATACAGTGTCCTTTCGTCTCTTCATCTTAGATGAGAACGAGGGAGAGATCTTTCTTGAATTTTCCTTTAGACTGAAATTTCAGTGAAACAGTGTCGTATGTTAGGTGTGGGGAACCTATAGTCTTTGTGATAATCGCATGCAATTTCAAATTCGTATATGGTTTTTAGTAGAAACTTACAGAAGAACAGTAAAGGATTGTATTATAAATAAATTGAAAACTCACAAAAGCGATAATAATTAGAAATAAAAATTGAAAACCATTTTGAGCATATTATTTACAAAATCGATTGAAATAAAATCGTCCAAGTACAGTAAAACCCCGTTATTACGCTCCCGCTTATAGCACTATCCCGTTCTTTACGCTCCTTTCATACGGTCCCTGAAATTTTCTATGTAACTCTGTATACTTTTACCCTCTTATAACGCTTCAAATCCCGCTTGTAGCGCTTTTTTTTATATCGGAAATTTTGTATCGAAAAGAAATGTAACACTGTAAAGATTCTTTTCTTTCCCTGGTAGGAGGGAATCTTTGAACTCTTTGAAGTGCGGGTCTGTGATACAGTAAGTTATTGCAAAATGTCGAAGCGGAAATCCCTTTCTGTAAGTGAAAAATTGGAAATTCTCCATAAGTACGACGAGAATTCTACACTAAGTCAGAAGGATTTCGCAGAATCTCTAGGAATTCCCTCATCCAGTCTGAGAACAATAATAAAAAATAAGAATGGAATAGCCAATGCAGCGAAGGGTGGTTGCAAACGTAAAAAAGTAAAGTGTGGAAAATATGAAGATGCCGAGGAAATTCTAATTGAATGGATTCATCAGTCCCGTGATGCATCAGTGCCATTAAGTGGCCCAATCATTCAAGGAAAGGCGCGAGAAATAGCGGGCAGTGTAATATCTGCTCCGAAAATATATTAGTGTTGCTCCTAGTGGTGTATCAATTGATGTTAATAGTTATTTGAACCGCATTGAAAATGTCATAATTCATAACAGTAGCACACACACACACGGCAAACCACAATTAAAGATTTTTTCAATAGGAAATAAGTTCACATTTGCACTATATCAATTGCAGAATCATGTATATTTCCTGTAAAATGATGTCTAAATGTTTCCCCATCTCCTAAATCATTTCCCGTCTATAGCGCTATCCCGCTTATTACGCTTGTAGGTCATGGTCCCTTGACGAGCGTAATAACGGGGTTTTACTGTATTTATATTTCGATACAGTCGTATATCGGTGAACCGTAGAGTTAGGTTCGTTGAAATCTTGTCTTGAAACTTATTTTTCGCTAAACAAATAGAGATTTTCCAAATATCCCCATGTTATAATTCTAGATATTTCTCAGAAAATTGATGTTTACTACTGTGTAAATACTAACCAAATAAGGAGAACATTAATGAGTCACTAAATGTGTTTTTCTCGTTAAAATGCTGTGCATGTACTGCATTTAGCACGCAATAGTCTCCGCTAAGCAACATGCAACCTTCCAGTGACAAAAGATTCCTCACTTCTATCATACACGTTTCCCAAAGATAAGGAAAAATTCTTTGGTATTACTTAAAATTGATTATCTGCAGTCCGTCTCACATTTTTCTACATGCTGTAGGTGGCTGACAGTTACATTGACATGCGCTCTTAAGATACATTGTAGATATAAAGAATACTATTAATTAAAATTCATGGTTAAAGAGAAAGAACACATGCAATTAATATCAGATATTCGTTTTATAGTTAATATTCAGAGAAATCTGAGACTGACTTAAAAATTTACAACTAAGTTTATGGCAAAACTTGCAAAATAATGCCACCTGCCAATTGCTGTGCTTTTTTTTTATCATCAAAACCACCCAGGCGTCATCTACTTAAGGACATCTTATGGATATTAATATCAACAGCAAAACAAATTGGACATGTGTACATTAAACATGCCTCAAAATTGACCAATTCACTCAGCCAATCAGAAAGAGTCATTTTAGGCTTACTCAATTCTGTTGCTATTCACCTATAAAAGATACATGTTTCATTCGTGTACCTTTTAGTAGGTGAATAGGGTCGCAAGTTTTCAAGAAGTTCATGCAAATGAACATGACACGATTTTATAATGACCTACATGAATACTCAGCTGATAGTTAGGCCACTCGAAAACATTACGTATTGAAGAGTTCAAAGCAAAATAATCACTTGAGCATTGTAAGATATAATAAACAAACATTATAATAAACATTACAGCTACAGTGTTCTTGAATAGCACGAATAAAGAACAAACATGTTCTATTAATTGGAGAGTTGTGATCCAATCTTAGGAATAACAGAACATTCTGTTACTCGATTTAATAGAACAATCAATGTAACAATGTTATGATGCCTAAGTTTCTTTACATAAGAAAAAGCATACGACCAGCTGTAGGAAATTTACCTATCTCTATCATTTAAAAATTTAAATTATTCAGAATAAATAATTGCGACGTAATTATTCTTGAATATTAATTTTGTATGCTATTTTCATCATATACTAAACGACAGTGCTTCAGAGTACAGCATTAAAAATACTCACTCAGTCCTCTATACCGATGGAAATTGTAAAGTAAAAAACAAGAAAAAAAAAAAAGAAATGCAATTGAATAACATATTATTATTATTATGTAAAAGTTTCAAACCTTGAGTTTCTCCAAAAAAGACAACATGGCGGGCCAAGGACCAAAGCACATGTTACTAAGTGTAAAAAAGTGTGCAAGAATAGTGAGGGATGTGTGGTTGTGTCTATAAATTTCCTAACTATGCGTGTTGTATTGAGTATTATTATTATTATTATTATTATTATTATTATTATTATTATTATTATTATTATTATTATTATGTAAATGTTTTTATTCTTGGGTTCGCCAGCAAAGACAGCATGGCGGGTCAAGGACCAAAGCACATGTTACCCAAGGGTCAAAAAGTGTGCAAGGAGGGTTAGGGATGTGAGGGATGTGTCCATAAATTTCAGAATGTTCATAAATTTTCTAACTATATATGTTGAGTACCACAGCCTTCAGGAGTTGTGCAAAAATGTTTTTGTGAAGTCCTAATGTGCTGAGGCTGACTTGCTTTTTATTATTATTATTACTATTATTATTATAAATCTATTGAAAGCAGCATTCATCATTACTTAAATATTAATGACTTTATTTCTAACAGCTCAACAGGAAGTGATTGCAACTTCCTGTTCCGGTGAGGACTAACTCCAGCGTAACCTATCCTGTCCTTTATTGAATCTCTTTTGATTGATTGGAGGAAATAATTATTTTGATTTTTATTGCTACTGCGTTTGTTTTGAATACAACGACATTCATTATTATTTTATTATCTTCCTGGTTGTTATTATTATCATTTCTTGTTTTAATAGTAGGCGTTTTAATGCTGTTAATGAACTAGCGTACGACACCAATTGTATGTAAGAAAACAAAGGAAACGATAAACTGAAGAATTCGATTTTAGACTAATTAATGATGATAAGCACGTCTTAAGGAGCTTAATCCTCCCACAGATTGACATAGATTTAACATCGTCTGACCTAATCATTGATATTTCATCAAATTTGGTCATTGTTTTTAGGAATACCCTAATAATTGTTACATTTACCTTTTTATAATAAATAAATTGCGAACTGTAAAGAAAAAAGAATGTTCATTTTGCCGGAATTAATGAACCCCTCCAGATTATTACATCATAGGAATTATAAATTACCTAACAGAGTAACGACATTTTGAAATTGCCTTTATCTAAATCTTAACATTACTTTAACTTAACAATAATTTAAAATTGTACATTTTTATAAAAAATTTTAACATAAAGAATAGAAAGGAGCTGGGAAGAAACTTCTTTCATTAAAATGTTTCATTTGTATTCGTCACAAAAAAAAACCTGACTTTTCTGTCAGTTAGATTAATTTAATGAATTTAACTTAAGTTTCGTAAAGAAGAGAAGATTGAATAAGACACGGATATATTGGATAATCGATTGTTGAAGCTAATCTTCTTAGTCCCAATTAAAACAGAACGGTTGCAAATACTTATTTATATAATTATTGCACATTTTTCGAACCTTTTTTTCCCCTTGAATTCAAATAGAAACATGTAAATGTTGACGATCGAAAATCAAAATCAAAAATTGAAATGCTTATTTAAATATAATTTTGCAGTCTGAACATAATGATCGGCCAGATCCCGTACATCTTTTGTGTGTGTATGGGAAGCCTACCATAATTGAAGCTTATTCTTTCGAATTTCTTTTTTCGAAATTTTAAATCAATTTGGACTGAAGCTTCCATTTCTATCATTTTTGAAGAAAATATTTCAATCTAAGGTAAATGATTTTAAACGATCATTTAATCCACAGAATTTCAGATTTCTAACACCATTTTCTGATTAGATATAGGCGGATACAATATATAGTGACATCACGATTTCATTTCACCACACTGTTGAATTTCTTAAAATGAAAATTTTTTCAATTACAAATGAGAGATAGGCTTTTTTGTTCGTAATATACATACCATGTTTCAGAATGATGGTCACTGGTTCAAAAATTATTCTTGCTACAAAAATAAAAGGAGAATTTATATCTTCCTTTATATTTGAGAAGTGGGTGACAAAAGGACTTCTAAAACAAGACAAAAAAATATTACTTGCAATTTCTTTACATAATCTTTTAAAAAACCAAAAAAATAAAAAATAAAATACCTTCGATGACCATTTGTCATTTGTCTAAAAGTAATAACGAACGACATTTCAGGACCCACGAAACACACAGATTTAATTTGAAATGAAAGCATGTACACGATCGCTCAGGAGGCGACCACTCTGGAAAATAAGTGAAATTTCTTATTCTACTGTTAAATTAAGTTGTCATTAGCATTCTGAAGCAGTTTTTAGTAATGTCTGTGGGTTGCTATAGCAACAACGGATTAAAAAAAAAACACGCTTATTTGCATAAATTGCTTTGTTATCATGAAATAGTCGTAACACTGTAAGCAGAAAAGTCCTTTCTTTGAAGTGCTGTCATGATTAGCGTCGCCAAATGAATTCGCAAACGAAAAAAAAAAAAAAGAGACGCAGCCTCGTTTTAATGCGAATTCGGGGCTCATTTATTAACCTTTCCTGACGATGGTGTCATCTCCCTTGGAAACAACATTCGCTCTCGTCTCATCAATAAACAAATGCTGGTTATTGCGTAAGCCTTTTTTTTTTGAAGCGTCGTTGCATTAATTTCTAGGTACAGTTGATCTGTCAAGGTTTCAGTTGGCCAAATAACCCCAATAGCTATCGAAGGAGTTAAAGAGAAGAAGATCATAAATAAACTAAGGTGGAACAAGTACGTAGGTTTCCTTTTTTTATTGCTATTTGCCACTTACATCGAATAAATAAATAACTAAATAAACATCAATCAGTAAATAAATAAATAGCCCAGTAATAACCTTACCTTTCACTTTAAATATATTGACAATAAAACTACCAATAAATAAATATATATTTACTGAAAAAGTAAGGCGTGAGATTTTTGTAATTTGTTTTTTTATTTCTTGTGGATTTTTTTGCTTGAAACTATAAATAAATAAATAGTTTGAAATGTCAATCCCATTTGTTTTGCAAAGGGAAAATACAGTCGGACCTCTATTTAACGAACCTCTATTTTGCGAATTTCTCTATTTTCCGAACTTTTCTTTGGAACCAAGAACATTTTGCTAATTTCTTCGTAAAATAACCTCCAAACAGCGAAGTGCATTTTCTATTTAACGAACTTTTTCGTGGTATCTATTTTTTTTTCTCCTTGAAATGTTTTTATTATTAATATTCCCTTAGAGGAAATGAAAGAAATGTGGATACAGCTGAGGGAAAAAGAAGAAATTAACGATGATGTGCTGATTGATGATTATCATTCACTTGATTTTGAAGTTGAGACCTCGGAAACACTAACTGAATCGGATATTTTGGACAGTGTGAAAAATAAAAACAATATAGCTATGAAATGCGATAAAGATGAACATGATGATAATGAAAATGATCATGATGCAGAAATAAAAAAAAATCCTTCGTGTGATGAAATGCTAAAATCATTTTAAATAATCCGACGCAGATTTTAGTGCATTGCAAAGATGCGAGACATACTATGAGCAAAAACACTTTTTCAAAAAAAAAAGACTCAGACAAAATTAATAGACTTTATTATTATTAAAATTTAAGTATGCATGTGGTAATGTATGCTTTATGTCATTAAAATTATTACGTTTATTAATAATAATATTTATGTAGCTTAAAGTAATTTTAAAAGGTGAATCTCTATTTAACGAATTTTCCATATAACGAACTTTTTTTTCGTGATTTAGCGACTTCGTTAAATAGAGGTCCGACTGTAATTGCTATTTATAAATATAAATTGCCAGTTACTTCTAGGCAACTTTTACAATGTAGTGAAAAAACACTTTCATTCATTTTTTTTTTTTTTAGTTTTTTATCAACCTTGATCTCAAAGTGCTATTTTATATTTATCTTTCGAAATTGGAAGCAATTATTACTGCACAATGGAAATTCAATGATTGAGGAGAAACGATTAAAAGGACAATACAGGCAACAAGAATTGTGCCAAACAGATCGGGTTTGTAATTGTAGCATGGATTTCTAATAACAAAAGTTTAAAACTTTATGAAGTATTGGCAGTAAGAAATAAAAAAAAGGAAATTGAAACAATAAAGAATACGATTTCACACAGATGCAGTTAAATAAGAACGTTAAATAAGTGATGACGATGAACGTATTCAAAAGTTCGGAAAAGGATTTCTGAAGATGTTTTTCGTGGTTTATAAAAGAAAGGCAACAGTTATGCTAAACTAGATGGCGGAGCTCCTTACCACACGCTTGCCGTCGGTTTTTAAGATGCAGAAAAGAAAGTACTGTTAATGAGAAAACAAACTACATGGCAACATTTAAACTGGCACTGAACTTTTGATAAATACATTGAACATTCTTGACATCAAGCATATGTATGGTGTATAACCTATGAATAACAGAAATAATACAAAGTATCCAAGGAAATGGTCCGTATGGTCTTAGAGACAATTTTTTAGATTAATTTATATAAAATAAGGAAACTATTGTTTAATAAGCTTCTTGCTAATCTTTCATTCTGGAATACATAGGTTTATTATTATGAAATACTAAAACTAGTGTTCTTAACTAGATATTCAGTGTGAGCAAGAATCAGTAAGAAGTCGTTGATGACTTGTAGTCTGTAACTGTATTAATTTAACTCTTACTAAGTTCTTTGAATAAGTTGCGGTATATTTAATTTTTCTTGCATTTTCTGAAAACATCTTACTTGTTAGTTTAACCCAGTGTTTCCCAATCTTTTTTGTGCTACGCCCCACCTAAAGTATCTAAAGTATGCTATGCCCCACCAAAAAAAAAAAAAACGACTTTTTAACTTTTACAACCAAAAAAAAAAAACAATTATCCATTTTCCAATTGCCACCCTTAACAATCAAATTGCCCCTCTGTGGGGCGTGCGCCCCACGTTGGGAAACAGGGGTTTAACCTGTGAATTGTGAATTTTAATTTCAAATTGGAATTATAACTTTAACAAGAAATAATCGCCAAGTATCATTCAATTATTTTATACTAATTCAAAATTATTATATTTAAAATTTTTTATTAATTACTTTTACGACTCCCGCGCATTTGTCTCCCTCCCCCCCTTACAATTTTTCATTAATGTAATTCATTCATACATCTGTTTTTTAACAGATCTAAAACAAATAGTAAATTTTATTTTAAAGATATATATTATTTTGTTTACACATACAAAATTATAAAAAAATTTTAAAATACAATTTTACATTATTTTTATTTACATTGCTTATATATGAGCTTCCTCTGGGAAAAATATCTTGAGTTCTGATGATTATTATATAAAACGAGAGATAAATTCGAAGGGATATAAAGATGTGTTCATTATGTAGAAGATTTATTAACATAATTACCCAAATATATGTAAACTGAAACATAACAGTGTAGCAGCTTTGCCGTGTTCTATTCTCCATTGGCTCCTTTTATTTCTGAATAATTTTCTTTTTCCGTTTCTTTGTCGATCATAAGGAAACGGAGCCTTGAGAAACACTTTTGCAGACGAATAAACTTGTTCGTAACCCATAAACTCTAATTGAATAATAAAAGAGCATCTAATAACTTTTATTATGCCTCGTTTTCAACCAATTGATGTTTACTTTTAATTGCTTTTCTCTCTCTCGCGTTCATCCCAACCTGAATCGTTGTTTTCATATCTATAATTAAGTGATGTTCTACTTTCGTTGTTTTCCCAGGAGTCACTGAAGCCCCCATGAGTTTTCCCATGATATATTTTCTAGTTGCCGATTTTTCAACCCCAAAGTTTAATTTTCGTCGAAGAATCTCTTTTTCAGTTTTCAAAATTAATGTTGCAATGTGACCTAAATGCAACAACGCCAACATATTTATTTATATTTTAAAAAGTTTGTGTCAGATAGCAAAGGATTTCTTGAAAGGTTTGTTCAAAATACTTTTATTATAATTATTAAACTGAATTCCAACAATTGAGAAACTCGATTTTTCTTAAAACATAATTTTTAAAAGCAAATTGTAATTTTGTTATTACTTTACTAAGTTTTCTATTATTTTTGTCGTTCACTATTAATAAAAATAATAAGACAGTTTGGTTCACAACGTAATCAGCTGTTTTCAGTTTGAGTCAAATCCTATCGTGTTTGAGTCTTATTGTTTGAATGAAAGTTGTTAATGGTAAAGGCATTGATGCTACATTACTTGAAATTTACTAGCAGACGGATGCAGAGTTATATTCCTAATTATCCAGAACATATTAAATTCATCATTTTCAATATTCTAATCGTATATCTAATATATGTTAAAGATCAGAGTGGTCAAGGTTTAAGTGAATCAGAAACAACTGGTATAGTCCGTCTAAGTCAGCAAGGCAGTCCCTTCAAGCGTTGGGACAGAGAACTTGAAAAAATAGGGGTGAAAGGGTATCAGGTAAGTGCGAGAAAGGAGAAAGGACTTAATCCTTTCTCCTTTCTCGCACTTACCTGATACCCTTTCGCCCCTATTTTTTCAAGTTCTCTGTCCCAACGCCTGAAGGAAC
>JAFIDM010009631.1:350478289-350492996 GCA_023159025.1 Thereuonema tuberculata
TTGGCAGAAATATAGATCTTGATATTAATTTTGGTTAAACGAAAAAGTCCGCTATTTTTTTAAAAAATATATTGTATTTGACGCATTTTCGTGACATTAGGGTGGGTATAGAGTCTCAATTACTGTAAATAAAAAGGAAACAAGCATATTAATTTATACCTTTGATTTGATTTTAGGCGAAAAAACGGTAAATTTTGCAATTTTACAATTATACACCTTTTCCAAAATAGAAGGGGTCCAAGACCAAATCGCGTTATTTCCGAATTCGTGATATAAACAACCGCGTTATAACTGAGCTTCAGTGTATATATAACAAATCACTGTCCGGCTATATATATATATATGTTATTTAATATATAATATTAATTAAAATATGTATTAATGCAGCATTGTATGTAGAAATTTTCACTTTTTATTTAAACTTCTTAAGAGGCTACAAACACAATCTAACCTTTTCACCTACTTCCGGCATCCTATGTTCGGACGAAAGCTTTGTATCAAAACAAATGTCAGAAGAACTAGCGAGTTACGAAAAGTTTTCACTGAGAACCATATTTTAAGATTAGCAATTTCAAAATAAAATAAAGCAATGACAAAATATTGTTTTGCCTGAAATGTTATTGATAAATAAGCTTAGAAAATCAAAAAGTAAAAGCATTTTTATTAAAATCACTGTGTTAAATTGTATGAAAGACTTAGATGCAAGAACTGAAACGCATTAATCTATATTTATTTAAAATTCAGCGTATGGATTATAATTACGGATAGAGTGTCGTTCAAAAGACAAAGTTTGGTTTTGTAATTTCGAGATGAAGATCTTCTATTAATAAGTTATTTAGTTTCTTGTGACGATAGCGAAGATATAGAGTGCAAGATCGTTATAATCAAATGCACTGTATTTTTGTCAGTTTACTTTCTTTATAACAGTTAAGAATAGCTTTGGTATCTAATTTTTTTTTATAGTTACCATTCCTTTTGAGACAGGAATATAATTACAAAGTTAAATTTTTGCTTTAAATTTAAGTAAAAAACTGATTTTTCTTGAAGGTTCTTTATTCAGTTGCCCTTTTGCTTTTCCTAATTCGTCCTTCTACAGGACAAACATATACAAAAAAAATAATAGCACAAGAGGAAACCTCAGTGAAAGTTGCTGATGTATCAAGGACGCCTAGGTTTGCTCGTACGTATTCATCATCATCATCATCTCTTAGTTCTTTTTTATTTTTTTTTCCTTCCTCCTTTTATACGCCTGTCTCAATAATATCTGTTTACAGCCGATGTTATATAACGACGCTTGTGGATTTGACTTTTTCTTTTGTTGCTGGGACTGGTTTATCCTACCTGAGTTACCAAGGAGACACAGCGATATGAAATCACCTAGTCATAATTATAGTGCATTCCTATTATGATACGATAATCGTTATTATGCATTATTAAGGAAGCAATATCTCGCAGACAATATATAGCATATTTTGTTTCAAGGATTTTACAATCGGAAATTTTACAAATCATTATTATTTGGTAAATACTATATAACTACTTTTTAAGTTCTTCTGGCTTTAAAATCGAGCCTTGGAAATGCAAAAATAGATATTCGATTTACCATGTTTAATACAAACCACCTTTGTCAAAACCATTCTTAAAGAAATGACGTTCATTTTACAGTGCAGTGTAAAATAATCGTCATCTAAAATTGTTGACACAAATTATATATGAGGAGTAGAAATTCAGTAAACTTTGTTTAATAAATATTTTTTTAGAATGTATTTTAAAGCAAAAGTATTAAATTAAATTCTGCAATTTATCTTCTAATTTTGACTTCAAATGAATATAGTTTGAATTGAAGCTAGTTTGAACTAGCTGTGATTTAAAAATCAACCTAAATATACAGTATATATATATATTTTTTTAAAAAAAGCCTTTTATTAACTTCATTGACATGTACGTACTTTAAGGGATTGCTAGTAATAATTAGATAATAGTTACGTTATTTTTAGAATTTTATTTTGTTAGATTCCTTCACCTGTTCATCCAATTAAAAAAGAAGTCCGTCCGTCCCTCTTTACATTTTTGGATTTCGGAAGAGGATCATGTCCGTCCCAACCCCCCCCCCCCTCCTTTCTATATATTCCTATGACTTGTACAATTACTACATACATAGATAAAAGCCTTGTCAAAAATGACTGAAAAGCAATGCAGGATAAAACTGTAATGACAGATTTGGCTAATTTGGGCCAAACCTCCCGCAGCCTCAGCTAAATAATAGAAGCTTATTTTAAAGAATGACGTCATCATCATTTTTTAAAGGTGTAGATCAAAATTGCTGAGCTAAATTAAAAAAAAAAAGTCATGATATTTTTAATACAAATTCAATAACATTACTTGAAATAGAGTATAATATATTATTATTATTGTGCATTGTGTTCTTATAATTTTATTTCTTTAGAAAATTCTTACTTTCAATGCTGAAAGAAATCAGATTTCGTTAAATAAAACGAAGCTTTCTTGAAAAATAATATTTTAATAACACAATACGCAATAATAATAATAATATATTGTATTTTTTTTAATAATGAGAGTGATATTAAGTTTGTGTTAAATACAACATTGTTTTTTAAGGAATTATAGTTAATTATTTCTTCATAGTTAAATTGATCAATTCGAGTTACTAGATACACATTTTAATTATCCTTTTATATTTAAATTATATGTCGAATATTAATGCGAGAGTTAATTACCTGAAAACAATATGTAGTGTTCTAATAAAATGATGTACCTCACTGTACTGCGGATCCTGTCTGTGCAAGTTACTCTTTTTAACTCTTTTATACAGATTTTTATTGTCATTCTTCTTAATGTTTTGAGATTTAACTGTTAAATCTGAAATCATCATTTTATCAGCTTGGGCATTAACAATTTCGAAGCATTTCTAGGTGACCGTATTAGTTAGACGGTGGTTTTAATAGAACAGGCAGAACTGGAGGTGCTTCGTAATTGCTTCACATTCAGTGCCGAGAAATGAGATATCTTGGAACAGGTAAGGATTTCAGCACGATAGTTGTCTGTTAGCCTAAATGTTCGCGATTTCCCAGACGAGGGAATTGGTCGTGGGTTTCCAACAATACCATTGCAGCCATGACCTGTGTGCAATGACTACAGGGAAGGAAATAATGAAAGGTAGTGACTGATGTTCTAATCACTGTGAAACGCTACTTTCATTTCCTAGGAGATCATACGAAAATACCACAAACAATCTGATCACATTTCTAAATCTGAAATAGTCATGAAGTATTCACCCGGGCTTTTGATTTACAGTTTTATGAGTGTAGTAACTTTTTTACACATCCTGCATTTAGGTAACTTCAGACCAAAGACAAAAATACCATTTGATTACAAACTTATGATGTTTATCCGAATTGGAAGACAAAAATCTTCTTATATAAGAAAAATTGACTTGTGGGTTGAGAAAAAAATTAACCTTTTTTTTTCATCGTCTTTTGTAAGAAGCAAATGAATGAAGGAGAAAACGTTTTAATGAAATGTGATTATTTGTGTGTTTATCAAAGGACATCCTATGTGCTAAATTTTTGAATTACAGGTGCAATATGAAGAAAACTTGAATTTCTTAAACTTAAGTTTAACTCAGTTTCCAATAGTATTTTTTTAAACTAAGCAATTCATTGTTTAATAATTTGAATATACAGTATAACTGCTAATGCAGTATAAATAACATTGAAATATGAGTAAATATTATTATGATTATCTTAAAGAAGATTAATGGAAATAATTGTTTGAATAGACTAAATAAAGATCAACAAGGTACACGCGTAAACTGCTTCTGATAAAGAACAATTGAATATAATTTTATGCTAAAGCATAAATTTAAGGGCGACCCATAATTAATAAAGAAAAATTAAAAATAATAATAATAAAAAGAAAATATATTATTAATGTAAGAAAAAATAATAAAAAAAAAACTTAGGAAAAAAAATCGTTAGGAAAATAAAAATAGATATAAGGATTCGAACCGTCAACCTTCAGTTTGAGTCCGAGACCTTAAACTTCAAGCTACAGCTAACAACTGAAATGAGATGGTTGCTTTTCTAACATTTAAGGTAATAGCGGAAATCCAATGAAAACAATGCCAAATATCTCGAACATTGGGGGGCGTTGGCCTCTGAAAATACACCATTCCTACGTTGTTTGGGACTCTGAACACGATGATGAAGTCCGTTTGTCGATCCGACCTTTCGTTCGGGAGTTGTTAGGGGGAATACAATGACAACAGTTATAAATATCTCGAACATGGGGGACGTTGGTCCCTGAAAATACCCCATTCCTACGGTGTTTGAGCCTATGAACGCGATAGAGAAGTCCGTTTGTCTATCCCATCTTCCGTTCGGGAGTGGTTAGAGAAGGACAGACACGGATGGACGGACAGGACAAACGCAATAGCTACCGATTTTCGTCGCTATCACAATAGCTCCCAAATGGATCGCTAAAAAAAGCAGTTATTTCATAGGAAGAAATTTATAGATCTAGGCTTAATTCAAAGATTAAAATTAAAATGAATTAATCAACAAACGTTTTTGAAAACTTAAAGGAAGGTTTTCATTTATCAAGAAAAGATGGAAAGATAAGTAACCGTTTACATATGTAGTAGCCTATGTCATCTTACTGGATTTCACACATTCTAAAGACCGATATAAATTAAATAAAACTCAAAGGTTTTAGGAATCACTCTTTGAGCGGTTTCAGTTAAGAATATTTGTTAATGTTCATATGACTGATTGCCAATAACACTTGCTTTGGAAATAACGTCTGTTTTGGAAGTTCTTGTGTACTTAGTGTGTTTAGCAATGGAGTTTTTTAAGAATGAGATCTTGAATTACGACAGCCAACTTTAAAATGTAAAAGTTAATTTGCTAAGTTCGATGTTCGGAAAACATCAAGAAGTGCACGAAACATAATTTGAAAATGAATCAAAATTAAATTACTTATATTGAATGAAAAAATTATAAAATCTAGAAGAAAAGAAATTTTTTGCAATGATGTTCACTTTCTACATGTTGCACTGGGATTGTCGTCTTATTTTCTTTTTTTTTGCACAAATCATTACTTCAGTGTAATATTTAATATCGACAATCTTAATACAAAGTCAATTTGGTGAGAAATGCTTGTTAAATATAAATTTATGGAGAGCAATATTGTTCTTTTGTCCAAACAAATAAAGGAATTTCGATAGAAAAATTTCTGGAGTTACGCTTTAAAACTAGAAATTACGGTTGTGATATCAATTTCTATATATCAGTATAGGAATAGCGAAAGTAAGAAGAAAGTAAGAAAGAAAAAGTATAAACAATAAGTATAAACTGTCTATCACAATTTCCGTGTTAAAGGGCACGAATAAGATAACCTAAACTTGCATTTAAGTTTTCAGCTTAGTAGGATAGTTCTGATAGTTCTGGATAATTAAGGGCATTTTTGCGACAATATATCATTGTGGCCATAAGCTTCTCACCTTTAATCTCATTTGTTCCTGAAATAAGAAAAAGAATAAAAAAAAATGGCGTCCATGCGAAAAATTGAACATAAAATGGCGACTACCAACGTAAATTTCGCCGTAAATACGGTCAATTTATGCAGATTCAATGGCATCAGGACAAAATACCGTATTTACTCGAAACCATTCGCACCTTTTCCGATCAAATACAGCCTCTCCCCCTCCAACTTCCACTTACTACATGCTTTGTGATTGCAACTCGCGGGACCATCGCAACTTCGATATATGGATTGTCTCGATATTCGATGTCTTCGTTCGGTTTCGGCTTCATTCGTGTTACCTCGTCTTGTTTCATTTGAAATGTGTGTGTAGGCCTTATATTTGAGATTTGAAAATGATTAAAATAATGTGTATGATAGTTTTCCATTTCTAAACTAAATTTTTAATAATTGTAATATTTAATGTAGTCCTGTGTATTATAAAAGTTCCAAACATTGATTACAGATCATTCTATATATTGAACAATTGTATCCTTAATGTTCTTGGTATGCGGGAATCATTTCCCATAATTTACATATGCCTTCAATATACGCCATTTTTTCAGAGTCCACTTGAAAAGTGTAAAAGCGGGGTTCTACTGTATTAAATTTTTCAACTGCCAAGGATAATAAATTTTTGACTTTCTTTGATTATAAATAGACGGTGATGCTTATTTCAATTTAAAGTTGATTTTGTAACTATTTAGTTTTGTCATGCATAAATTATAGTAAACCTACATTTCATCATTTAACGTGTGATAATGACTTCAGTAATCTATGTAACAAAGTAGCAAACATTTGATAAATATTGATAATTTAATAAATGTTGAATATTTTTCTAATGTATGCTGCTTTATCATAAAGTAAATTTAAATTTTAATATTTTCAGTAGTTCATCCTTTTATTTATTTTTATTTTTTTTTCTGTTGGGACTTAAGATTGAAAATTATAAAAGAAATCCCCCATCCCCCTTTTTTTTAATATCAGGGCGAAATCTTACTTTTTAAAGCTGGTTTCATCAATGATAAAAAATTTGCCTCTCATTTTTCAACTCAATATGAAAATAGTGTTTGCGATCTGAGTGACATCTGACGAGGAAATTTAGCATTAAACGTCAAACAGTCTCTGGAAAATCATTGCTCTTTTTTTTTTTTCCCCAGTGGTATTATGACCATTGAACATTATTCGTGAATTTTTCTTACTCACTTTAACCTTTAACCCCTACAATGCGGAAACCCGTCCAGCTCCGATATGCCTTTACAATTTGGTTCCGCAATAAACGAACTAAATTCATAGAAACCGTTAGACCACGCCATTTATTTACACCCTGAAATTGAAGCCCAGTAATTGGTTTCTTTGTCGAAAATCAGTGCTATTAACTTTGTCATTGAAGCATTCGAAAATTGCAGGTTGGCATTCAGGAAGATTTTTAAATTATTCCTAATTGTGGGAAAATGGCTCCTAAAAGAAGGTTTCGAGAATGGAATTTCTTATTCTTTTTCTTGGAATGAAAGAAAAAGAGAAAGAAAAACATG
The DNA here is from genome assembly GCA_023159025.1 of Thereuonema tuberculata. Classification (NCBI taxonomy): domain Eukaryota; kingdom Metazoa; phylum Arthropoda; class Chilopoda; order Scutigeromorpha; family Scutigeridae; genus Thereuonema; species Thereuonema tuberculata. The sequence goes on from JAFIDM010009631.1 coordinate 350,485,366, forward strand.
AATGAATAAAATTCGTGGTTTTGTTTTTGCTTGACAATTCTGATTTAATATTTCTTGGGAATGAAAAACGGTTTTAAACGAGAAAATCTTCTATGAATAAAACATTCATTGTAGAATGGCTATTTCTTTATTATTAACCGAGGTAAGAATAAAAACCTCTTTCTTGAATAATTTTAAGATTTTGCAGTATTTTACTGATGGCTACCCTTAGCCATCAGTAAAACTTTGATATTAGCAAGAAAATTGTTGATAGTGATTCAGTTTTAAAACATTGTGATAGTTATTAAGTTTTTAGCGACGAAAAAAATATTATTGAGTCGTGAAATGCACGTGACATCGTTATTAATTATAGGTCAAATCATTCAAGGTTGCTTGAACAACAGCAATCAAAATAGTTGATTTTGTTATCGGATTTTCAATAAAATCTGTAGACATTTTAGTAACCGATATTTTTATTGAATTTGTAAATTAACTCAAGTTTGGGTTAAATTATTATAATTAAGCACTGTTCTTCAGCTCATACGTTTTTTGTTTGTTTTTAACAATAACACTATACAAATTGATACACAGATATCAGTATACAAAGAACAGTGTTTTTAGATGAAATTAATTTGATTCGATAATTCCGAAATGTTGATCAATTTGTAATTGAAAGAATATGGCGTAGAGATCATTAATTATCTGTAAACTCAAAACTTCATTTTTGGTTTCATCAACTATCAGTGAAACCCAATCTGAATGAATAACAGAAAAACTGCTGTTAAGAATTACTATAAGAGAGACAAAAAAAGTTGAAAATCATGGGTTATGGATTAGTAATTCCATGTATGCTCAGCGACCTCTATTGCAAAGCATCGTAACAATTTTTTAAATTTCTGAAAAGCTAAATAGAAGAGAAAACAAAATTTTCGATATTTTTTTTATTCTTTGCATCTTTAACGTATCTAGATGTTCTGTTATTATTTTTATATTCTTTTCTTTTTTGTAAATATAATCCATATCTAAAAGTGGCTTCGGACAAGGAAAAGAAAATGCCCGAGCGAGAAAAACAAATTGCGGCTTCCGTATGTTTTTCGCTCAATTCTCTTCACCGTAAAATGGTACAAATTTGTAGCAATAGCCGATCTTCCTAGTAATTCAGAAATACATATTCCATCACCCTACCTCTTAAAACAGTGGAAACGTTCCAAATTATACTCCTAGCATGGTTATGAAGGGTTGTTCTTATGACGCCGCCATGTTGTTTTCTGTTCCAGGAACAACTAAGTGCTCCGTTTTTTTCCAAATATGGTGATTCTTCTTTCGCTGTGCCATTAATAAATGAATGTTATTTAGCATAACTAAGTTATTCTTGATATTTTAATGATATTTTAATGATATTTCATTGATTTATTCCATAATGTTATATATAATTTAAAAGGAGAGCCTCCCATTCAACGACTTTGGACAGAAATAGTATCTAAGACACTTATAGATTGTTTGTGTAATCATTATTACCTTTGCATTATTTTATTTACGACGTAAAATTTTTAAACAATTATTTCTAAGGTGACGAGAAAACTATTTTACCCATTGAGAGTAAATATCTCATCCGATTGTTAACTTATTACTCAGAAACGACTGAACATATTTCACAAATGAATCTAATGATTTCTGGATAATAATTAACTTGTAGTATTTTCTGTGTATATTGTTTTTCCATCCTGTTGGAGTAGTCTATTGCAAAGACTTCCAAGACAGTCGCAATTAGTGTTCGTATGGGAAGAGCAGCTCATGTTTCTCCCTTAACATCAACCGAAATTTATGTAAATTTGAAATGATTCAACGTTCCTTTTGAATTCCTGCTGTAAGCTGCGTTTTCCCAATAATATTTTAAAAAATCAACTTAAGTTACTGAATAAAGACGAAATTTCCCCTTCTCATCCATTATTTCATATTGTCGGCAAGAATTCTAAAAGCCATAACACGTAAAATAATTTATGATATATTATAGAAAGTTTCTCTGTCATATATTTAAAAATTAGGAAAATTATAATTGTAATGGTAGTCAGCAAGTTGATATCAAAACATATTCCAGATCGAATCATGAGTAAGACCTGTTAAGCAAGAAAAAAAACAAAAAAAAACCAAAAAGTTTTTCTTTGGTTACCTCGTGAAATTCCTTAGCTACAGGAATCAATGGGAAAAAAAATCTTATTAACACATTAGTTCTTCAAAACCAACAAATATATAAAAGGTTAAAAATAAAATTATTGACAATAAAACTCACTGCCGGTTTCTCGAGCTCATTAATTTGCCCGCTTCGTCAGGTGATCACCTGACAAATTCATGAGCTCGAGAAACCGGTAGTGATTTTTATTGTAAATAACTTTATTTGTAACCTTTTATATATTTGTTGGCTTTGAAGAACCAATGTAATAAAAAACCCACGTTAAAGTATTGTACAAGTTATATCTTCTTAATACTTTTGGATGATTTAATTTTAGCTCGGTTAAAGCCTATTTCCTAATAAAGCTTTAAGAAATGTAATTTCTAACATAGCCAGCCTCTATTTTGTGCTAAAACTAAATTCAGTAAACATAAATGTAAATAACAACTCTCAAATATCTCTTTACTTTGAATAAACCAAACACTTCTTTATTTAAGGAAGGCAAAATACAAAAAAAGCCAAAAGCAGTCAAATGTTTTCAATAGTACTTTATTTTTTTTTTTAATTTTATTCGTAACCCATTAGAATTATTTATAAATATAAGATAAACATTAGTTAACTTAGCAGTTTATTCGAATCTAGTCTTTCTTTGTACCACGGTGACATTCCAATGAAATTTTTCATCCATTACAATTAATGCTACTTTTTTGTAATGTAATCCACAAGGCTGGTGGTCTTTTTTTTCTTTCTTTTTCCCGTTTCAGAACACTGAAAATCTGCCTACTAAAATATCTTCTGTTTCTTCTACTTTGAAGTATTGAAATTTTCTTTTTAATTCAATCTCTGCTAAAGCTTTCTCTGACTTGAAGTTAAGGTATACTATTCTGTTTTTCAAAATTTCAGCCTCTCTTAGTTATTTTTATTTATTTATTTCATATTCTCGAAAGAAGAACTTTAAAACTGAAATTTGCCTAATTATTGGGTTTCAAGGAAGATTAGCAGAATTAGTGGCAACAGCATCTGGTAAGCGTAGGAGTACAAAGTAAAGTTGCCAACTTCGTTACGATTGAGCCTCTACGCACTCTAATTATTATCTCGAATATCAACATCAATAAATAAGGAATATCTCGCAATATATATTTCACTGTTTTTGGTGATTGTCAGTCTGGTGTAGTAAATAGCAAACAAAAAGTTCTCAGAATGAGGGTTTGGAAGAGCATTCATAAGCGAAAAAAGAAGTAGTAAAATAAACAACAGTAATTTGGTAAAATTATCGAAGCTAGCTTTATTATTATTATTATTATTACATATTTTAATTTTGTTTTTTGATTATGGAAGATACAATTGTTTAACTTTAATATTTTTCCACTTATATATATATATATAATTAAGCGTTTAATCTGCAAATATTTTTAAATCCAGATTCGTTACCTGTTCAAATGAAGATTACTCGGAGAGTTTAAATTTTTCATGTTGATTTCGAGTACAGAGGGAACATTCAACTGTGAATAACGACGATTCAACATTGTGAATGTTGTTAAGTCTGTTGTTCACTGAAGTCGACAAGAAAATGTGATATTTGGTCTTAATGGGTGGATAAGATCAAGGTGCAAAAAAATGTTGCTGCTTGATCTTAAGAACCATTAAGGAAAAAATTGATAGGAGAGACAAACAGATAGGTTAAAGGAGGTTTCAAATCCATCAGTCGACCAATTATCACAACAAGTGTTTTTATTATACGATACTGTATACCTGTTAAGCTTTGAAATTGATTAAACTTCACATTCATTCTTTTGCAAATTATTATTTATAAGAGTAGCTTCCAGTAAACTTCTTCCTTTGAAATAGGGTCGTGTTCTCATTAATTTTTTATTTTTATTTCGGAAGCGTGACCTTCGAGAATCCAAGGGCGTGACCCTTAAAAAAATTAAGGGTCATGTAGGCCTTTTTTTTATTATACATGAATTTCAAAGCACATCTTTTGATAGTGGTTTTACGATTGTTGTCACTGATAAATAAAAATTTACGAGCCATTTTAGGTGGAAATATCTGTAAACGCCATTTTTTTTCCACTTTTAGATACAACAAATTCTGAATTCCTCGGACATGTTTACTCGTTAAGCTTTAGTTCCAAACAGAATTTAATTCATTTATAAATCTTACTTCCATATTTCCTCCTAATCTCTTTCCTATTTTTCGTCATAATACTACTTAAATATATTAAATAATTACTAATATATTACTAATAAATATATTAAATAATTACTAACATATTACTAATATATTACAGGTACTCCTCACTTTACGACCGAGTTCCGTTCTGACGACTATGTCGTTAAGCGAATTGGTCGATAAGCAAGGTCGATAAGCCTTGCGCCGGGAATATAGGATCATTGTAAAATTATAAAAAAATTATGCAGCAAATTTCAAATTTATTCCTAAAAAGACAAGCATATGTACATACAGTGGAACTTGGATAATTCTAACTTCTTTAATTCGAATTCGCAGTTAATTCGAAGATTTCTCTTGGTCCCTTGAACTTCTTATTAAATCAATGTTAAAATATCGTGAATAATTCGAAGTTCAACTTCCTTAATTCGAAGTTTTTTATAAAAAATACTTTTCGGCGTTTCATCGTTAAAAAATTCGACACGTGACAACTGAAATCCCCTTCCCGCCACCGTTCGACACGTGACGCCATTCGACACGTGACGCTTCAGACGCCATTCGAGCTTCCTGCTGTCAGTGTCACCATGTCTTTCAGTAAACCACGCGTGTACAAGAATTTAACGTTCGCTGAAAAGGTCGCCGTCATTCGCGAGGTGGAAAAGGGTGTGAAGAAGAAATGCCAAATCGCCAACGAGTACGGGATAGCGCCGAATTTCGTCGGTACATTAAGGACAAACCAACGTAAGTGAAGCTGCTTTCTGTTCACTAAACATGCTTGATGATTTTGTTAGCCTTAAGCGACTGAATTCTACAAAACAATCAGACATTGCACCATTTTTATGTAAAACTATAATTTTCTGTATTGAATGTAATATGTACTGTAGCTGACATAATATAAATCTTATTTTGTTTACATACATATAGTTTAAGTCTTTCATACCATGATCTTATATTGAATAAATGTAGCGATTATATAATATAATACAGTGCAACTTGGATAATTCGAAGCTGAAGGGACCACTACAAAACTTCGAATTATCCAAGTTTTCGAATTAAAGAAGTTACATCTTTTAACTTTAATTTCAGGTCCACTGAATGCTTGAAAAGATTATTCTGTCAATAAGTAAATATTTATTCAGAAAGATCATGGTATGAAAGACTTAAACACTATACGTATGTAAACAAAATAAGATTTATATTACGTAAGCTACAGTACATATTACATTCAATACAGAAAATTATAGTATTTCAAAAAATTGTGCAATGTCTGATTATTTTGTAGAATTCAGTCGCTTAAGGTTAGCAAAATCATCAAGCATGTTTAATTAACGGAAAACAGCTTCACTTACGTTGGTTTGTCCTTCAATGTACCGACGAAATTCGGCGCTATCTTATTAAGGAAAATTACAATTGTTTTTAAAATTATAAAACAATTTCCGAATATAACAAATCGATAATGAAGAACATAAATATGCTCGTAAGTTACATCATATAACATTATTAATATTACAATAATCATCACAACAATACCCTGAATCTTAATAATTTAATTCTTTAAACTTTGTAGTTTGAACATATATTCATCAAATTATTCTCTAGACTTAGAAAGCCATCGTTCACCTTCATTCCTTTTCAAATTTCGACTTTTAGTGTACCTTTATTAGCATACTTTCTGTAACTTTCCTTCACTATGGAGAAGGTATCCTTGGAGAAGGTATTGCTTTGGTATCCTTCTCTATGCTTCAGATTTTTCTATTTGTTTGTTTTTGATACAGTTACAATGTTCTAATACCCGTTCCATAACAGTACGCTTACTTTCCCCTATAAAAATTCTTACAATTCAAACATTCAATTTGAAAAACTACTCCCATTTCGTTCTTCAATTCGGTGTTGTTTATTTTCGAACACCATACGTTTTTTTAATGTATGTTTGTATTCAAAGGCTATTTCAATATTAAATTTCTTACAAATTTCTTGCAGTTTAATACTATGATTATTTAAGTAAGGGATTAGTACTCTTTGTTTCTTAGCATTCAATTCCTTAATATTAAAGGTGTTATACTTTACCAGAACCTTGTTCATAAAATGATCCTCACAACAATTTTTCTTTAATACTATTTGCATTTTTTTAGCTCCTTTTTTTGTAATCTTCTTCCAAATCTTGTTGATCTGTCTACTCTGTAATGTAATTCTCTACAAATTTCCGAAAATTTTGCAATTATTTACTAAATTTTTCAGTGTGTGAATATTTAGAATTTAATTCAGTTATAATGTCCGTTAGTAATTTATACTTAAAAAACAGTGAGTACTAAATATCACAGATCCTTGTCTGATATTCCTTTGTCTTCCCAATAACAGTTCGGTTCCAGAAAAGTCCTTTGGAAACAATTCGCCTTCTCTATTAGGTCCGCTTGATTCGGTCGTAAATCACCAATCGGCTGCGATAACCTTGAATTTCAAATCGAGATGTTAACGACTTTTAAGGTGTGTTATCTTTGAGCCGAGGTTGCTTATGTAAGCACCAAAACACCGAAGGTTGATTTGCAATTTTCATGAAATTAATTATATTTAATAGTAAAATAATAAATAAATACATTTGAATTAATAAAAAAATGCAAAATAATTATATATTCAATATTTCACCCACTTCATAAATTCATATTTTTTGGGGGGGGGGGATGTTGATGAACAATGGAAGCCTGATAACAAAGAGATTGCTGCAGTTTTTAAAGTAGCGAAGTAGCGTCAGTTTTAATTGTTGAAAATTAATGATCTCTTCCTCCATTTCGTTTACAAGAACACGATAGGATTCACAGGAATTGTTTGCTATTTGATATGAACCATTTTCATTCTGAATGGACTTCTTTTTTTTTTAAACTAATTCTGTAACTTGTATTCAACAGGAAACGTACAGAATTGCTTTGTTTGTTTGTTTTTTTACGAATTAATGAATAGATAATTGAATATGATCTATAATGAAATACAATGCAGTGCTTACAAAGAAATACACTTAATTCCAGTTACAACGGATGTCTCTGGCAACCTCTTAAGGTTTCGAATTAAGAATTGGGACATAAAAATATTTTCGTTATAGTGAAATTGTAGAGGTATTCTATATACTTTAACTTCTGATATCAATAACGAAGCAGTATCAAAGTGTCATCATCAGTGTGATGTTTTTAGGTCATTTTTTTAAAGTCATAAGCGCATAAGATTTTTAGGAAAAAAAATATAATCATTAGTCTTGATTGTTAAATAAGGCAAATATAAATAAATAAATAAATAAATAAATAAATAAATAAATAAATAAATA
>JAFIDM010009631.1:350502996-350532852 GCA_023159025.1 Thereuonema tuberculata
CTACTTCATCAAAATCAATGATTGAGGCATCATTTTGAAGTACGTTCCCCGCTAATGACGAAAAATAAACAAATTGTTTAAAATTAATGTTTTCGTTAAAAAACTTTATTTTTAAAAACTTTTTATAAAAATGTAGACACGCTTTAACAAAGCGCCTTATTTTTCGAAAGCGAAAATATTGCTTTAGCGTTGTAACCTTCAAATATTTCCTTTTTTTAAATAAAAATGCACTTTAAATGATATTTCATCGTTTATTTAATAACAACAGATAAAAAAACAAACAAAGATTTATATTTTAATAAAAATAAACGATTTATAACAATAGAAACATAAAAATTAGTCAACTTCTCATATATTATTTCTCAAAGGTGTTTTTTTTATTTCCCTTAATACTTCATCGAAATCAATGATTGAGATATTTTCAAGATTACGTTCACCGCTAATGATGAAAAATAAACAGATTGTTTAAAATTAATGTTTTCGTTAAAAAAATTTATTTTAAAAATCTTTTTTGTAAAAATGTAGAAGGCAATCTATTGACAATCTGTTCATTTATTTATTTCCACATTACCATTCGGTGACTGATCAAGATACCATTATTCGCACGGGTCAACTTTTTTATAAAACTTGAGAAGACGCCATCTATTGACAATGTGTTTAACTAACATGCACACATGTTATTGTTGGATTTGTTTATTATTTCTCAAAGGTGGTTTTTTGTTGCGAATTATTCGCACGGGTCAACTAGTATTGCTTAATTTTATTCACAAGTAACATATCATATCTTTAGCTTGTTTTATTGTAAGTGTTATAGATTTCCTAAAATTTGTTCTAAAAAAAAAAAAAAAATAACTGAATATAATTTTGTGCTAAAGCATAAATTTAAGGGCGACCCATAATAATAAAAAAAATTAAAAATAATAATAAAAAAGGAAGTACAATAGAATAAGGAAAAATAAAAATAAATTAGGAAAAAAAAAAAAAAAGTAAGATATACAGATTTGACAACCTTCAGTATACGTATAAACCAAGTCCAAAAACAAAACCATCAAGCTATAGCTGACAACTGAAATGAGATGGTTGCATTTCTAATATTTAAGCTAACAGCGAAAATCCAATGAAAATAATGCCAAATATCTCGAACGTGGAGGGGGGGGGAGCGTTGGCCCCTGAAAATACCTCATTGAACGTGATAGTGAAATCCGTTTGTCGATCCGACCTTCCATTCGGGAGTTGTTAGGAATGGACAGACACGGACGGACAGGACAAACGCAATAGCTATCGATTTTGGTCGCTGTCACAGTAGCTCCCAAATGGGTCGATAAAAATTGCTATAAGTAATGGTAGTTGAAATATTTTCCACCTTTATTTATTGATACTGATTGCATTTTGAATATATGGCAGGACTATACGTGGTTTTTGTTATTTTTCTTAGTGGCATTTCCAATTCCTAATATTTCTGTTGTTTTGGATGGTAGGGTTTACAATTAAAATACAATGCGGTGATATAATTGATCTTTTTTTTTTCTTTGTAATTTCTTTATATATTACCTATGCGTTTAGAAATGCTCTCGAATATAACGAATTTCTGTTTCACAAAAATGTGTTTGTCCACAAGTATCACACTGGATTTTATATATCATTCCTATTATTATATTAATAATATATTCTGGAATGAATTTATAGCTATGAATAGCTAATAAAATTACATACCGGTATATTAAGTTGTTGGTGTCATGTTACGCTTAAATTACACTTCATCGTAAATCATTATTTTAAGTTTTACTCTTTTTTTTTTTTTTTTTTTTTTTTTAATAATAATCAATTATTTTGGATTTGAAAAAGCGTGGGTATGAGTTTGGCTTATAAATGTGGTAAGAGCTATTTCATTATTGATATCGTTCTTCAGCAAAGTTATCCAGATGAGGAACGATATTACAGATGTATAAGTAAATATGTAAATTGGTATAAAAGGAAAAAAGATCATATGACGTTATATCAGATTTTGAATGCTGTTTTAAGACCAACATAATTAACGCCATAAGTTGGTCAAACATTTCCTAAAATTAATTCTAAATGCCAAATTTATAATGAGATATTCATTTAAGATAGAATGTTGAATTAAGAAAAAAACTCTATCATCAATTTGTCTTCAAAATAAATGGCGCTGGTTTTGTAAGTTTTTGGACTATGGACAATGTTCATAAATATTGATTAGCTTAAATAGTTCATAAAAATGATGTAAGTTGGTGTTTCCCAAAAAACTCATAACGACGTCATTTCAGGATTTGTCCTTTTTTTTATTTTTTTACTAATTTTTTTTTCTTTTCTAATTTAGTTGTGATTAGTTGAAATTCGCAACATTAAACTTTAATCTTAACATTCTTTATTCATTCTAGTAAAATTTAAAGATAAAAATAAGATAAAGGTTTTCGATCACATTACGAAGTATTATCTAAAGCCAGTGCCGAATCTATGAAATATATCAGGAGGGGGGGGAAGTCGGGAAGTCATCCCCATGCCGCCCCTGTAGCTGTTTTTCACTATTTAAGGAATAATAAATAACTGTTTCAATCCCATTTTGCCGCCCTCTCATGCCCCCCCCCCCCTTAATCCTGCACTGTCTAAAGCGCTTAGGAAGAAGAACATTTCTGTGAGATACAGTGGATTATCACAGATAATAACAGCAAGAAGGCCATGAACAAACTTCCGATGGAGAGGCCCTAAAAAAAAAGTATTAAATAGCTCAATTATGCAAAAGCTTAAATTTATTGTAGCAATTACTGGTCTCTGCAGAACTACTTAGGTACTTCTGATGCATTGGATATGTTTTGTTTCTTTGTTTTTCCGCTATTTTCAGTTAATTTTAAAATTCATTCATTTAGGAAATTAGTTTGCTAAGATTGGTATTAAATCACGACTTATTCTCTCGCGAAGATACTAAATATATAAATAAAGCAGTTCGATAAAATGATTATAGCTGGAGGATACTACATAATTTTCATTGACTTTAGGATACTCTTACCACTATTAATTACATTATTTTGTTTTACTTTTCAGGTGATTTGGAAGAGGATTAAGTATGGAAGAGCCGATGTTTTATCCGCTAATACACTGAAGGTTACCAATGATCCGCGGATTAATGTGATGCATTCCCCAGGTGAGAACTTTTTACATAATTGGTATACAGTACAGTGATGCCCGGACTGTCAGGGAAGCCAAGCTTGGTAAAGAAAAATAAGTTAAAAGGTTAAGAAGTTAAGCAAAATATACGATACCCATCCACCATTATCAGGGAACATCATCTTAGATGTTAATAATTTACTTTTAAATTAGTCGCCGTTGTATTTTTAATTATATATAGAATGAATAAAATTTCCTTCATTTTATTAATATTAAAGCTTAAAAAAAATAACCTAACATATTTCGCTGCTCCATGTTTTTATGCTTTTTATTATTGTTTCTGTTATTCAAATCGATTAATAAGAATAAAATAAATATTTTTTTTTACTTGATCTAAACGTTTCAAAAAAATTAATTGTTTTGTTCTATCTTATTTAAACTTTGTAATTCCTTTAATTTCTTTATAGTTGATTTGTTTAGTATAAAATTTTAGAAGTATAATATAGTTCTTTTGGTTTGATAGACAACACCTTAACAAGATGGCTATGAAAACATCAGCAAAACATAATTGAAGAGATAAGAACTGGTTTTTTCGTTATTCTACGAAAACCATTACATTGACAATTTGGAATGAGGCAAAATATTGGAGTTCATTTTGTTTTACAAAAGATACTTTTTGAGTTTAGGGCATCATCTTCTAGAACATTAGGAATTCTTAAAGTTTCTAAGCTAGAATCAATTGAATTTCAGGAATTTCTAAAGACCAAAAAACTAAATTAAGGACATAAGGAAGGTTTGTTAGACTGACTTTCCTTCAGATTTTCTCCAATGGATGATAACAGCTCCGAATTCAATATGGATGATTTCTAAATTTAAAACTGTTTGGTGAATATCTTTTGATGAGGTTGAAAGCCCCTCATAACATAAAGAAAACAAGGAATTATCTTAGAAATACTTCAGAAACTCTTTAAAAAAAAATTGAATTCTAGGACTATTCTTTCGGTAGTAAAATTATAGAAAAACCTGAACATCCTTTTCAAAATGATAGGTTAGAGAGAGAGAGCTTAGTGAAAGCAGCTTAATCGTTTACTTTTTCACAATAATACTTCAAAATAATTTTTTAAAATAACGAAAGGTAATTTACTGTTTTAATGAATAATAATTTTACATTATCAGTTATAATATTCAGGCTCTGAAAAAAAAAAAACAAAAGGTAAATTTTTTCCCCCCCCCCCCCCATGTGTCTCCAATACGGAGTAGGCTACTCTGGCTACTCAAGAAAAATCATCATTCTCACACTCAATTAGTAAGATCAGGTTACTTTATAAGCTATTGAGTGTACAATTTGAGATGTAGACAGACATAATTAAGATGGGTCTCTTATCTTAGGTTTTTTACACAATTGTGTTAGGAATCGTATTTATTGTCTAAACATTTAGTACATGACAGATTATACAAGATATTGTATTAAACTCACAGAAAGAGAAGCTAATGCTGAACTTCTTTCTAAACATAATGCAGTCAATCTGTTCACATAAGCATGTCTTACAGTTGTCTTCGATGTAGAACTTCGACAACTGCACTGAAACACTGTATTTTCGAACATAGTTTTGAAAATAACCTTGTCAAGCTCAAACAAAAATTTTTGCTAATCCATTTACATGTTGACTGCAGATCTGCACAGGATTTTTGTTCTTGCTTTTACAGGTTGTGGCAACAATTTCTTCTCTTACGATTTTGGAAAAGCAGCCATATGTATGTTTAAACAGAAAGTAGAATATACCATTACACATTTTTCTAGCGTTTCCACTATCATTTCGTTAAGGAATTTCATATTATATCGTATATAATACAATTATTTTTTTATCAAAAGTGTAAATTAGTAAAGTGTAATATACGTACAAAAGAAAGTAAGAGCTCAGCATTCTGCTTCTGACAGAAAAAAATGGTACGTAATACATTTTAAACAGGAGTTACTTGTCAAACTGGTGTCCATTTGCATATTTAAAAAATTATAATTGAAAAGTGAAAAAAAAAAAAAAGAGTGAAATATAAGATTAAATCTTTAAGTCATAAAAAAAATAACAGCTCCTGAAACAGTTTGTCTCTTTTAGTTAAAAAGCAATTTTACGTATAAATCAAATTGTAACGATTCGATTTCTATTTATTTCAATCGGTTTGCTTTCAGAAAACAATCATGGCATTAAACATATATTAAAAAAAATACTAAGTTGTTTTATCTTCTTTTATTTAGATGGAGATGACTGGGTTTTAACTATATCTCCAGCAAGAATGAAAGATACAGCACAGTACGTCTGTGAAGTTAATAGTTTGCCTGCTGTGCAGGTGTCACAGATGCTAACAGGTAAGTACAACAGAAACTAGATTTCAATCAATGCATTTCAATTGTTGTTTGCAGAGAATTAAATTGATAAGTTTCGGGGGGGAAATGGATAATTGTTACAACAAAGCAATCTGATGTCGATTGGCCAGAAGTTTAATTACTTCTTTAAGCCTACAAATAAAATAGAAAAAATATTATTTAGGCCTATCATCAACTTTTTTTTCCTTTCCAGTATTATGTTGTGTATAACGATTTCGATTAAGATTGTTTAAAATATACATAATTAATAGTCACCCATTTTAAGGTTACAGTGGCAAGTCAGAAAACAGTCGTATTTGGAATATATACATTGCGATTAAGGGCTGTTTACAAGAAACAGTATAGTTCCAAAACCTAAAATTATTAGAGAATCTAGCGTCTACGTTGAGTTCGTTTCTGCTTATCAAGGATTAAACACAAATCTATCAGGGAAATTGAATCTAGTGAAGACAAAATATCCAACCGAGTAATTGAACCAATTTGATTCAAACGATGAACAGTTACTGATAGGAATGTCTCCATTACTAAATTGATATCTCAAGAAATAGTACAGTATCTATCTGTCTTTCAAGATCCAAAATAAAGTTTTAAGCTCCATGAATGCGATAACACAAAAAACAGTTTTTGCTCCAAATTTGGTGGCAAGCGATAGTCTCTCGCGACAGAATGTCTTTCTACCAGCTAGAACTGCCAAGTCGATAAAGTTAGTATAGACTAACCCCGAGAATGGAACGTCTCAGTTGTGACGTCATTCATTTACGTAGCGCTGTTTTTCTCCACTTCAGCTAAACGGTCAATAATTATAAATTATTATCACAGAATTGATTATTTTTCGAAAGAAATAAAGTTTACACTTAAGTATATTAATTTTAAGTCAGAATATATCAGGCAGTAATTAAAAATATTTTTTTTTTCAAATTTTCGTAGATCAGTGTTGTTCTCATTGAATCCTGGGATCGCCGTTCGCTATTAAAAAATTGAAGAATTATTCCTAACAAATGGAAGAAATTCAAAAATAAAATGCCTCAGGATGGATGTTGCAAAACTTCTCTTAATTTCTGAATGTGAATTTCGTCACATTAAGGGCGGTGTGCACCAAGTTTACTTCAACATTGAGGATTGTTCAAATCTGTCTATAACCTATATTTTGTATGCACCATCATCATCAGTCGCTAAATCGCTGTCGAGTTATCAAAAAAATCGAGTTTAGCTGCTCAATTTTCTTCTGTTAAATCATTCCTCATTTAGAAAACTATCATCTGCACCCGCGTTGTTCAACTTTTACAAGTTGACTGACATCGACTTCGATTCCTGTAAATTTGACGATGAATTAGATGTGTTTATTCTACTGAAATTTCCAAAAATAATTTTAACAGGGCTAATTCATTTCAAAATTCTTGTCTTCAAGGGAATAATTCTGCCCACATGTTTTTTTTCTTCTCTATAGAAGATGCGATTTTCAAAAATAAATGTACATGTGAAAAGTGATCCAGAAACGAATTTAAATGTTGTGAACCAATCGTAGCTACTTTTAGAAACACAATTGTTATCAATGACTCAATAGTAAAATATTGTTTAATTGTGCTTGCAATTGACCATCACTTTGGAAGATCGTTGATCGTTGCCGCCCTAAAGGTTTCAATAATTATCAGCTTTCAAAACTTTTAAAAATCTTTTTGCTTATTGATTCTCAGAGTTGAAACAGGAACATCACTCATTACCGTTCGAAACTGTTTCTGCAAAATTTTTCGAGCATAGAATTAATATACAGTGTTTGTCATTGTTTCCTTTCGAATGATGATCTTATTATTGCAATAATAAATTTATGGTGGTTTGGAGTACAGTTGAATTGAGAACTATCAGCGGAGCAAAAGCAGCGGCATATGAATGATGTCACCAGTGACGTGTTTTAATCCTTCTCTTTAATTGGCTGGTTATATGCAAGCATGCTCGACCGTGCTCTGTCCTGGTTATATGAAAAATTTCCATCGCGCATGTCCGATACAACTGCACGACAAATATTGGCTTTGTTCGCCTAGCGTTGGTGACAGTTAGACGGAAGAAAAATTAGTAGAATCGTAAAAATTAGGAAGTCTTTGGCATCCGTTTCAAAAGTTGCACAAAATACGATATTAAGTGTTTTATTTTTATTATCGTTCACAACAACCACAATAATAATAATAATAATAATAATAGTAGTTTTATTTTTTATCATTAGACCTTTTTCTGAAGGGTCTCAAAGCAAACAAAGTAATACATTTAAGCTTTTTCTGAACGACGTGTTAGAAGCTAGACCGTAAAGTGCTCATATGTATAAGTAGATATAGACGTTCTGATATTTGTAGTACATAATTGTCCTGAATATTCGTATAGCTTGGCATTCGAAATAATCTAAATAACTTCCACTTTTAGTACTATAGAGGACTAGGTGCGTATACGTACTAAGATATGCAGAAATCAATTTTAATTTAAAAAATTTTATTACAATGGAAATATTGTTTCTCTGAAATATTCGTGAAATTTAAAAAGAAAATAATACATATTAAATTTCATTTAATTCATGAAAAAACTTAAAAAAAACCCAAATACATAAAAATAGTCTCTGAGTCTTCATAATCGGGAATCTGGGGCTACTGTATCAGCCTTATTAGGCTTCTTCAGCCAGATTTACCTTATTCTTTTTGTTTAGAAAGGATAATATACTCGGCATCGGGTACCAGGTTCCCCCGGATAATTTCCTCTTACAAAAAATTTAACTCACTAATTGAAACATCTAATTGTGTGAGATGAATCAATTGAATTAAGATAAATCGTTTACATCTAATGCAAGTACATCTTACCTTTGGATTACAGAAGTGAATGGTAATATTGTAGTGAGTTTTATTATTAATTGTAATGATTTTTATGGTTCGATTTATTTCTATCTATCCTATGTATTTTATCTTTTTCTTATTCAGAATCACTTGTATTATTTCAACTGTCAACTATTAATCTTATTTTTTGTTCATTATTAAATCTCAACGGCTGGTCGGGTTCCCACAATCCTTTGTAAATTTAAATCCTTCCGTTAATTTCTGTTATCATTTAAATGTACCAATCATTTTTAAAGCCCGCCAGCCAATCAGCACCATTGTAAATAAACCTATTTAAACCCCAGACGCAAATAATAAACAGCCAGAGCCAGAGCTCAGAGCCCAGTCCAGTTGACCATTCACCAGTTCAGTCTAAATTCATTTCACTACAAATCACACACTACAATATCTCTTTCACTCGATCTGAGTAGCCTCACTCTCCTAGACTAAAGGCGAAAAAAACATGAGAAAAGTCATTTGCCTGGATTGACTGATAGAAACGACGCTTATTGCTTATGAAATCAACGAAAAGGGAAATTTGGATCGATAATTAACAATAGAAGTTCTAAATGAATGTTAAGAGATGTCCATTCCTTGTAAATGGATTCTCAGAAGTCAATCAATTGTTTCTCTACAAAGCTATTCCGAATGATTTCATTGTTGATCAATGACATTATCGTAACATTCGTAGCAACACGGAGAATTACAGTAGAATCATGATTCCATCACACGAAAGTAATATATTTGTTGAAAGGAAAAAAACAATCACCTATATAGAAAGATATTTTCTGTTAGATTATAAGAAGATCTGCACATTGGTTCAAAAGCCTTTTTCTCTTTTTTTTTTTGGAAGGTGAAGGAATATGATATTTATATGCATGAACAGACATGTTAATTTTTGTAAACCTTTCTTTCGGAAATACCCAAAATCAAATTATTTAATTCTCCTTACCTTATATTATTTGCTTAGCAATTAAATAACGAGCTTTAAAATAATTTCTCACGTCGCCTTTCATTTTTTTTCTTTTAGATATTATTCTAGCATACATAAATAAATAAACAATAAAAGTTTGTTCTTTATTTTATTTGAAAATAGTATTTTAGCAATTAAAATGTGATTTGGTTTTTTTCTCTTACAGTGAGTCAGGCAGCCTCTGCTGCGTCTTCAACATTCACTTTAAATCATAATTACACAGGTAAGAACTTTACTAATTGATCCTAATTTATAGTTTCCGAATCCTCCTCTGTAATTTAAGGTGGAAATAAGTTTTCAGAATATTCATTTTCATTAACTCAGTAATAATTAAGTTTTAGTTTCCCTTCTTTGGATTTCTTGAAAGGATTTTCTTTTTAAAAATGAAAAGAGATTTAAAATGCCTGAAAATTTAAAGAAATGGCAATCAAACGAAGGCACAAAGCAGCGTTGTGCCTTCGTTTGATTGCCATTTCTTTGGATTTTCTTTTTCTTAATTTCTTTATTTCTTTTCTTCTCAACAACATAACTCCTAAGAGAATCACAAGGAAATCTTTTGAAGCGTCTTTTTGATGCATTTCTTTAATATCAAATATTGAATATACAGTAGTTATTAATTTCATCTTCTGTTAGTTTGAACTTAACAATACTGTTGTTAGCATTGTAATATTTGTTATTTAACTTTTTAGTAATAGTCAGTCTCGGAAAAAAACAGCAACAACAAAAATAATTTGTTTTTAATAGATTTATAACAGTGTACTTTTATACGTACATTATATAAATAAACATTTATATAATCATCTTTTCTATCTTTTTCCTTTTTTTTCCTTTTTGTTCGAGCTTTTTATGGACTAAGTGTTCTACTATAAAATTAAACTAAAACAAATCTTTCCTCATACAAAAAAAATAAAATAAAATAAAATATAATAAAATAAAAGGTTTGTCGGTAGCGTTAACTTTGTAACTAAGAGACCTAACAAGCTCAAACTGTGTATGTGCCTGGAGAATCTGAGAATACGCACTTCGAACTTTTTTTTTAGCGATCCATTTGGGAGCTATTGTGATAGAGTTCAAAACCGGTAGCTATTGCGTTTCCCCTGTTCCTCCGTCCACTCCTAACAACTCTCGAATGGAAGGTCGGATCCACAAACAGATTTCACCATTGTGTTTAGTGGCCCCCAAAACTGTAAGAATGGGTTTTTTTCAGGGGAAACGCCCCCCCCCCCCCCCCCATGTTCGAGATATTTGGCATTGTTGTCATTGTATCCCTCTAAAAAATCCCGATTGAGAGATCGGATTGACAAACGGACTTAACCATCGTGTTCAGAGACCCAAATAACATAAAAATAGGGTATTTTCAAGCCCCCCCCCCCGTTTTAACGTTCTATGTTAAAAGAATAAGACTTCATTTTTTAAAGCAAAATACGATTTATACTTTGTCGTTATTTGTCGAACAACGCGGGTAATGTATCAGTAATCATTAAAAAAAAGTATTTTAACATAAAATAAAAAGTAAATAAATAAATAAATAAATCACGATGGCTTACGATGAACTGTGAAAAAAGGGAAACTGAAGAAACATTTAACCAAACAAATAAAAAACGCAGTGAAATCATTTTCAAAACGAATCTGCCATCGTCAAAAATGAAAATGTTTACAGACAGTTTTCTTGGAGACCGCATTTCTTTAGAACGTAAATATTTGAAGCAGATTGTTGTAATGATGTTGTGGATTCTCTTTAACTGCCGTTACGCCCATTATCACAGAGCCGGATCTAAGGAAGGTGAGGAACGGATTGCAGCAAAGAGTGTTTTTCTTTTTCTGAACTGTTAAACGGCGAAGGGAATCGGTGTTTATCCCTGATAACAAAATTTGCCTCTGCTTTATCCTCTATCAATGTGACGATAGCATTTTCAACCCACGCTATCCACCAAGTTCCATTTGTCTTTATTTAATTATGTTTTCTTGTGTTTAAGAATTCATTCACCTTCCTTCATCCTTAATCTAACAATTGTCTGCCCTCCCCGGAAAAAGGAAAAGAACCACCCACAACATTAGATAACCAAGTAATTCCTTTTGAGAAGTTACTGAAACCAGCAACAACTATCGTCTTTGTTCTTATCTTCTTCTTCTGTTTAGCTTTATTTTGTTTTACCACAACTTCCCTATCTTCAAGTTACTACAGTTCCCGTAAACGTTCAGTTTCTCTTGTTATTTTCCATGCAAATAAATAAATAAACTTGCTTTAATAACACATTAAATTGATTAAATTAATTATAATAATAATAATATAGACAAAGTATGAAATTTATGTTGACAAGTTCTGTTTGTTTTGTAAGCATTTTCAATTTATAAAGGTCAAAAAATTTATAAGTAATTTTTGGAACTGGGACCCCATAATTTTGGTTTGAAAATAATTTGCATTGAATATTGTCTCTGTAGTAGTTTCTTTTTAATATGTTTATACCATTTTAAACTTTGTGCATCGGCGTATTTTAATCATCAATAATAAAAATGGTTACTCTCTTTTTATTCGAATACTAAATTGCATTTATTACGTATGCAACATATTTTGTATTTTTATTACCATTCCTATGACAATGGTAATGATGGTAAAAGTATTTATATAATTATTTTGTTATTAGAAATCAGTAATATTTCTTTAGTAACTTGTAAATTTATTCAGTTCTTCACTTGATAAATTTCTCACTGCATTTTTTCACTTCCGCAATAGCATCACTACAGTACAGAAATATATGTCCTATAACTGCCTCTTTACTATGAACAAAGCTTTCCCACAAATTTATATACGTATGCGAATGTTATATATATATATTTACAAGGAAACTGCGGAAAAGTAAACTGAGATATTTATGTTGCTGAAACAATGCTGAAGTTTAGTTTCCTCGAGATTAACAATTTTTCTTCCAGAAATGCATTTATAATATATACGTTTGTTTCTCTAGCTAAAAATTATTACTTTCAAAATCTAGATTTTTTTCCCTTTATCTTTTCTCCACCATTAAATCGTTTCGGTCTCTCTTTGGGAGTGTATGAATTCTATGAAAATAATCTATGTACTTGTTAAGAAAATCCTTTGTTTTATTATCTACTTAAATTCTACGTTCTTTTGTTTGTTAGGGTGTTGCATAGAACAGCGTGTGTCTCCTCAGTGTTTAGGTTTCTGCACTCTGCGGAATATCATCACAGGAAACACATCAGCATCGCCTCAGGCATGTCAGGAACATCTCCCGGCAATTGCTGGTTGCATGGCAGGTATAAACATTTCTTATTATTTACTTAATTCAGATTTTTATCAAGTTTCAAAAGGTCATACTTTTTTTTTTTAACTTCGTAGCACTTTCAAAATATTTTTTCTTTCTTTTCCGTTTTTAACTTAAAATATTGCTTATGGGAAAATACTGAATGTTATTCTGGTAGGTCTGGTAGGTATTAACCATATAATTCCTTTTCTATTTTTCCCCCAATAAAAGATTTTTTTTTTTAATAACAAAGGCTCTCACTTACTTTTATCTTCTTCATCTATCTCTTAAATAGAATGTTTAAGGAAGAAAGGGAGGTTTTAGTATCGAATATTATAAGAAAAAAAGCTTGTATGACCATATGTTCTACTCTGAACAATTTCTCAGCTAGAGCTATTCGAAAGTTGATGAATGTTATTGCTTATTTATCAACATTTGCCAAATTCTTGAGAAGAAATAATACGACTACTGTTTCTAATATTTAGAAATTTGTGAAGACTTGCGGCATTTGCGAACACTTGTAAATGTCACTACCAATGATCAAAATAGCCAACTGACGCATCACACCGATGCGTCAAATTCGCGCGCTTCAAATTTTGGCGTATTACGATGGGAGAAAAGGACAGTATTGCAGGCCGAATTCGGAATACCCCAAATAGCTTCATATCGAAAACCGTTTTGAATAGGACATATGCCTATAAACTTTTTTTTTTTTTTTAAATGAGATACTATGATTTCTCAGAATATTGATCTTTCCTCTTGGTCACCCTGTATGTATATAATCAACTAAATTTAAGCCCATTGTTATCTTCCATCATTTACGATTTTCCCATCGTAGAGGATGACATATTATTTGCAGCATGATGATCTCAGTCCCCTCTGAATAACTTATATGTATATATATACCAGGAAAGTAATGAAGATTTTAATGTGCCATTCTGTCAAAGATGAATTCGCAAATACTTACAAAGTCTTACCAAATAGAAAAATTGTAAGTGAAGAAAGCTGTATTATCACTGCAAGAAATTCGTTGCTTCATTGTTAATATGCTATTGTGAGAAACAATGGGTGCGCTTTTGCGTTGTACTTTTAATACAACGTCGTTTTTAAGAACAGCGTCGTTTTTAAAACTTTTTGAAGGAAATGTTACAATTCGGCCGCCTGGTAAGACAGGATGGACTGGGCAAATACCACATTGAAGACCGGAATTATTAAAATCTTAGTGAGGAAGATTACAGCTGATTTATTTATTTTTTAATTTTCTAATTGTTTTTGGTTCTTTTCTGTTTAATATCTTTGTAATATATTTCAACCTTCTACATCATCGGATCATTATTTAACAATGTGTTCCAAAAATAATGAAATGGTGATGTGTATCTCAAAATGATATTACCAACATTTTAAAGCAGTAAGTTGAAACTGTATTTTTATGTAAGTGATAAAAGAAATCATTTAATAATTCGGAGCAGTTTTAAGTTCTTACTTAAATAATATGAATCCAAATCCAGAAATGAAGAGGAAAACGAGAAAAGAAAACTTACGTTTATAATATTGGTTGTTGGATTACATTTATATTCTAACAATATATATTTAAACTGTTCAAGTACTAAACTGAATGGTATAGTATTTGAAATCCTTATGGTACAGGAACATATTATGTTGTAGGTTGGCATTTTAGCGTTAACATATGAAATACTGTATTGAACTGAAATAATACTTTAATGACACTAACTTTCTGTGTACGATTTTAATTTAAGTTGCTTTTTAGCTTTTCTCATCAAATTCAGTGATTTGAATTTGATTATTGTAAGTCAAGTAATCAAAGAATAAAACTCTTCGAATAAAAAAAAAAGTATTTTTTTATTAATGGTATCTCTAACTATAGTAGTATGTATCAAACAAAATTACAAATTATTATTTTTTTCTTTTATAATTTCGATTTTTTTTAATGTTAGATGGCAGAAACCATACGCCTTGCTGTATCCGGGAAAATATTCCGGAAATCTGTCGAGATGTATGTGTCGGAAAATTCGGACTTATCAACCAGACAGTGGTGAATCATTACACTTGTACTCGGTACAGTAGAGCAACCCTGGCCTGTATAGCAGAAGGAATAGGTAACAAACAAGTTTATTCTAGTATCAAAAAGTTAACAAACATTGAAAAGACGAATACTTTTGACTTATAAATTTTTAATTTTGTGGGTAACTTTATTCTGAATAACTTTTAAAGAAAATATTGTAATTGAATTCCTATTTTCATTTAAAAGAATCTGTAATATCATTAAGTAAAGTTTGAATGAGATCTTCATCGGATTTGAGATGTATTCATAAATTACTTTTTTTAGAATTTTTTAAAAGAATTTATATCGTTTTAAGTTTTCAGAGTAACTGTGAGGTAAATGCACAAATTATCATTTTAGAAAATATATTGAATAAAATGTTCTTTTTGTATTTTTTTTAACAGGGCCTAATTTTAAGCTAAACCTTCTTTTTATTTAGAATCAGATGAAGCCATATTTAAAAAAATGATTGAAACATTATTTAAATGAAAATAACAATATTTTCTCACGTCATTTCTTGTGCTTGTTCAACAATTATTCTTAAGAATTTATTAGTCTTTTTAATAGTCAGAGGATCTTAAGTGGAGGAATTTCAGAAACCTGTTTTTAGGTTTTTGTCATGTTTTTCAGATACTTATTTGATACTTATTTACTTATTAGCTCTCTTAAACAGTATCATCAAATCTACATCACTCATCTTACCTACAAGATATATTTGAATCAATTATTTTCAGATTGGATGACAAAACGAAATTTCACTCCTTTCTTAATTGGTCATGTAATTTATTTCAGTTTATATATATCTTTGAGTAGAAGGTAGTTCACTTAGTAATGGTTATCAAACCACTGTCTGGGTCTTTGTTATCAGTGGATTTATTCAGCAAATTTTGAGCTGCGAAATGGTTTAAAAAATGGTTGAAAGTATTGTTCTACATCATTGAAATAACTGGAAATGTTGGAAAGCGCTGTAGACCTACATTAAGAGAAGAAATTCGCAAATGACGTTCATTTTTGTGCTGCTTGTATTAATTTTGAACTTTATTATGCTTGAAAAGTTGTAATTAGGCGTTGGTTTATCTTTAATTTAGCCAGTTTGACAAAAACTTTAAAATTCTTTTACTAAGATAAAATATAAATTTTGCTCTGATAAATTCAATAAAAAAAATACTGTTACTAAAATCCAGTCATTTAATGCAACAGTTAGCACTCACATACAGACATACTAACTAAAAGTAATAATGGGATTGAAAAAAAAAAAGAAGCACATCGGAGGAATTCACTTACTGCAGCAAACGGGGCTCTTTTGCTCTCGCCTCCTTTGGAAACATCGTTGACATCCGATTTCTTCATCAGATCGTAATGATATTTATCATTTTCACGGATGTCAATGAAATAGGGATTTTAGACAAAGAAACGATTTAGTCGTTCAGGAATGAACACTGAAATTTGATTCCCTGGGCATAAAAATCCCAATGCAAAAGTAAATATTCCTCAACGGGACGACCAGCTTTCGGTTCGGTTTTGAATGTTTGCGTAAAATAATACTCTGCTTGAATTCCTCTGGTGCCATATATCATCAAATCCATTCGTCGTTTAGGAGAAGACGCAGTTGCAGGGCCGGATCTAAAAATTGTTGCCCCCCCCCCCCCCAGCGAAAATCCTTCATGTGCTCCTTCACACTATTTCGAGCCACAACCAGCCACGGCGCAGGCCCCCCTTTTCAGCGGGCCCCTCCGCAATGTGGGGACTGGCGGTACCTAGATCCGGCCCTGCGCAGTTGTTAAACTTTCAACGACTGAAAGCCAATGGAATAACATGTTTCAGTTAATATATTTTCTTTTTCTTTTCCCGTTGGCATTAATTCGTCTCAGATTTCTATAGACTGTTGTTAGATGGCTTACTATGCCCTTGATGAATGCTTCTTTCTGTTAAATCATTATAACCACGAATTTTATTATTTATTAGGTTGTTGTCAACCTAATAGAAAGAAAGCATACGTTAATGCTAGCCATCTAACAGTGGTCTACAGAGATCTGATACGATTATTATTAGAACGATTATTTTTGTTTTTCTTTCCCTTTTAATTTATAATTTAAATCCACTTAAATGAAAACCTTGTGCTTTAAATTTTGCAAACATTTAGGTTTCAAATACAAAATTTCTGTTTCTTGTCGAGACATTTTCTGTCTTCTGTAAATGGTCCTCATTGCGCATGCGCTTTAGGGAAACCCATTACTTGAACGCAGACGTCATAATCACTGCGAATATGTTGTTGGTTGGCTGCGTCATAGAAGAGCAAAGAGTTGGTATTGATTTTTATGTTCTGGGAAAAAGGAATATGCGAATAAAAGAAAAAACATATCTCACTGAATGACAGGTATATAATACAACAGAATGGCATTGGACCGAGTTGGAATGGTTGGAAAAGAGATTGAACAAGTGCCATTGATGACATGTCATTTCACTTAAATTTAGATTTGAGTTTAAATTCATCACAATGGACAATTTAATTTCATTGAAAAACGTCTTTAATTTCCATTAAAAGCAATGTAGAAAAGATACGTGACAGTTGTCTGTATTTCAAAGTAAAGTAAATGGATTTATTGTTTTTATAGGTGATCCTGTAGAATACAGCTTTTTTTTTCTGTAAGAAATGAACTCGTGTTAATTTTTCTCTGTTTTTATATCCAATTGTAACAATTGAGATCAGTTGGGAGGATTCTCTTGGGATTCATTATAAGCTCTTCTAGTTGACCAGTGCAAATGAAGTAGTGCTTTATTTAAGCTCAGTACTCTTCTTTATTGAAAGTCTAAAACTGATTTTTATGAAACGGTATTGCAAAGTTACTGTCTCAACGCACATGATAACGCTCCACAAAAAATAATTTAAGATCGACACTTAACTTCCTAGTACATAGGTTAGACTTGTCATCCTTAATTAACAGAGTTCCCTGTTCTCCACTACAATTCCCTATGTCAGTTGCGCATTTTGGACAAGGTAAATCAGTATCTACGATCAATGTAGTGGCATAACTAGACTAGGGCGACTGGGACGAGGGCTTCCGCATCCATTTCTAATTTCGTGATCAGCAGTTTCTAATTATTTGGTGAAACTGACTTTAAAAAATAAGTTTGACATTTATTTTATGTCAACAGATTGCGGAATGCAAATTCCTTATTTATAACTCCTATGAACTCTTATTTTAGCTAAATAACTCATGAAGCTGTAAAACTTATTTTTTTAAATGAACGATGTAGATGTCAACTCTTTTCTATCTTTAAATATTACAATAAGTAGTTATTCGTTATTAAAACAGATGTCAACATATAATTTTTATCTCGTACAGTCCATTGATATGAGGCTTCAGGAATAATAAGTCATTGTCTTCATCGAATTAGAAGAATTGAACACAAAAAGAAAAGCTCCTAGTAAGAAATTCTAAATTTGAGTTTTTTATAAATTACAATGAAATTGAAAATGTGAGACGATAAGTTTCCAAAAACAGTCCAGACAATATTTCTTAATCACAGCAAAAATGGGCCTGTCAATATGATATTGTCAACATTTAGGAAAAAATAAACCCAATTCTGTTGAAGTATTTTAGACTGTATAGCTATATATTGATTGTTGCTGTTGAGTAATGAGGCGTGACGTAAGTTCACAAGGAAAGGTGATTCATTCACTGAAATCCACACGTATATACAGTCATATCTCGGACTGACGTACCCTCAACTAACATACACTGACACGTACTTTGCATTGGAACCTTACCCCAAAGTTGGTTCCGTAGCTAGAGGATTGGGGGCCCCGGGGGCAACAAGTGATTATGGTTTCGTAAAAAAAATCCCACTTCGTTCGGGAGCCCCTTTGCTCGGGGGCGCCGGGGCACTGCCCCGGCTGC
The DNA here is from genome assembly GCA_023159025.1 of Thereuonema tuberculata. NCBI lineage: Eukaryota > Metazoa > Arthropoda > Chilopoda > Scutigeromorpha > Scutigeridae > Thereuonema > Thereuonema tuberculata. The sequence continues at coordinate 350,521,555 of JAFIDM010009631.1, forward strand.
CCCGGTGGTAGCTACGGCCCTGCCCAAAATTACGGTGCTTGCTTCCGAGTTACGAACACTATCCATACGCTGTGTATACTTCCACCCGCGCAGCTCATTTCCACTATCAAATTGTTGTAGATGAAATGTCGGAAAATGGATGTAAACTTCAAATATCCGTAACTCGGTGCGAAATGAAATTTATTAATCAAAATTATCATCGCCAACAGCAATACACTTTTGCCAATGAAACAGAAGTTTCTGTATGCCATCGTGAAAAAAACTCGAGCTACATGACAAACTCTTGGAATGAGATTTCGACTAATGTTTGACAGGATATCGTTCTACCCATTAGAAAGGTGTCCAGATGATAGAAAGGTTAAGAAGTGATAGTCCATTGGGGACAGATCTGGTGAATAAGGCGGATGAGATAAGGTTTCATAACTCAAATGGTGCAACTTCTGAATCGTCTGGAGTGCAACGTGGGGTCTCGCATTATCGTGGTAAGTATGAGTCCATGCGATTCAACTGTAATTATTTGACTCAAGTGGCAAAAAGAAAAAAATGAATCACACCAGCTGTGGGCCATCGAACGTTGGCTTCGTGGGATGTAGTATGGACTTCGGAGTATAGGCCGATATTGATATTAAAGTGTTTATAACTTTTATTTTAGTGGTTCAGTGTGATTAAAATAGTAATTATGTTAATAACAGCGTATTTTGTTAACAGCATATTATTATTTAAGGCAAAAATAGTAGAGCTGTATGCAGATATAGTGGCATCTCCTTGTGTTATTCTCAGTGAGTAGCGTAGGTCTAATTTATTATTATTAAAATATTTATAAATTTATATTGGTGTTTTCTTGTGATTACTTTGACGACCAATTTAGATATGATACTTATGACGATAGCAGTGTTTTAACTACATTTATACATGAAAATACATTGCTGCGACTTATGGACACGCTCTGGAATCTTGCCTGCCATAATCAAAACTTGTAATCAGAAGAAAAAGCTTTTATTTTCATACTGACTTTTTAATTTTTTATTTTCCTAGATTTTTTGTTTGCAATGTTAGTTATATGTATTTTATTTCAGAACTGTTGCCTAGTCCACCAAGGGATGTCCAAGTTGAACCCATTTCGGAAAAAGAGATCAAGATCTCTTGGGTTTTACCCAAACATAACATCAACACGTTGTCCCATTACATCGTCAACGTCACTGAATTGGCCTCTTTCGATGCGACGTCCTACAGTGGTTTAGTGAATATTTTTTCTTTATTCTCTTTATTTATTAAGCTTATCTATTATTGTATAAATTTTTACTGACACACAAACTTTTGATGAACTCTATAGGCATCGCACACAAAGAATACTGTAAGAAATATTGTGCGAAAAACGAAGAAACAACTCGTTAAATCGGATATATGATTCTAAATGTATAGATAGTTGCAGTCTTTTTCATTCTTGTTTGGTAAAGTGGATTCAGCTGTGGAAAAACTGATCAATTCTTAAAATAATATAGATAGCATTATATCCACAGAGGAACATGTCTACTAGCCTTTATTTAAGTCACGTTAAAGTTTAGAGACTCACCCACAGATACGGGTAAAATGAAATTAACGTTTATTTGACTTTTTTCCTTTAAACTTGTGGACATTCCAAAATTACTTTCTCATTTCTTTATTTTGTAACTGATTTACTGATGCAGTGTCTGTGACATTATATATTGAGTTACACAGTTTTATCAGATCCTTTGCTTAGCATTGAACAAATATTAATTAATTCGTTTGAGTTGAATTAATAACCAGAGATATATTTGTGGATATCTGATATCCTGATCGTAATACAGTGCAACTTGGATAATTCGAAGCTGAAGGGACCACTACAAAACTTCGAATTATCCAAGACTTCGAATTAAACAAGTTACATCTTTTAACTTTAATTTCAGGTCCACTGAATGCTTGAAAAGATTATTCTGTCAATAAGTAAATATTTATTCAGAAAGATCATGGTATGAAAGACTTAAACATTGTATGTATGTAAACAAAATAAGATTTATATTACGTAAGCTACAGCACATATTACATTCAATACAGAAAATTATAGTTTTTCAAAAAATTATGCAATGTCTGATTGTTTTGTAGAATTCAGTCGCTTAAGGGTAGCAAAATCATCAAGCAAGCTTAGTGAACGGAAAACAGCTTCACTTACGTTGGCTTGTCCTTCAATGTACCGACGAAATTCGGCGCTATCCCGTACTCGTTGGCGATTTGGCATTTCTTCTTCACACCCTTTTCCACCTCGCGAATGATGGCGACTTTTTCAGCAAACGTTAAATTCTTGTACACGCATGGTTTACTAAAAGACATGGCGACACTGACAGCAGGAAGCTCGAATGGCGTCACGTGTCGAACGGTGGCGGGAAGGGGATTTCAGTTGTCATGTGTCGAATTTCTTAACGATGAAACGCCGAAAAGTCGTTATGGTTCGAAATTTTTTATAAAAAACCTCGAATTAAGGAAGTTGAACTTCGAATTATCCACGATTTTTTAACATTGATTTAATAAGAAATTCAAGGGACTAAGAGAAATCTTCGAATTAACCACGATTTCGAATTAAAGACGTTCGAATTATCCAAGTTGCACTGTAGTAAAACAACATTGATATATTGATCTGTCGGCTATTAAGGGAGGATGAACATTGACCACAGCTCTTCGATTCAGAAAATATGAATGCATTTCGCTCAGATATCTAAAAGTATCAATTAGGAAGTAAATAAAATTAATAAAAATCCTTAATATAGAGAAATGCAGTCTCATTAAAATGAATTGTTTGAGTACTAAGAAAAAAAGAATAATAGTCCTTCGAATGAAAATCTCATTGGTTTCGAATCAATAATAGCTTGAGAAATAATATGCAATTGCAAGCGAAGTTCCTTCATCCGATAATAGAGGATTTGTTGCCAAGCAACGTATTAGCAATGGAACAATGCTAGTGATGTAACTACAAAAACAACACACAATCCGGAAGTTCGCCCTCATTATTATTTTCTTCATCCTGGAAGACCACGACGTCTTAACACAAATGAGATTTTCATTCTATTACAATCGAAGGATGATTATTATTATTTTTGCTTCGTGCTCACACTAAGATTTTCATTTTAATAAGATCGTATGCTTTTAAAAAAAGATATCATAAATGACTGCAACAGAACTTTTAAAACAATATATTGCTGCTAATTAAATTAGTGTTTGCAGCGACGATCACATTCGAATATAAAATTTTGCAACATAACGTTTCTGGATTGTATCAAATATAATTAATTATAAACACATAGTTGCATTATTAATATAAATCTCTCTGTTTTTTATTAAATTTACTTAATGACAATGAGTTGAAATAAAGAGGCTCTGAGTGCTAAAACAACCAAAATTGAGATTCGTGGTGAAAACATCTAAAAATTAAAGTTAATGACAATTATAACTTGCAGTTCAACAAGAAGGATAAAAGTTATAAACCTCGGGAACATTTATTTGTTTGCTGTCCTCTGAATTCCAAAGGTCCTTTGTCTCGAAATGTGTAAATGGAACTCGGAGTCTTGTTATTTCAAGTCTTCATTCCGTTCTATATTTATTTATTTATTAAATTTTTTATTTATTTTAATTTTTGTTTCCTAAGGATTTTGACATCATTGATATGGAAAATTCTACCCTTGGAAGTGGAGATCGAACAGGAAGGATGAATAATATGGTTGAAAAGTTTACAGAAATTAAGGTAATATATACAGCTTTTAAGACAGAGGTATCATTTTTCCTTTATTTTTCTTTTTAGTCAAACGGGTTCCGGACATTTTTCTCAGAGTTAATTGCATACGGATGGACTGATTCACAATGGGTTGTGAATCTTTTAGGTTTATCTTCTGCACCTACACTAGCGAGGATAGTCAGTAATAGATCCTTTCAATTTTTCTTACCTCGAATGATTCTAATGAAGAAACCTCCTTAAATTTACAAAGTCAATGACAACAGTGGCGTGCCCACGGGGGAATGGGGGTCTTAGGGGGCTGAAGGTAAAAAGAAAAAGAAAAAAACGAGAAGAAAACCTTTATTAAAGCACTGACGTGTCTGTATCTTATTATTTTGGAAAATGATCATTGTAACAATTTATTTTTAAATACCTATATCTGAATGGATTTGTTACAATACCTTTAGCTCCCCCAAACCTTCATCCTAGGTGCGCCACTGATGACAACAGTAATATTTAATAATTTCCAAAAGAAAATATCAAACCTTTAAATAAAGAAGTATTAGGTTTCAATAATTAATAAAAGTTCAATCCTAAAGTTGTTTCCTTTTGAGAACTTCCTTTTAATCCACTAAGCGACAGACCTCAATGGAAAAATTCCTCAACTTATTTGGATTAGGAGAACAAAATCTACTTAATTCTGATTAATCAAAATACGTTGTAGCTCTGAAAACATATCGATGGCTTAGCGCAAAAGTAGCGAATATCCATAAGCTTAAGCATGGATATTCGCTATTCGATATATAGAATGATGCTTATAGGAATTTCCTCCGTTAACTGGCTTCTCACATCTCGTGATACAGTAAGTTGATGTACACTAGGGGGCATTTCATGTCAGATGGTTTCAGTAAATCTTCTTCAAAGTCGTCTCAAAGAAATTATATCCTTTTATTATTATGTTTCAAACCTTGGGTTTCCCCAGCAAAAACAATATGGCGGGTCAGGACCAAAGCACATACTGCCAACTGTAAAGATGTGTGCAAGAATGATTAGGGATGTGTGCTTGTGTCCATAAATTTCCTAACTATGCGTGTAGTGTTGAGTACCACAGCCTTCTGCAGTTGTGCATAAGTGTTTTTGTGAAGTCCTAGTGTGCTGAGACTGTGGTGCAATGTGTGAGGCACCAGACCAGTGGCAGACAGAACGATGGGTACAACACGTACTCGATCCTGCCTCCACTGCTTCTGGAGCTCGTGTGCTAGATCAGTGTATTTACTGATCTTGTCTGCGTGAGTTTTCTGCATGTTCTTGCTGATAGGCACTGCAATATCAATTAGATAGGTCTGTTTGTTGACCTTATCAACAAGTGTGATGTCTGGTCTGTTGTGATGTATGGTTTTGTCTGTGTGAATGGGGCGGTCCCAGTATAGTTTATATGAGGGTGATTCTTATTATTATTATTATTATTAGTATTAGTATTAGTATTATTATTGTCAGAGGGCCTAGCGACTTAAAGGTTGAGAACCCTTCGGTTGAAAGCACTGAAAAACAGGTTTAAAATGGATACAAACACATAGGACATAGGCTACTATTTGAATTGATGAAAGCTTGCCCTGGATGGTTCGGAAATACCAAGTTTCTTGCTACATTGCAGTTTTTGAGAAGTGAGCAGTAAAGTTATCTTGATGGAGTAAAAGAAGCGGCATTCAAGCTTTGGTTCTAAGGAAACCAAAAAGAAAGAAATTATAAATTTGTTTCTATCGTAAATTTTAATGGAATTAATTATAAGTTTTTACTTTATATAGAATTAAAATAAATATCCCATTATAAGCCTAAATTTGGTCGCGGGAGGTAAGGCTCCCGGCTTTTCGAGACCAACGGCCCGCCCGCCTTTAATCTCTCGGAAAGAAACTCGGTACATATTCCACCGAGGGCTGGGTGGACCCTAGGACTCCTTGGTGGAGAATTCAGCGTAGAAAACTCCCCGACCTCGCGCAGGCCACCTTGGCCCCACTTGGCTACCTGACCTTTTTAAAAACTTTTTTTCAAACTTCAGATCGTGAACTTTTAGTCTGGAGGATAATATGTTGACTTTATCTTTAAATGTTCGATCTCATTTTAAACTGTTAGTGGAAGCTAAATATTTTATGTTATTTATACTGTCCTACTGTTCGATAAACGAGTTTCTACTTCAGGGATTGGAAGAAAGTTAACTGATATATTTATTTTGACGTGGGCAAATTAGTAGAATCTCAGTTATAATTAATCTTGTAATTTTAAATAAATATTTGCTCTTAAGGCCTGACTAAAGCCAATGCAGGTGAGTGCAAACCTGTTATTTCTTTTATATATTTCTTTTTCCAATCCACCTAAAATTCTGAAAATTTAAAAATGAACTTGGTAAGCATCTGGGATTTCTATTTTCTTTTTTTAATTTTTTAAAATATTCTGTAATTAATTAAATTAAAACTTAAAACTCAGTCAATTTTTGGGGTGTTTTTGAGGTATTACTCGGTATATCAACTCAAAAAAAAATTGACGAAAACTTGAAATCGAAAAAAAAACTCGAGATTGCACAAATTCGTAAATTTGTTTGCTTTCACGCATTGAGCCATCATCGACAGCAATCTGGGACAGCTGTTTCGTCCTTATTAGGACTCATCAGCCAGATTTAGCTGCGATGATCCAGCTCAGAACGCATGAATACCTATGGATCTGGCTGATGAGTCCTAATAAGGACGAAACACCTGTCCCAGATTGCTGTCGATGATGGTTCAATGCGTGAAAGCAAAAAGAATTTAACGAATTTGTGCATTCTCGAGTTTTTTTGTTTTTTTTTCCGTTTTCATATTACATTTAATGCACGTTAAACCTTCTTACTTGAAAACTTGAAATGATACAAAATTTGTAAAATAAGGTTTTGTATTTAAAACATTTATTATTAGTGCAACAGATAATTTTTAAAAAATGATTTAATCTCATGCAATTTAAAAAAAAAAAAAAAAAAATTTTAAATTAACTGTTGCACTAATAATAAAATTTTAAATACAAAACATTATTTTACAAATTTTGTATCATTTCAGGTTTTCGTGAAGTTTTTTTTTCCGTTGAAAATACCGAGTAATACCTCAAAAACACCCAAAAAATTGACTGTTTTTGAGTTTTAATTTAATTAATTACAGAACATTTTGAAAATTAAAAACAAGAAAATAGAAATCTCAGATGTTTCACAAGTTTATTTTTAAATTTTCAGAATTTGAGGTGCATTGGAAAAAAAGATATCTAAAAGAAATAAAAGGTTTGCATTCACCTGCAGTTGCTTATGTCAGGATCTTAAGAATTGTCAAAATAATGATAAAAGGTCAACAAATGAAAAGAAATATTTTACAATTCTATTTTATTTATATAATGTTGCATATGTTCATTTAATATCACGTATAGAAATGAGTTACATTAAGATCCAAGTCACCATTTTGGAAAGTTCTGCTTTTTAAAACGTATTCAGTTCTGCTAAATGTACTATTCACTTTATGATTAAGATATTCTGTAAAAGAAAAACAGAAACAAACACTTCCATGACAACTGTGTTACCATTTCTATATATTTTTCTGTTTACTAATTACAGGATCTCTTGTTTGGTTTTATTAGAAATAAGTACTGATCGGTTGAAATATATTACATCGTATTTCACGTTTGAAATTGCCTTTTATGTTCCTTAATAGTTTATTGATCTTTATTCTTCCACGAAGGCATTCCTATCATTTACTCTCTTTCTTTTCTAAAGAGGAACAGTTGACTTTTTTTTGGTCTTTCGCTTTCATCTTTTCATTCTGTAAGGATAAGTGGAAATATCAATTTCGTGGATAAAACGCTCTTCATCGAAAAAGTGAAGATTTACATTTAATTTAAGGAGAAAGCGAAGAAGAAGAAGAAGAAGAATGCTGTTTATTTATTTACTTTTTTTTTTACATGGTGAAAGTGGACGTCCTTGGCAGGAAGAGTACCTTGACTCTGGAGTAACCTTGGAAAACATTGATATTTCTCTCAGCTGGTTTTAATCTGAATGAACAAAGACTAAGTGACAGATACAAAAGAATAACCCACGCTTAGGGAAATGAACAGAAATTGATATCATTTATCAAAGGAAATACAACTCATATTCCATAAAACCCTCTGTCTGAACAAGGCATCTGTTAAGAAAAAAAAAGCAATATAAATATTAATGAAGAAATAAAAATCTGCATATTTTTTTGATTAAAGAATAGTCTGTTTAAAAAAAAAAAGACAAAAAAATAAAATAATAACTGTTTTCCTGCCATTTCTGATTCTCCCACAACTCTATCAATGCTTCTATTTTACTCTTGACATTTGAAGTTGAAATCTAAAACCTGAAGCTAAACAAAGCAAAAAACGGAACAAAAACGAAATATATTGATAACTAATATGAGATTTAATTGAAGTTTAACACACAGGAAAAATTGAGAGTTGACAGCTGCAGTAATGTTACACTTGTTAAGTTCAACCAGACCTAGGTGCATCTCAATTAGTTTTATTTTTAATTTAGAAAAAGTCAAACTGGATGCATATGAGAAGCATCGTAAATTTTCAGTGAAATCATGACTTCATTATTCCTGCTGTGAAAACCTTTGACAAGCGTAAAAAAGCTTTTTTTTTACGGAAAGATTTCGGCTGTTTTCATTTCAGATGCGCCACCTGATAACCGCAGATTAACTTTGTAAATAAAGAATTGTATCAACTTCCAAGCAATGATTCAGACAGGTACTCTTTTGTTATCAAAAAGATGAAATGATAAATTGAACGTTCAGTTATGCTTGAATATGTTTTAATATTATCGTTTTAGTTGTTAATGAATTTTTTTAAATATGTTCAATCTGTACCCCGAAAATTTATCCGGTCAGCCTTATATCTTCCTCGTGTTTAATTATCCCTGGAATTTCACGGACAGTGGACGATGAAGAGAGAATTGAAAAATGAAGATGGACAAGAATCAGGACTTCTCGTAAGGTTAAAGTACGTGGAATCCACCCACGAACGGTTTGGATTTTGACTCAGCTACTTTAACAAACGAACTCATGGCTCACTGATGGAATTGTTTCGTTAAAGAGAAATAGATACAATCGAAATGATATTTTCATTTATTTCGGTTATGCTGGCTGAACACGTAGCAATATTCGGCAATATTGCTGAGCAATATTGATTAAAATTGATATTGCCAGTTTATATCACGCGCGAACACACAGTTTTTCCTAAACGAGTATTGCCCTGAATATTGATGGTTACGGCGCTTCGTGTTTCACTAGGGAGCCCTAGTCATTACACACTCAGTGAGAACGCCTTATAAACACACCACACGAGCAGAGCATAGGTGCACTGGGGACAATATTCCCAGCAATTGTACGACGTCGGTTTTATTTATACAATTTATTTGCGAATAAAATGGGAGCTATCCAATGTAAGCGTACTTGCGGTTAAGCCTAAACTTGTTACGAACGTACAGAATCGATCTAGTATTAAACGCCTTACCGCGGTAGAAATCAATTAAGATTCTTTCATTATCAATTGACAAAATGTTGTTGTTTGAATTATCTTTTTTGGGCCGACCCATTTTGCTGATTTTAAGCCTTCTTTCTCAAAAAAAAAATAGTCGGAGTGAGTGAGTTAGTTTCCGATTTTCAAAGTCCCGCCTTCCTTCTACGTCACCATTGTCACGTGATTTCATCCGTTCATGTGATTCGCTTGCGAACCAGCTATACTTCTCGACAACTAAAATTGTCCCTTTTTTTCCAGCAATACCAATATTCTTGAAATGGGCAATATTGCCGCATATTGCTACGTGTTCGGCCAGCATTATTGTTTCTCATGAATCCATTCAAAAAATGACAATAAATTAAAATCAATTTGCCTATCCAAACTCAAATTTTTTTCAAAAAGTTGATATGCATTTTACTGGCGAATTTCATCACCAGCTCCCCATATCGTAATTTAAAATTTTTATAGCTTCTAAATGGATCAATAATTACCAAGTCATATTTTCTGTGGCCATTTATCTATTATTACTCCCATCAACGTAAATACGAATGAGAGCGATCAGAACATTGAGACATAACTATTTGAAAATTGAATGTTTTTCTTATTTTCAGTTTTCAGGAACGAAAATTTTACGACTGATCTTTAATCCAGAGCTATATTATTTGAGTTTTATATAAAAAATTCTATGGTTGTTATTACATTAAAAAAAAATCTTTTTTTTTTTTTTTAAAAAGTATTTAATATTATAAGATGTAATATTAAGAAATAAATCATTGAAGTATATTAATTAGAAAAGGATTTTAGTCGTTTTAACTGAAAATGTGTTGCCTGTTTTTATACGTAGTTTTTGCAAAAAAGCTTCGAAATGAAGAATTTTTAGCGATCCTTTTTTGGAGCTATTGTGATAGCGACCAAATTCGGTAGCTATTGCGTTTATCCCGTCCTTCCGTCCGTGACTGTCCACCCCTAACAACTCCCGAACAGAAGGTGGGATCGACAAACGGACTTCACCTTCGTGTTCAAAGACCCAAACAATTTACGAATAGGGTATTTTCAAGGATCAACTCCCCTCCCTACCCCCTGGTTCGAGATATTTGACATTGTTTTCATTGGATTTCCGCTATTAGCTTAAATGTCAAAAATCAACCATTTTATTTCAGTTGTCATCTGTAGCGTGTAAGTTGTCGGACTCAGATGCTGAACGTTGTCGATTCGAATCCGTATATCTACAGTTGTGATTTTTATTTTACTCTTAATCTTTTTTTTTCCTCAATGTCTGCGTGTTTTTTTTTTGTTTTGTTTTTTTCTTATTTTCCTAACTTTTTTTAATTTTTTTCCTAACTGTTTTTTTTTATATTTCCTTCCTTGTTTTTATTATTATTTTTATTTTTATTAGTATTATTTTTATTTTTTTATTATTATTTTTAATGTTTTTAATTATTATGGGTCGCCCTAGAATTATGCTTTAGCAAAAAATTATATTCCATTTAAATATACATTCCATTTGTTTTCCACCTCGGAAACTAATGCATTTGAAGCTTTTTTTTAAATGAACTTCTTACAATAAGGAAATAATAAAAGAAATTATACAGAATTATTGTTTGAAAACGGAAAAAAACCTCGAGAATGCACAAATTCGTTGGCAAAACCAATTTACAAATTTGTCCTTTCTCGAGGTTTTTTTTCCGTTTTCATATTACATTTAATGCTCGTTAAAACCTTCTTACTTAAGAATTATTTTTTATTAACATACATAATTCTTTTATAATACTTCAGTAAGAAGGAAGGTTAATCAATAATTGACAATGATTGCTTTTAGAAAAAAATTGACTTTAATTATAATAACGTTTTTCAAGCAAGATATCACTGTCTAATGCAGTGCTTCCTGTTTCCGAACCACCCAAGAAATATTCTTTTATGACTTAGTTTTTTTTTTTATTATTGGAAATGAACGTAAAGCAGCAGCACAAGAATAATTGCCTTTTCTGATTCAATTATGGGGAGGATTTGGGAACAGCTGTTTC
>JAFIDM010009631.1:350552852-350563960 GCA_023159025.1 Thereuonema tuberculata
ATGATGATTTACTTCAATTCTTATCTCTGGGTTCAGCTTGTTTCTAAATGATTTAATTGCAGATACAATTTCAGTATAATTGATTATCCGTTCGTCTTGGAAATATCGTTAAAGCACAACGTCTCAAGGTTGACTAATCTTCGCATGTTTGGGTTCAATTCGTATCAAAATCTAATTTAAAAAAAAAAAAAAAATACTAGTTCCTTTATTTTTACAACGAGTAGGAATATTTTTCTGTTAATTCAAAGCATCATTAAACTCTATATTATTACATATCAATTAATATGTAGGGATTACTTTAAATTAATCTTAACATTCTTATTTTTATTTGTAGGTTATACTTCAAAGTAAACAATGATAGCGAATACGCAAATTTCACGACCACCACGTTGTCCGTTCAGTTGAGTAACCTCGTTCCAAACACGGAATACGCAATGTATGTGACGGCGTCCACTGTAAAGGGAGAGAGCTGGCCCTCGGAAATTCTCAGAGCATGGACTGATCCCGTCTACCCTGCTTTTGTAGAGGTAATAAATAGACCTGTCTTTATTTTCCACTTTAAACCTCTAAAGATCTAGAAAAATGTCGATTTTTCCAAATCTTTCATTACCATTTTAGAACCATTGGTGTGCCGAGATGGAAGGTGGTCCTGATTGTAATCCTCTCCATTATATTCGGTAAAGGAAGAAATCTTACATTTGGACTTTTTTTTTTTTTTTAGTTAGAGAGTCATTTATTTTGTTTCTAACCCGTCATCCTTCCCTATCTGGAAAAAAAAAAGAAGATACAGCTTGTTTTTTTACTTTTGGTTGAACAGACCTCATAACTTCTCCACTATAAATTCCGGGGACGCCTGTGATAGGAACAAGACATAAATAAGATTTCTCTTGAATGTTATCTTTAGTCGTATTTTACCCAATTTTGATTTATTTGTAGACAACAATAATAATGATTTGAAAAAAAAAAAAAAAAAAAACCTCATAGGAATTCCGAAAGAATTACAGTATTTGCATTTTGTTTTTATGGGAATTCATGACGAAGAGCACATCGGAAGCTTTATATTATCTTGCTTGTTAAATACCACTGCTGAAAAATAAATCTACATCTGTCTTTTATTTCCTATACGTCACTGTTTTAAGATTCAGGTCATTCAAAGCATGTTTTCGTTCAGTGATAAAAAAATAAAATAAAAATAATGCGAACTTTCAATAGTGACTTTCTTCATCACGTGATTGACACTCAGTTAATTGTAATTGGCAAGAACTTTTGATGGTCAGAAACTCTTAACGATATTAACTTTTTAAAATATATTTTTAAAATTCTGGTTATTATTCTGTCATCAATGCTTGTTTAGTATTTATTTTCTAACCACATTTTTTCTTTTCCCACACATTAAATTTAATCGCTGTAAGAAAGAGAAGTGAATAGCAACTGTTAGAATCATAACTAAGAAGTAAGTACATCGCGGTGGATCCTACTGAATCTAAGTGCGTCTTTTTCACTATCTTTAGGTTCCTCGAATCCATCCATCGACCAATATCGAAGAAGGGGGAAGCATGACGGTGCTGTGCGTTGCTAGCGGAACCCCTGTGCCCACTGTAGGGGTGTTTGTCAACGGAGTGAAGCTTTCCGAAGAAAGAACGCTTCACTTGGTGGTTCACGTTCCCAACATCACACGAGACATTGATTCCGTCACATGCATAGCAGACAACGGCTTCGGCACCGGATCCCAAGCAACCAAAAGGATTAGGATAAGCTGTAAGTGATTTATTACCATCTACGAAATAAGACTTCTGCTATTATTCTCTTGTAGTTAGAACACGCACTAGAATATTTCATTTTCACGCAAACGTTTTACCTATTTTGACTTTTAAATCTAAAAAACAGAAAATAAACTCTTAAGCTATTTTTCAAAATGTAAATATAACATTTTATTCAAATAACTCACCTTCATTCTGAAACCTAAAATAGAAGGACAAAATATTGGTATGTGATATTTTTAATGATTAATCTCTGACCTTTTATGGTAGTTAAAAATACAAGAATAGTATTCAGTATTTCAACATTTATGGTTTCATAATATTTTTGTAACATTTGAAAATTATTTAGTGTATTTTTGATCACACTGTTATAGATGATAGAACTTCTGTTGTACACTCAGGTTCTGTTGTTTTGTAAGTCCTTTAACAAAATCTGAAGCTTTACCTACAATAACAATTTTTATCACCATTTTACTGCATTGTATGTAACTTTTATGCATTCATTTTTAAAGCGATGCAACAGACACAGAACGCGAATCTTCTATATTATTGAAGAGCTAATGATTTTCTGACAGAAAAATAAACAGACTTTAAATCTAAAATTCCTAGAAAGTACTCATAAAACAAATAAATTTAGTATAAAAATTGTGCTAAATTTTAGATATTAACGGGATATAATCTTTTAACTTATGCGAATAGGGATAGTCAATTTTATTGTATTTGGTGAATAACTAATGTATTATCAATGCAATATCTTTGTGATATGAGGATTATTTCTGGATTTCCAATTTAATGATTTTTATTTCTCTCATCTGTTCTACAGACTGTGTAGCCCGTTAACTTCAGTTCATCGTTTTTTTATTGTTATTTTGCATTTCATTTTTATATTATGGATTTTATCTTATTACCATTGTCAATATTTCTCAGACTTCTACGGATCTTTGTTAGAACGCTACCAAACATATTTTGTTTCTATTAAATTACCGTAACAATGAATTTCACTTCATTGTTGTGGTGACTAATTGAAAGAAAGCATATGCTGATATGATTGTTAGCCATCTAACAACGTCCGTTGAAACCTAAAATGGTCTATAATAATCCTCAACTATCTTTATTTCTGAAGCAGACTTTACATTATTATTGAAATTCTGGAAATAGTGGATCAATGTTTTGAATTTAAAATTATTATAAAAATAATTCGAGAATAACACAAAGAACTACTGGAATATGTAAAGAATACATTAAAAGATTATTTTTAATAATTTCTAAAAATTTTCAATAAAGAAATGATTCACTTCCTATATTGTATATTATCATTAGGCCTATATGGAATATTTTTTTTAAATTACAATCTTATAATTCTAAATTTAATTGCTGTTTACCAACTGATGATAAAGTCTTTGTTTCAAAATATTCTAAAAAAAAAAAATTAAACCATTTTATAAAATTGCATTGTAAAATTTCTGTTAAAAATAGTTAAGATATTATTAACCTTGGCTTGTTCTTAGATCCGCCACATCTTGAGGCCAAGACGAACCTTGTAGGAATGGTGGGACAGTCTGTGATGTTAGAGTGTCTAGTTCATGGGTTCCCTCAGCCTCATATGACCTGGTGGAGAGACCCAGATCGACATTCACAAGTGATACCAGGAGGCAAATACTACACGAACATGATGCAAGACGTAAGTATAACAATTATTGAGTTCTGATATGGTATGAGAACACACGTAGAGCTTCGATAAAAGAACTAAAGAGTCTTTCGAGGTTACCTCTAAGAGGAACAGACGGACTGATTGCAGATGGGTTTAATCGAATCATATGAATGACAATTATGAAAACTATAGGAATGACAATGAAAACAATTATTATTATATATTAATCAATCAGCACCTATACCACAGGTATACAGTTAATAAGTATATCTTATAGGACTAACATTAAAAAAACAGTAATAATAATAATAATAAAACAGTAATAAAAAAGACGAGATTTTAAAGAGAGGAGAGAAGTTCATTTTTTTTTTTTTAATATCAGTTGAACTCGTAAATAAGTTTAATAGTTACTTATTGAGAAATAATGCGGTATAATTTCATTTCATTAACTTGTAAACGATTAGAAGAACCTCAAACAATTACTTGAAACTGTCTTTGCAAAGGAGATAAATAGTATTTTTGATATTAGTGTGATAACATCTGGTTCATTCAGTTAGAATGTAAAGAAGAGGCACGTTTGGATTTTAAGATTTAATTTCTATTTGTGAGGTGTATCTAGTACAGGACAAGACGTGCTTTTAAGAAACCTGACATCTGAATTTCAGAGAGAAGTGCCATATGAAGACCTTGAATATTATGAAATCATTAGAAATTTTAACAATAATGGACTGTATTGAATTTCAAGAACGGCTTTGTTGAAGGCCGTATTTATTTTGTCTTATTTCTCAAATTAGGTTCAACAAACTCAAAAGAGTCCAGAGTGTGAATGTAGCAATTAAGTTTCAGTTAATTATTACTGAACGTAACTGTATTTTGTCAGTAAGCAATTTTTAGAGTTAATAAGTTTGTGCTTTAGATAAGATATTCTTCAATGTTATCGGAACGTATTTACTTGATTTTAAAAGTTAATCTTTGGTTGCAAAATGACGGCATTTTGCATGACTTTCAAAAAAACAGTTTTTGGTTGAATAATTTCGTGGTCATTTGTTGAATGAAATTAATATAAGTTCTTCTCATATAATGTTTGTTCCAATTGTGGCTTAAATTGTAGCTTTTATGAAAGGATTAAAATTTCCATTTAAATCAGATTTTTTTTTAACTACAAACGCGTACGTTAGAATTTGCTTGGAATCAATTTTTTATGAACGAATGTACGTAGTTTGCTAATCATATACTACATATTTTTTTTTTCTTTTTCTAAAAAAAAAAAGGAACTGGGTGAATACGTGATGCAGTTGACCATTACAGATACAGATCCCGAAGACTCAGGCAATTATTACTGCAGCGCAGAAAACCCCTTTGGAAACGGAATGGAGGAGATCCATTTAAAACTTCAACAGGCAGAGCGACCACCTTCTACTAATGTAACAGGTATGCTCTGTTCAGACAAAGACGTCTTTGGATAAAATATATCTTCTTTTAAGCACAAAGAATACGTTTTTAAAGCACAAAGAATAATATTAAGGAACAACACTATGTATTTTTCAAATACATCCCATTTGAAATGATCGCATCAGTTTCTGTTATGGGATTTACATGAAACAAAATTGTAAATGCTGATATTTGATCCTGATAGCTTTTTAACAACATTAACGAATCAATCGAAATCAAGAGTAATGCTATCTAAGTATTGTTTGGATTAATTGTTTTTGTATATATGCATGAAGTATTTTTAATTATTTTTTTTTCTGTAATCTACTGAACCCGCTTGATTCTGTTACTCTTTAAGGCAACTGTTAGAACAATCCATAATGAATTCTTGCGATGAGAATTAGAAAACTCACAGTACTGAAGATACACACAAATGATGCCTCCTCTACTGAACACTAAAACCATTACGTATCAATCTAAAGACTTTCTGAAAGCGAATACGTAAGAAGTCTAAATTTAAAGAAGCAGAAGTCAGCAATGAAATGAACTTGGTTTATAAGGGATTAACTTTGGACAGCAAAGAAATAAAGGAATTGTTGTAATTTCAGGTGGGACCGACAATTGCAGTAAAATTAAAGTGAAAATGCAATTGAAGATTAGAGAACATCAGAATAATAATATTAATTTAACGAAGATAGTTAGAAATTTCAATGACGAAAATATCAGTACAATTTGACAGTTATGAAAAATTTTGTCATATAAAAGTTATTCCGTATTCAATAATAAAATTAGGCAGTGGCTTCGTGCATTTGATGAATTTATATAAAAAAAAAGATTCTCTCTTTAATTCCTACAGTTTAAGTCTGAATCATTTTAAAAATATATTTACTTGTAGTAGACTTTTGAACGAACACAAGTAAAGAAAACTCTTGTATTCGTTTTTGTGTGTGTGTGTGTGTGTGTGTGTGTATATGTCTTATTGATGCAATTTAGCAGCTTTAGATGAACAGAATATCTGTTTTTAATAATTCATTTGCTTGTTAGTCAGTTTCAAATCGAATGAAGATCTCGACAATTGTCGTATGTCTACCAAAGAAAGTAGATCTCCTCTCTAAAAGCACTTACATTAGATCTGTCAAAGAGAGGAGGGGGAAGATCTATTTCTAAATCCAACTTAATCATCACTAGCTAATAATATAATATCCTATAAAAAATAAAAGATATAATTTTTTTTTCCAGAGTGCTGCCTTAAGCAGAAGGTTTCTCCTGAATGCCTGGACGCCTGCTCCTTTGACGTCGATATTGAATCGATCGTGAATAGGCCTAATTGTATTCCAGAATTCAGTAAACTCATGCTATGTGCCGCAGGTGAGCGAACACATTTAGGATAACTAGGTTCAAAGAGATCTAGCAAATCGAATTACTATAATGTTTAAGCAGTAATCTTTTTGTGAAATGCATATTTTATGAAACCTACTTTCAGTTTACAGTTATTGCAGATCCAAATCGCCAAACTCGATTTCTTTTTATTGTAGAATATTGATTACATTGAAAGTTTGTTCAGTTTTTAAATTTGTTTTGTGATTGATGGTAATTACTTGAGCTATTAACACAATTTTGTTTTTTTATTCAATTTATACTCATATTCGATATTCGGGGCATCCCATCGAAATTTGCTTGGTTTAAGCAAATTAATATAATTTGTGTATCATATGAATCATTCTAATATATTTCCACATTTACCTTTCCTTTCCATTAACTTTTTTCCTTCTCTAGATGGCAGTGATCATCGCAGATGCTGTCAAATGTGGGGTGTTCCCAAAAGGTGTATCGGCTGGTGTCAAGGAAAGCCTGTTCACAATGCACCCCTCTGTATTTTATCCTGGAGCCGTCAAATCATCACTTGCTTCGAAGAAGGAAAACGTAATTAAAAACCATCACGAAACTATCACGTGATCATTATTATTAATACTATTGCTTTTATTCAAAAAATAAAAAATAAACCCAATTACAGCAATGGTTTTTCTTTGTTAGATATTTTACCTGGACCTCCACAAGACATTGAAATATCTCAGCAGAGTGAGACTTCTGCTCTTATTAAATGGAAGCCGCCATTAAAGAACGCCCACGTGGTACAATATTACAGGGTTTATTGGAGAAGCATCAGTAGAGGACATTTGGGAAAGGTAACATGCATTGAAGGTTTAATAAATTTACAATTACTTTTGATATACAGGATTCCCTACATTAATTTTTAGGAAAAACGGAAAAAGTGCTCTTCACAAAATTCTGAATCAATCTTTCTGTTTTTAGTTCTTTCCATCTGGTCCTTAGATAAGAGTTAAACAATGATGTTTCGTCCATATACACTTTTAAATTAAATTTAAATTTTACATTTTTTTAAATTTAATTTTAATTTTAAATGTTTAAAGTCTTTTAAAAATTATTAACAATTTTAAAAAGAAAAGTATTTCGAAACATAGTTAAGAGATCTTGTTTAATTAGAATAGATTTTTATTCATTTTATTTTATTTGTTATATTGAGTTTCATCGAGTAAAAAAACAATTAATTCGATCATTGGCAAATTCGGTGTGAATGGGACATCTATCGGGTTTTTTTCCTCGAACCACCTATGTTGGAGCTTCCGTCCTAGACACGGCTTGCAATCAATGTTTTCATTGAAGTGATTAACCATAGCTATTTTAATGAAGAGTTATTAGTGTGATGATATAATATTAATATGTTAAGTTTTAAAAGCCTGAACTTTATTTTCATTAGTTTTCATTAATGAAGGAAAAAAAAAAACCAAAACACGACTACTCAAAAAACATGCATGATTAATTTGTCATTTCACACCAAAAAAACATTTTGTTTGAAACACTGATTCCTTCAACAATAAGCACACACACAGCCAGGTGTGGCGACTACCTCAATGTGGATATAATCACCAACTAATATCAATGTTTCTTGCTGTTGATGATAGATAGGTAGCAATAGCCATGTTTTCTCTTGGAAGCACACATCTAACCATCCCAAACCATCACGTTGTCTTAACCACAAGTGTTCTGTTCAAGGATATCAGGGGGAATGATAGCTAGTTACTCATTTTTCTAGAGCAGACTATAGAATTGCTCTACAAAGCAAATTGTGTAATCGTAATCCATTGGTTTTTAGTCCAAGTCACATAAGTTCAAGCGTTCTCTTCCTAACTTGGGAAAAGGGTAATGATGGTCGCACTGCATAAACATCTGCTTCATTAAACCTTCTGCGCACATTGGAAGCAGAAATCAGCGTTCCTGGGGAAACGCAAATTGGAAGCTAACTGGGTATATTGAAAATGATTCCAGTCTGTGGATCCTGAAGGATTCGATTCAGGCATCTTGTTATTTACACCTGTCTTTGGTCTGACTGTTCCCAGAGGTCTCCAGCTAAATTCATTTGTTAAATGATGCTTCAAAGCCATTACAGCACATCTGCTATCCAAAATTCTTTTCACAATCGAACACCTTCTAAACAGTTCCTTTTAGGTTACATATGACTCTTGAACTCCGTCACTTTTCACGTCGTATATCCATGTATTATGGATTTCCAATTCATTTTACTACATAATCGCAATTTTTCTGGGGTTTTTTTTTCCTTAGTTAAAAGAAAGTATTGTATATTAATTATATAACATAAAATGCATTCTCAATATTCCAGGTAAACAGGTATCTTGGGATAATCATAATAACTTTTAATATATTTTATAGAAGCTTATTATAATTATAATTTTTAAAAAATTGAAATTTTTTCATTCAAAATAATTTATCAGGACTTAAATGTAAATGCGTACATTTCGTTAATGTAAAAACATTTGATA
Organism: Thereuonema tuberculata; assembly: GCA_023159025.1. Classification (NCBI taxonomy): domain Eukaryota; kingdom Metazoa; phylum Arthropoda; class Chilopoda; order Scutigeromorpha; family Scutigeridae; genus Thereuonema; species Thereuonema tuberculata. Next base: position 350,561,555 of record JAFIDM010009631.1, read on the forward strand.
ATATTTTGTTTTATGTTTAGTATATACACTATGCGATCAAAAATATCCGGACAAGTAATCGAAACCTTAGTCAGACTTTCCCTGTGACACACTCTACACTAGTGGACATTAGCCAATCCATTTCCGGAACCTTACTGTCCACAACCATTCCTTCATAGACCTCACTTTATGACACGGAGCATTGTCGTACTGCTAGAGGCAGTAACTCCGAAGTGGTTGTCTAGAGTAACTGGTCAACTTGTCCTTGTTCCCTTACCCGCATTTACATTGTCGTGTAGTGTTAAAAACAGCTGTGTTGTTATTTGAATGTTATTTTTATTCTTTTTTGTTAATAGTATGCACGTTAAAATTTCATTCTGTATACCTCGATTTACTTGGCTGGTCTCTCGTTTTGTCTCCAATCAGAAGCCAAGATTTCCTCAGATGCCATATGATTGGTTTTGTCCATCTTTACTCAATAAATTGGATGACAGGGTTTACAAAAAATGTGGTCTATGTCATGCTAAAATAAGACTATGTTAAGACATTTAAAACAAATGCATCCTAAAGAAAAATAGGAACATTTCATGGTATGCATCGTCTTGAACGATCAGTCCGTGTCGTCGACCCCTCCAACTGCTGTACATCCTACGCAGTGATCACATTGGTGCAGAAGATGCAGAGTGAATACACGAAAGTATCAGTCCTTGAAATCAATGAATATATGACAAATCAATGGATATGCACTGATTAAATAATGCATGACCATGGATTCGTCAAGTCTTTTCGATTATTTGGTTACTTATTATTATTATTTGAATTAAAATATCAAGAAGAATTTTAATGTTTTAAAATTTTAAAATTTTAATGTACTTTTTAACATTGAACTTCAATTATTTGATAGGTACCTGTAAAACGAAAAAAGGTAATTTTAATTTCAAATTTTCTCTTAAGATCTAGTATTCGATTATTTTGTACCTACCAAAATAATATTATAATATCAAAAAGAGATAGACAGGAAAATTAACGTGCATTAGAAACATTTTACTGTAAATAAAAACAAAGAACGCATATAACTAAACAAAACACAAATTCACTGAGCTATTTTTGATATTTGTGCTGGAAATTGGAGACAGTACTGTTTCGAGGCTAATTGGCCTCTCATCAGTCCAAATCCATCCAGCATACCAAGCTCAGTGAAATGGGACGATATACAAAACGGACAAACATACAAATCAATGACACCTGAATTACAAAAACATCAAAGCAAAATCAAGATTAAAAAGGGGGTGAATAATTAATCCCCGCTAGCGTTTAGCTTAGCATCAAGGGATTAATTTATAACAAGGTTAGTATTCCTTGATGCTAAGCTAAACGCTAGCGGGGATTAATTATTCGCCCATTTTTATTCTTGATTTTGTTTTGATGTTTTTGTAATTCAGGGGTTATTCATTTGTATATTTGTCCGTTTTGTATATCGTCCCATTTCACTGAGCTTGGTATGCTGGATGGATTTGGACTGATGAGAGGCCAATTAGCCTCGAAACAGTACTTTCTCCAATTTCCAGCACAAATATCAAAAAATAGCTCAGTGAATTTGTGCTCTGTTTAGTTATGTGCGTTCTTTGTTTTTATTTACAGTAAAATATTTCTAACGCACGTTAATTTTCCTGTCTAAATACTAACCTTTGTTATAAATTAATCCCTTGATGCTAAGCTAGACGCTAGCGGGGATAAATTATTCACCCCTTTTTATTCTTGATTTTGTTTTGATGTTTTTGTAATTCAGGGGTCATTCATTTGTATGTTTCTCCGTTTTGTAAATCGTCCCATTTCACTGAGCTTGGTATGCTGGATGGATTTGGACTGATGAGAGACCAATTAGCCTCGAAACAGTACTGTCTCCAATTTCCAGCACAAATATCAGAAAATAGCTCAGTGAATTTGTGTTTTGTTTAGTTATATGCGTTCTTTGTTTTTATTTACAGTAAAATATTTCTAACGCACGTTAATTTTCCTGTCTAAATACGAACCTTGTTATAAATTAATCCCTTGATGCTAAGCTAAACGCTAGCGGGGATTAATTATTCGCCCCTTTTTATTCTTGATTTTGTTTTGATGTTTTTGTAATTCAGGGGTCATTGATTTGTATGTTTGTCCGTTTTGTATATCGTCCCATTTCACTGAGCTTGGTATGCTGGATGGATTTGGACTGATGAGAGGCCAATTAGCCTCGAAACAGTACTGTCTCCAATTTCCAGCACGAATATCAAAAAATAGCTCAGTGAATTTGTGTTTTGTTTAGTTATATGCGTTCTTTGTTTTTATTTACAGTAAAATGTTTCTAACGCAGGTTAATTTTCCTGTCTAAATACGAACCTTGTTATAAATTAATCCCTTGATGCTAAGCTAAACGCTAGCGGGGAT
>JAFIDM010009631.1:350563970-350602885 GCA_023159025.1 Thereuonema tuberculata
TAAGCTAAACGCTAGCGGGGATAAATTATTCACCCCTTTTTATTCTTTATTTTATTTTGATGTTTTTGTAATTCAGGGGTCATTGATTTGTATGTTTGTCCATTTTGTATATCGTCCCATTTCACTGAGCTCGGTATGCTGGAGGGATTGGACTGATGAGATGCCAATTAGCCTCGAAACAGTACTGTCTCTAATTTCCAGCACAAATATCAAAAAATAGCTCAGTGAATTTGTGTTTTGTTTAGTTATGTGCGTTTTTATTTACAGTAAAATCAAAAAGAGATCTTTTAATTTTACATTTTGATTGTTTTTTAATATTGTATTTAGATTATTTGACTTTTTAATACCTAACCAAAGATACGAAAACGATTTAAATTTTATTTTTTATGTATAAATATCAATCATTAAGATGTAAGCTTTGTAGGAAAAATTTACAAAGTATTTAATATAATTGCTAGTAGTATATTAAACTATATTGAGACTTTCTATATATTCAGACTTTTATTTTTATTTTTGGTTGTTAACTAATTACCTAGAGATCAACAGATACAGTTGACTTTCTGTTGTTGCGCGGTCTTATAGGGCTATTTGCCAGTGATAAGGTCTATCAGTTCTACAACTGATTAACGACTTAGTTGTTGAACTGATTAATAGGTGTTCTGATCTGAATCTTATAAATACGTACAGTTAAAAATACTTTAGTTTTTAATGTGAATTAGGGGAGGGTGCGTGATATTGCGATGTAATATTAGGGAGGGGATTCACAAGATTGTGATAGTGTGTGACAAGGTGGAGGGGGTCGAAAATAACGAAAATTAGTTTGTATAATATCTGATGTATTACATATAATGCACCAGATATGAGAAATTATATGACGACTAACTACCAATTGCGGGTCTGGTAGCGAGTGGTAAGACGCTTGGCTGGTGGTTGGAATGAGGAGGGTTCAATCCCCGACCTCGGCGGATGTCGGTGATTTTTCCCAATCTAAATTCTCTTCCGAACGGATCCTAGGGTGCACCCAGTTCTCTGAAGAATATTCCGGGTTTCTGTTGCAGGGTTCAGGCGTGCGAGCGTTGGGGATGACCACCCGATCCTCATCTCAGTCAAGGAAATATTTCCCCAAGGGCTCCAGTGGGAAACACTTAACATGTCAATTAAGATTCTGCTTCAGAACTATTATAATGATGCAACAATTCTAACACACGATAGTCAGTTAGGAATTGAAAGTATTGTGATGTAAATTTCGTAAAAATAAATGATCCAACATTACCAATAAAAAGGACATGAACTTATCATCTCCTGTGTGTGATGACTATACAATTAATCTACAAAAATAAAAACAAAAAAACCTAATAAATTTACTTTAGTTTTATTTCTGTTTTAGTTCCAGAATGACACCCACGGTCTTTCAATGACAATCTCTGATCTCAAACCAGGCATTAATTACGAATTTGCTGTCAAAGCTGGCAACCATTACGGCTCGAGTCTACATAAGGCACTCAAATTCACTCTGATAAGTAAGTAGGGCGCTTGATTTCAGTGCATGTTTAACTGCGTGAAGCTTATGCAATTGTGATTGTTTAACAAAAAAAAAAATCGTTTTCTGCACTTTTTTTTATTTATTTGTTCGTTTATTTATTTTAGGCAATAGTGTTAGCGAAGCCAGCACGCGTAAGTGTCCTTGTTTGTTTTTGTTTTATTAAGTAAAAGCACCGAATATTAATTAATGCATTATATTAATTTGCTTTAGCTTGCCTCTTTCTTGCTTACATGTCCACTTCCTTTCCTTTTAAAGATGATATCTAAAAGAGATGAGAAAAAAAATTGTATATCATTTTTATATCATGTCTATCGTTTAAAGCAGGGGTTCTCAACCGAGGTCCACAGGGATATCATTGAATCACACTTATTTTAAAATTGTTTATTATGAATTGTTTACCAGTGTGTAGAATATGTATTATTTACCACTGTAGAATAATTTATATGCATTAAATTAGTTTTCATTCAAAATAAAGCATAATCATTTAGTATTTCGATGAATATTAATATAATCCTTTTACTTTTTAGCTATGAGGGGGGTCCACCATAAAAAAAAGAAGGGAAAAGGGGTCCCTGGGTAAAAAAAAGTTGAGAAACCCTGGTTTAAAGTATTCAAATTATTATTTTTATTTGTTTATTTATTTGCTTGAAGATTGACCCAAGAATAAGACTTCAGAGAACGATAAAGAAAAAAAAGACACCACATCTTCCTTCCTTTTTTTTTCTTTATTTATATTATTAAAAATCACATTTTATAACTTATGCAATCGTTACAAATTAATAATAATAAAATTGAAATCAGCAACTCCATATAATCATTCCTTATATGAAAATGTATTTTTCTTTTAATGATAAAGAAAAAAAAGACACCACATCTTCCTTCCTTTTTTTTTCTTTATTTATATTATTAAAAATCACATTTTATAACTTATGCAATCGTTACAAATTAATAATAATAAAATTGAAATCAGCAACTCCATATAATCATTCCTTATATGAAAATGTATTTTTCTTTTAATGATAGGAAATCCTATCTTTTGATGAACCAATAATATCTTCGATTACGAAAAATTTGAGTTTATTAAAAAGATTGAAGACAGGGTTAAATATTTATTGTTATTGTTAAAAATATAAAGTTTCTGTTGATTATTTATGTATGAAATTTAAAGATTAATTGTTTGAATTGTTTATTTGTGAGATGTCAAAAATCCGCAATAAAATGTTTAAAAGATATCGAGTAATTTTTATCAATGATTTTTTTTTTTTAAATTAAATTTGTTGTATCAAATGCTATTTATTTTATATAACTTCATGAGAGTTATTTATTGTACTCAATATCAAAAGTAAAATTCTGCTCATTAATGAATATCATTTGAAATGACAGCAAAGAGAAGAGCTTCGAAAATTTAATTCCCTGCAAATAATAATCGATCTGTTTACGAAGATTCTCCAAAATACCCGAAAGGAAGTTTTGAATCATTAATGGAACCAAACTTTAAATGATGCTAATGACTAATTTCAATTATGAACATGAAATGACCGAAGCGATTTTACTAAATTCATTGGCACAGTCAATTTTTCACAAAATTTGATTAAATAATCAATTATAAATAATTGAAAATGCCTTTTTTATTGAGGAAGGTGAAATTTGGCCTCCTTAATTTCGTTTTATCCCAGTTTTTTGGAAACCTTATTCAATGAAATTAATTTTTTTTTTTTAGTTTAAGCAATCAATTGTATCCGACTCTCGCCAATTTTGTAGGTAAACCCATAGACTTTTCTGAGAAAGATACTAAGGTGATTTCCCCTTGCCTTCTCAGGAAGCCATTATGGAAAGTGAAAGTGAAGAAGAGGCTGACAAACACAGGAAAGGAAATTGAAATATCCATGCCGGTGCCTGGAGTCGAGCCTGTGTTCCGACATATCTGCCGAACTAGTAGGCCGCCACGTAGACTACTTGGCTTTGGCGGAACGGCAATTAATGTTTAGATATTTGAAATTTAAGAAGCTCTAGATTTTCGTTAAAGCGTTAACAAAGAAATCGGAGCTGCTATCGTATTGTAGTGGACGAACTACTTGGGATGATTACTTTTGCAATTCTACTTTTCATTCTGAATCATTCACCTTCATTTCCAACAGTTCAGTTTTCGAAACAGTTTTGGTAAGATGCATTAAGATTTGAATAATCCAATCTCCTGCTATTCTTCAAAATGATATACATTGACTTACCAGAATAACTGAGACACCTGTCTAGTAACTCATAGGTCCTCTTTTCGATCGGATTACCGCAGCAACTTGGTATGGATTCACGAGCTCTCTGAAGTACTGTGTAGATAGTATACACTATAGTTTCTTAATAGAAGTCCACAATTTCCTAATATTCTCCGATGGTGGAACACTGTCATTGACGGCACATTGAACGGAGTCCACATGGGTACAAATTCGGCAAATGACTGGGCCAATTCATGACGCCAAACTTCAGCCATACTTTGATGATTGCGGACGCATTGTGGATGGACGCATTTTGGACGGAATGTGGGTGGCGCATTGTCCTGATGAAAGAACCCGCTCCCATATGAGTAAATGCATGACATGAACGGGTGCAAATGATCCGCAAGGACAGTTACACAGCGTTTGCCAGTCAATGATGTCTGCAGATGTATCAGAGGTCCTAATACGTGTCAGTTGAACAATCCCACAACTTAACGGAGCCACCGCCGCTCTGGACGTTTCCTTTGTAGGCATGCGGGAACTATGGATTTTTTCATACGGGGTTTTCTCCACACTCATAATCGTCTATCTGCCCGAAACAGTTGAACCGTAACTCGTCGGAACAGAATACAGGCTTGCAGTCGTCTGCCATCCAGTGGCGTGTTCACACATTGCAGAATCGGGTCAGCAGTGAGACCCGAGTGGACCGTCGACTCCTACACTACATAGAAGAACACACTACTTTACGCTGATACTACGAGTGGCCAGATTCATTGAATTGTTCTGTTATCTGTTATAATGTCATTTACCAGTCGGATGTTACAGTATTCAAAAATCGTCTAAAGTTTTTCGTCGCCGCAGTGGTGTCGCACTCTGGATGTCTTCCCTGATGTTGTGTAGTTGAGGTAACCATTGATATTGTTGCACGTGAAAATCCCAAGAGGTTGTCCCAAAATCGACGATTTTGGTCCCACTCGGATTACGCTGAAAATTGGTATGCAGACACCGTAGGGGGTGTATGGTCTACAGTAGCAATTAGAAGTGTGCCCGACTTCCGGTTAGACTGAAAATGGATGAAGTTTGCTGTTCATTTCTATGTTGAAATATCAAAATGAAACCTACGCCAATCGATAGAGCTCGTTGTGGTGAGTAAAATGATATGTCATATGTGTAGCTGGCACTTCCGGTAAAAGGGATATTTAAGTATATTCTCATGAATTTCATGCCTTTTCTCGAAAATTCTAGTCTATTCAAGAATGTTCTAGAAAAATCTCGTCAGATTCAGAGGCATTTAGGTTCTCTGTCTTGATTATTCTAGACAATTCTAGAAGTTTCCAGAAAATATTAGTGAAAATTCTCGAATTTTCAAGAGCATTCTCGAATTTTCTACTTTGACGTAGAATGAGGCCGGGAACTGTCATGAACTTTCTGGAACTCTCGATAGTTTACCACACTTTTCCACAGATTTCTAGAAATACCTCAAGAGGTATATAAACCCTGTGGCTTTGCACAAGCAGTCAGTTACGATTTCAACCTTGAGCAAGTCAGTACCACTTTTAACTTGTGCTATAATGATGGAGGTGGCTGGCACAAATCCCTTCATCTTAATATAAACACCGGCATTCAAGAATGATATTCATTGTTTTTTCTATTATTTAAACCAGTGATTTAGATTAAAAAATCTTCCAAAATGCCGAACAGCAGCAATATTACTGTGAATGTTCCATGGAAACGTGTGACTTTAAGCCACCGAACATGCATTTTCAAGTACAAACGAAAGTCATCGCATATGTTAGTTCCAATAAAAGCCCGGAAAGAAGCTCTCAAGACTTTGAAAATCTATATTCCAGCTAAAACACGATGCTGCAACCGTCATATCAATCCAGGAAACGATCTTTTTCATTGTGAATGGTTCGATCGTCTTTCATCAAATCGTGTTATCGAGCAAGAAACCACTGCTATGTCAGGACAAAATATAGCTGAATTGGTTGAAGAGTTGTTAGAAGAAGCCGTAGAAGGTGAAGAGCCGGGCGAAATCTTTGATGATATCTTCCTGCAATTTCGGTAGGAAACGACGATGATTCACTTGGACGTTAATGTAGCTGCTGCCGCACAAGAACAAGAAGATGCTTAAACTGCATTGTATATACAATACTTCAATCAAGATGTATTCGAAAATCATAATAAAATCACTAATAAAATTATGATACACCAATACTCTTTGGTTTCTGCATTTTTCTTTCAGCAAATTTAGTTTTACCAATTATAATGGTCAAACCGGAAGTGCCAGCTAGACATATGACACATTATTATACTCACCACAACGAGCTCTATCGATTGGCATAGGTTTCATTTTGATATTTCAACATAGAAATGAACAGCAAACTTCACCCATTTCCGGTCTAAGCGGAAGTCGGGCACACTTCTAATTGCTACTGTAGACCATACACCCCCTACGGAGTCTGCATACCAATTTTCAGCGAAATCCGAGTAGGGCCAAAATCGTCGATTTTGGCACAACCTCTATCGTGTTGATTTCTCTGACAGCTAATATCACGCCTCGTTCAAAACCGCTTAAATCGTGATACGTTGCCATCGTCACTGCGAATTTAAAGACAACAGATTGCAGAGATATCTGCCTTTATAAGTACAGTACTTCAATTGCGGAAGAAACTATTCATTGAGGAGGTGTAGTGGCATGTACTGGAAATGGAAGCGACTAGCTCTGTTTTTCTGATACTTCCGGTAAATTGCAAATAGCATACATAGTGGATACTAACCAATGAAAAATTCACTGTATTTTGTGTATAGATTTTATATATAATCCATTTAATGTATTCTAAATTATAATGCAGAAGTTTTATTTATATATATAATTTTTTTTTGTTTTTGCTGTTCCTTTTAGAAAATGATGATAGTAATCACACAGCCCTTGCCGTTGGTCTCATATTCGCTGTTCTTCTCCTTGGAGCTATTATTGGAGGATTTATATATTTCAGGTTTGAAAATACATTCTTTTTATCATTCGAAAAGTATTAATAAATAACGCAAACTTTGCAAGTTATTTTCATTACCTTTACCTATAAAGATTTGGACAGTGCACTTTGTTGTCATGTTGTGAACGTATTGAACAGATAAATGAATATAACACTGTAGAGACAAAACATGTAGAATCAAGTGAACTGTTTATATTCATCGCTCTACCCATTATTTTTGTACCCTAATAGTCCGGCATGACTGTATTTGAGCTTCAAGATGTTTTAACTTCTTCGATTATGGCTTGTAAAAATGTATTGGAATTACTTGTAAGTTTGTTATATTTACCAACAAGAAATTTAATTCAAAGATACACCAAAGCAGAAAAAGAAGAACCTATAAGCGAATGCCAGTAAGAGTGGATTGTTAGAGCAAATAGAATATGTTGATTGTCTTTGCAAAAAGTTCCTCCTTGTATTTTGCTCCTCAAATTTGAAGGACTACGAATGGAATTTCAAGTCGACATCAAACCAAATTTTAATTGGATTGTTGGAATTTGTTAAATGTTTTTTTTTTTTTTTTTTTTTGCATAGCCTTTTTCCTAAAAGAAGTCAACCATTTACTTTAGCCTAAATTAAACAGAAACAGGGTTGCCGATGTGAAATAGTAGGTCATCATAATAGTAAACATCGCTATATGTTTAGCTATAAAGCAAGACCATTTGGCTGCCATTTGATGTATTTGAATCTGTTAATTATTGTTCTTAATCCAAACAAAGTCCTCATCAAATGAGGATTTGAATTAGTTTATTGAAGAAGAAATGCTATCATTTTTACAAGCAACTGTAAAAAATTAAAATGAAAAAATAAAAGTTAAACATCAAGGAATTTAGATAAAATTCTTGATACAATATTAAAAAACTGCAGATACAACGAAAGATAAGTGTTAAAATTTTTGAAAGAGCATAAGTTCCAAGAAAAAAAGAGCTTCAGTTATGGCGATCTAACAAATGAAAGAAGAATTAAATCGTCAATCCAGAGGAAGGACTTTTCTCCTGATACTTTCTTGAAATTTATTATTTTTTCATTTATTTTATTTATTCCTATATTTAAAATATTTTGATTACAGAAATATAGCAATCTCTTTCCATCTTCTTCTCCCTCCTCCTCATAACCACAAAGTAATAAACACAATTTTTAGTGTTTGACAACTTGTTTGTGTCACGAGTGAGAAACTCTTGTTCTTTTGTTTATTATAATGCTTCACAAAAATGGCTACGGTGAATTAAAGTAAAAGTTTTGTTAAGGAATTTTGATGTTTTAGTTACACATAAAATTTAAATGGCGTTATTTTTAAATTTTGATTTATCAATTAAATGATGATTTTTTTTTAATTTTTTTAATTTTTATTTTTCAATTATACTTAAAATTTAAATGGTGATTTTTTAATTTTGATTTTCAATTACACATAAAATTTAAATGTTTGTTGTTTTGTTTTTTTGCAAAGAAAATTTTATCTGACTTTTCTATTAAAGAAAAATTAAAAATTCCAACTTTTTCGAATGAAATTCCTATTCCGTTTTTAGAAGAAAGTACCGGCCTAAGTCGTTGGGTGGCGTTTCATTCGAAAATCCAAGTTACATGAGAGAAACAATGTCGGGTGAAACTACCACACCTCAGGTAATAAAATTACACAATAATTCCAGATTCACTGAACTTTTATGTTGCGATAATAGACATTGTATGTTTCAAAATGTAGAAATTATTGAAAATATTATAATAATACAAAGAAATATTTTGTGGTAAGAGAAAACTATAGGACGCTATAAAATAGTTACATTATCATCATATTATATTTTACTATATTTCAATTTAAGTCTCTTTTTACTCCTGTGTATTTTCACTTTCATAGCTTTACAATAGTATGTAATTTTTAAGAATGTACAAAAAAATATATAAGCAAATCATAGTAATGTCTGTAACAGATTCTTCGATACGGTTTGGGAATTAGTTCCTACTTTCAAGAAATTTTCTTTTCCTTTCATAGAGTAACGTTGCTGTTATTTTTATAAGCTGATAATTTTTCAAATCTTAATCTTCACAATACATACATGTAATCAATTGCTTACATTATAAGTGTATTAGTTTCATTTCATACATCTAATTATTATTTATGCAAAATTAAAAATTCGATCGCTCTTTGCATTCTGTAATGAAACAGGATGACATCTTATTGGTTTTAAAGTTGTTGTTTCTTTTTTTTTTCTCCTCCTGTTTTCTTTAAGCTAATTCAATATTTATTTTATCATATTTAAATTGCACATTGATCATCCACTGTATTTTGATGTTGTTATCTTACCCTTCTACTAAAATGAAACGATCTGTTTCGAAGTAACCTACAGTTCTTATCTAACCGTGACTAGAGAATTATTGTTAAGATAAATTTAAGATCTTATTATAAATATTGGATAATCCGCAGATAAATGTTATAATCCGATATTACTGAAAGATTAATAAATAAATATTAATTACGATATTGTCCTTTTTGAGAACCTTTTTCTTATTTTTTCCTTGGAGGCTAGTTGTTTTAATGGATGTATTCTAGAACACAAAGTACTTCAAAGTAATGTACTTACTTACATTGTATATACTTGTGAATGTTAATAAAACTTTTAATGATCAAATTCCACCAAACATATTAACAAATAAATTGGCAGTTTTCAGATACTTCAGTTTTCATCTTTGATCGAAATCGAAGAAGAAATAATTGAATTCTTTGTGTTTTTCATTTTTGTAGGCTAACAGCTCCCAAGATCAAGTGAACGGAGGCGTCAACCCATCCGATAGTGGGTGGAGATCTGAAGCACTACATTCGCCTGATAATATGGATACATTTTATGAGGAACTGAAACTGGGCGAAGACAAAGCTGATTTCAAAAGAGCAAAAACAAAGTTTTAATAAGAAAATATATAAAGTAAGTTACAAATATTATTTATTGGTTAATAAAAGTAACAACAACTAATTGATGTACGTGTCGTCACTTCTATAAATGCTATTAAAAATATGTTCATTGTGAGTATTTTTTTTTTGTTCCAGAAGAATTTAATTTGTTGAATGTTTCAGCATAAAGTTTAAAAAACCCTGGAAGGAAAAACCAATAAAACATCTAAAAATATCTAATAGATCCGTTTGTTTCTAAGATGGTAGAATATATCCTTAAGATATTTAAAACCAGCTCTAATGTTTATTGTTAAGAATATTTGCTTCTATGGTTTATTCCCGTCTAGAAGCACAGAAAACAGGCCTTGGAAGGATTGTTGTACAGCAACCAAAGCAACAATAAAATACCATTCCACGATATTTCAGCACTTTCTATTCCAGCACACAATAATCGTACTATTTTAGTTCCAATTCTTGGTAGGATTGAGCTTTACTACCTATATAGACTACTGTCATTTCTAAATAAGCCAGATTTTCGGTTTTTGGGAATTCGGGAGATCAACTTTTCTTTATCAGTGACGTTGAAAAGTATGTCATTAATAATTTCGCTCGTGTTCAACTTTAAAACAATTGTTTTTACACCTGCTAGACCAGATAAACCTGACCTCTTCATTGTGCTGGTAGCAAATTGTAACTTTCAAATGAGGGAAGAGATCAGTGAAAGATCAGACAAATGGCGATTCCAGAGTATTTTTGTCCTATCTGTTCTTCGATTCCAGCAGACACAAAATGTGCAATCATGTTATTTTATTTCCAACTCTCGGTGACAGGATTTTGTATACTAAATTATTATCTATATACTGTATACTGTCTCTTGTAAATAGGCGAGTCTTTAAATGTAGTTTCTTTATTTATATCGAAAGGCGTAGTAGATTAAGATATCAAGACCATGAAAAATGTTTAGGAAAAAAACAGGAAAGATTCAAAGCAAGATGAAAATGTATGTACTTAAGCATCAGCAGAGAAACGCAATTGTTTGAGACTTAAAATTATAAAAACACAGAAAAATAAAAAGAAGTAATATCTGAACTTCAAGCAATAGTTAAAAGAAGTTAGACAAAATGAGAAATCTTCGATAAAAGCATAACATAAGATTAACATTTACCTAAATTTAACAAATTTGATGTAGCTATTATGTGAAGATAAACATAAGATTCTAATTATTGGGTAAAGAAAGAAATCTTGTTAAGAAGAAAAAATAATTTTCCTTATAAACATCAATTTTTATTGGTATGTAGATACTATTTATTTCTCTACCCAATAATTAGAAAAAAAAAAAAAAAGCAAACGAACAAACACGAGAACAGAATTAAACAGAAAGATCTAAATTAAACAAAATTTTAAAATAGAAAGTTCTTTATTAAATGAACACATGATCTAAATAACAGCTGAATGGAGATTGATGGTAACCTTCCTTGGAATTAAATAATCATCATTACATAAAATACAATGTAAATTAAACTATTGCAACAGTTAAAGTATTTTAATAATTTACTAATATTTTTGAATTGATAAGTTTTTATTGATCCTTGTAATATAGTAAAGGTAATTTGTTCCTCGGTTATGTTGGAGAAATGAATTTTGAAGGCTGCGAATTAAATTAAGTGTGTCGTTTGGTTTTTGAGGAAAACTTCGATGACTCTCTCTGATTCTCTTCAATTGAAGGTGAGAAAATAAATCAAGTGAACTTTCTCTCCTGATTGTTATTCCTGTAAAACGGAACTTTAGGAAGCGAGCGCCACTACGAAAGTATGACATAGAGAACATTAAAGGTAATGAAAACTTTACGAAAGAAATCGAAAAACTAAATCCACGAAATTGGCCACAACTTCAAGCGGGACTTTTACAAACAGCCGAAAACATAGCACCACAAACAAGAACAAGAAAACATCCTTGGTGGACAGATGATTGCGAAAAGTTAATACAACGCAGACGACAAACCTGGCATAATTGGTCATGTAATAAAAATCCCACCACCTTTCAAGAACTCCAAAATGTTAGAAAGATTGTTACAAAATCAATTAGGAAAGTGCGCAAAGAAAGTGAAGATATAAAATTACAATCTATAGAAGACGACTTTAAGCAACATAATTCACGAAACTATTATAGAACTTTCAAACGGAAATTAACTAAATATTCCCCGCCATCACTCCATTTTGCCGATGAAAACGGAGAATTGGCGTATACTAACGATGCTAACTGTAAAATTCTCGCAATATACTTTTCTAAATTACTTAACAGTAAACTACCTCAAGAAAAGTTTCAGTTCAATCTTTGCAAAACGAATCCAGATTCAACCCCACCGACTATCCAGGAAATAAAAGAAATCATTCAATCACTAAAAAATAACAAGGCCGCAGGGGAAGACCAAATAATTGCAGAGCTGTGGAAAAATACAGGAGAAAATTTTATTATAAAGCTTCATGAATTATATTGAACATTTGGAAAACTGAAAAAATCCCAACGGATTGGAAGATGGCGATAATACATCCTATTCACAAAAAAGGAAGTAAAACCGATCCAAACAATTATCGAGGTGTTTCTCTTCTTCAGACCACCTATAAAATTCTTTCAAAAGTTCTACTAAACCGGGCAAGCAATCAACTGGATCACCAAATCGGTGAATACCAAGGTTGATTCAGGAAGGGACGGTCAAGTGCGAAACAAATTATGAATTTGAAAAGCACTATACATTATTTTCGTAACACAGCTAATAAAAATTAAGTCATCACATTTGTTGATTTCAAAAAAGCGTATGACAGTATAGGCCGCGGCTCACTACTTGATGTTTTAACAGAATTGGGACTTGACCAAAAAACGAGAAATCTTATCAAAGACACTCTCACGGAAACAAAAGCTAAAGTTAAGTTTATGGGTGGATGTAGTCATGAGTTCGGAATAAACACAGGTGTCCGTCAAGGTGATGGGCCATCCCCATTGCTTTTCAATTGCGTTCTTGAAAAAATTGTCAAAGAATGGAGATTAGCAGGTGCACCGTCACACCGACTTGGGCCAAAGATTAAGGGTATTGAGATTGACTGCCTTGCGTTTGCTGATGACATGGCACTAATTGCCAAAGACATCCCTGATGCACAGAAGCAGATTATTATACTGGAAGAGCAAGCAGCAAAAATAGAGCTTCAAATCTCTTATGAAAAAACTAAATTTATGACTAACATCAAAAACGCTCCACGTGAGATGGCCATTAACACTAATAAAATTGCCAGAGTAAAGCAATTTAAATACTTGGGTGAATGGATCACAGAAAATTGCAATGAAAATAAATGTGTAACATCAAGAATTCAGAAAATGGATCTTGCTTTTCAACACACAAAGGATGTTTATAACAAACAATGCTTGTCCTGGAACTGTAAAATACGCCATTACTTAACAGTGATTAAACCTGAAGCTCTCTATGCATCAGAAACGCTCAATCTTCAATATAAGACATTAAAAGAACAATTAGAGATTAAGTAAAGGAAAATTATGAGAAAAATTCTAGGGCCCAGAATTAAAAACGGAATTCATTACCCCAAACCCAACTCTGAAATTTATAAACACATTTTTAAACTTACTGACACAATGAGAATGCGACGAATTCAATTTTTAGGTCATTTGGAAAGAATGAATCATTCCAGACTTACTTATCGGATCCACAAATTTTTACAAAACAAACGTACAAGACCAAAGTGGTACAAACAATTAGAAAAGGACCTCATTGAATTAGAATCTCCAAATTTACAGGATAGAAATGTGGTCAGACATATTGTCCCCACAAGGAGATTTGAGGAAGATGTGAAGAAACTAGCACGTCGTGCATGGTCGGAGGAGCAGAAATTGCATCAGTCCATCCGAATGAAGAACTATTGGGCAAGGAGGAAGGCTCAAAATGTGTTGAATCCGCGTGGTCCTAAGTGACCCATTCGCAAAGAAGAAGAAGAAACAGTAATTTAATTTCAACTTTTGCTGAATTGTAATTTTTTTTTTTTTATCTTTGATTTCTGTTTCATTGTATTCTGATATTGCATTTTCCTGATTATCTGATTTCTCTCATTTCAGGTGCTGTACAGAAAATTACAAAAATAAAGAAAAGAAAATAAAAATAGGAAAAATATGGTGAAGATTCTGATGAATTGTGCAGTAGCGGATTGACTTCAAGGATCAAGTAATTCTTGTTTGCTGGGAATGAATACGCTTTACTGCGTGTGTCAGCCAATCCTTTGAAAGACCGGCACTTCACGATAAAACACTAAAAAAAAGAAAATAAAATGGTTCTGTACTTTTAATATAGTGTTCTAACATATCTTTCCAAGCTGTGAACTTAACCTACATTCTGACTTAAATCTAACTTCCTTAACGAAGTAAATACATGTATTTAAAAAAAAAAAAAAAACAAAAATAAAAAAAAAAAAAAAACAAAAAAAAAAAAAAAAAAACCCTACAATTATTATTTTATTTGGTTTTCTGGCCCAAAATTCATTAAATCAGTAGCATAAGAAAGCGATTAGGATCTCAGTAGTCATTCAGAGGTGGGCCTCAAGAACTTTAAGCAGCAGTTCTTGTATATATGGAAAGAATATTGATCTACTTTAGATGTCCTTTATAATCTAACGAATTGTTTCCTGGGTTTTTCATTTCACTGAGAAATTCTGTAATTTTCTTTTTTATTTAATAGTAAAAATAGGTATGAGAACATTTGTAACTGCTCTAAATAAGTGAATATTACAAAAAAATCTACGTTCAAAAAAGTAATGATAACACAATGTATTACTTGGCACGAGTATGTTAGATAGCTTTTAATTGTTTTTATTATTATTGTTTTTGTAATTCCAATTCAAATTTAAATCTATTTCAGTTGGTTTTTTTTTTTTAAAAAGGATAAGAAAAAGAATGAGAGAGAGAGGGGGGGGGAAAGAATTGCGTGTATCACGTGACTGTGTCATTCAGTCAAAAGTGATCAAACAGCAATACGATTTTCACTGTGAATTACTTTTTGTAAAGTTGTGTTTACCTTAGCCAACATTTACTAGTCAATGAGATCGTTAACAGTTATAGTCTCAGCAATTTAATCAATTTGGTACTATTTAGTGCGTCCCCAACAACGGGACGCATAATGGGACAATTTTTCTTTTCTTTTCTATGAACGCAGAATTAATTTTATTGCCCAGCACTTTCTAATAAGGATTTTGATAAGAATTGTATTGGCTATGTTAATTTGCGCAAGGGAAATTCAGAATTTCTGACTATATATATATGATCTCAACAGTCCTAACTGATCATAAAATTGGCAGAGATATATGCTTGCTAATGTAAACTCAACTTAAGTTCCGTAAACCACACATCAACTTTTATTGGTTATTTTTCATTTTCCTAATATAATCGCCTCTATAACTTTATCCAAAGTTCTTCTGTCAAATCAAGTACTTGTGAAAACTTAGGAAGCTATCGAGAATTGCCATATCTTAGAAAAGATCAAACAATTAAAAGTGTGTAACTACTTATTTATAAATATTTTGTTTCACCTATGTAACTATTCTGTCTAATAGTGCTATAGCACTTAATTGTGCCTCGGTTCTTGAGTGCCTTGACAAACTTAAGTTAATAAATATGGGGATTATGTAGGAATCTTGTTGATCCATTATCTCAACTTTTACCTTTTTCGTTAATGTTTTAGTTTCCTCAAATAAGAAGCCGCACATTTACTATCTTGAGTTATGTTGATTCTAACAAGCGTGATTGAGTAGAACTACAGTAGAAAGTAATGAGACACTCGACTAATACTATAAACTATCATTCCTGTGTTGCTTTCGTTTCATTAAAACTAAAACTGAAATGTTCTTTGTGAAGAAGAAATAGTCAGGCATAGGATTAAGTAATAAGACGTGTGATTAAATGTCTGAAAGACCAGACTTTACCCTTTTTGCAAAGACGTATAATTTGATAAATTAATCGATAATGTTTTTTGTTGCAGCCATCTTATTTCGTCAAAGAATGTAGGATCTTCAGAAATACATTTTCAAAGCCTTTTTGAAACTTCTTTTAATTTTGATGAAGATTTGACTTGATTAATACAAAGAACTAATTATTGTTTAAGAGTTGCTTATTTTATTAAATTCTGTGCCTTTGTATTTTGAAAAATCTTTTTTTGCGGCTTATGTTTGAGAAAAATCCATCCATTTATTGATTTTTAAGGATCATTTTAACGTTTAGAAAATAAAACCACCTTGGAGTTTCGTTTTCCGAGGTCGATGACGCTGCTGTATCAATGGTATAAGAAAACTAAGTTGTACAGATTTTGTAAGTGAAGGGATCGATGCTGCCATCTATTGCTTTCCAAGAGAAACCACTGTCAGATTATTAAGTTATATTTGGAGTAATAATAATTGTTAATTTTATTATAATTTTATTAGGAGGGGATGGGGGAGATGACGGGGAAAAAAGATAGTGTAATCAAAGCCAGTTTCAAACATTGCTTTAAAAGAAATTAATTCATCCCTTATCCTTTATAATCTTTTTATTTATGTAACCTTTCTATTACAAAGAATTTTTCCTTAGTTTTTCAAGGCAGAATTACTGTGACATTTTGTGTTTTAAACATTTTTCAAATAGTTAAGTCGATGTTTGCAACATGTAAGGCAGTGGTTTCCAAACTGTGCGCCTTGACGTCCAGTACCCAACGGAATATTTGGAATTTTCGAGGAAAGCCTAAGTTTCTTGTGGCTCAGGGGCGCCTTGAACCGAGAAAATTTCGAAAATTTTGATATAAAACATGGATAGACTTGGATGTCTGCTGAAAAAAATAAAACCCATAATACATTGGCAACCAAAACCTGAGTAGATGTTTAGTCTTTTAAGAGAACCATTTATTAAAAAAAAAAAAAAAAAAAAAAAAAACCAATAATTTTAGTTATTCTATTTTGGTAAAAAAAAAAAAATAATTATCAACTTTATAAACAGAAACTAATGTATTATCCCAAAGGAAAAGTCGTATCATTTCAGCAAATTCGTTTTGCAAATGTTTTCCACGCCTTAGCTGCTGTTTCATTCGTGACAAATGCATCTACTGGATTGGATTACTCAAAAGAGTTTCTTCGGTCCAGCAACAATGCATAGGCAGCTGTTGGAATAAGCGCATACAGAGAAATGTTCTTTGGCCTGATCCTAAGTGAGATTTATTCCAGGAAAAACCATTCCTTTTCTTTGCAGTATTTTCTCAGCACCGATCTCTTCATTCTAGAATGTTAAATGTGTATCCTTTACTTCCGTGTTTAACTTAATCCAAGTCATGTTGATCATGTAGATGAACAAGTTATACTTATTTTTTAACTTTATATATCTCTAGTGCCTTCCTATATGACAAAAAAATCAAATTGTAACAGCTTTTGTTTTACTTTTAAATTGTAAATACCTTCATGATAGATCTGGACCCTTTAGATGGGTCGAAATTCCATTAATAAAAGAAATATTATTGCAAATACATTCCAAAATAAAGCCAATGAGACAGTTTTTGTTTATTAGTTTGTTTATTGTGTTTTGATTTTAATGGGTTTTTTTATGTTGAAAAGACTACAGTGTCAAAATCTTAAACACATTGATTTTGAGTATTTTACAATATGTTGTAATTTGATAATTGAAACTGCCATCACCTAAAACCAAAAAACAAAGAATGTAAATAAGCAATAGATGCAATAGAAAACTAATACTAAATACATTAAAGAAAACAAGCTCAATAATAAATAATTTCAAGAATTGAAACAGCTTAGATTATCAGCCAAACTATAACTGAAAAATACATAAAAAAAAAACTATAACAAACTATAGCAGAATACATAAAAAAGAAAGATCAAAAACAATTAAATCAAAATGCCTGAAAAGAATCACAACATAAAATTAACTTGACGAGCAGTAAATTAAAGAGAGAATGAATAAAGAAATAAGAATATACTTAATTACAAAACTCTAAATGAAGTAACTTAGATAGCAAACTAAATCTTTACTTTCCATAAAATCACCAATAAACAAAAGAATGCACGGAAAGAAAAGCTGGGAAATAAATAAAACAATTCACATGAACCAAATCAAAAATAACGCAGCAATAAGATGCTTGAAAATGAGAACAGAATTAAATTAAAAAGAATAAAAACTAAATAAATAAAGTTGTTTATCTATTCTATGTATTTAAAGTATGTATATAAAGCTCAAAGCCCAAAAAGCATAACCACATAAGTTTTCACATAACCACATTCAATTTGATTTAAGTTTTATGTCCATTGGGTAGGAGGTGTAGCAGCGATTGTTTATGGTCACATACCATCAATTTACCACCATAGGTACTCAAGCAATGAAGAAAAAACTTGAAGAAAACCTCACGGTGATTGCCCGAATTAGACAAAAGCGCTTTTGAAAGCCGAAAACGAAACATAATTTCACTGCATCTTTCATTATTGAACCCTACAATTAACATAAATTATCGCTTATAACTTTTGAACCATTCAATTAATTTTGATGTAGATCTCTTGAATATTGTAGAGGGTTAAATTGTGCTTTTTTAAAGGAATAAGTCATTTCTATATCTCCTGGGAACAGGAATAATATGACTTTTTTTTCTCGCGCCAGCGGCCACCTTCGTAGGAAATTTTCTTGAATTTGTAAACGGCAGTATTTCTTGAAATGTTAGTATTACGAAGTTTATTAATTTTTGCTTTATTTAATTTCATACATCCTAAGTAAATACTTGTTAGTTAATTATTTACTTGTAAGTAATAACAATTATAATATCTATCATCTTTCTGTATATCTATACCTATATAAAGCACAGAAACGATGTTTGCATGTTTGTTATTTCTTTGCCTAAAGGCACTGGGCAACGCCAATGTCCTTTCGCTAGCACATAAATAAAACAAATAACATTTTGCCAGTTTTAAAATGGACTTTTGTCAAACCAAAGATAAAAAGATATTACTTTGTGTTGTTCTTTAAGAAATTTCAACTTAACTTTACCTACTTTAATAAAATGTTTAACAATCATCGGAGCAAAGAATAGATTAATGATCAAAAGTCAGTTTTTGATATTTCTCGTATACTTTTTTCAAAAATTGAAAACTCTCTCATTAACTAATAGAATAGAAGATCGTTTATCCGACACCTTATCTTATTTACATTAAAAACATTTCTGGCGTTTAAATCCTATTAGATGTTTCAAGTCATGATAAGAACTTCTCTCACATAACCACATGTTACTAATTTACAAAGCTTGGCGCCAGTTCCTACCAATGACTACGGATCAAACCATCCTCTGTCTCTCTTAAGGCAACGAATCCCATCCTTTTTTGAGCTCGACATAAAACCAACAATGGTAAGTGACCCATGAAAAAAAAAAGATTTAAAAAATATTAGAATTCAACAAATATTAAATTAATGCTATTTAAATGCCTATTTAATTTGGCTTAACTTTGCCACTAATCACAAAAATTATTTATAATGGCACTTCCTAAAAAAATATTTACATAAATAAGAAATAAAATATATCTATGGTTTGAATATAACATGAAACAAAACCACTTTGCAAGATTTTGAAAAAGATACAAAATGACTTCAAGCTAATAACATTGTGAATGGACGTTCTTATCTTCAAAAGGACCAAATGAATCTTACAAAATAAGACTATTAAAATTTTCAACGAACATCCAGAATGTTTGGTAACAAAAGGTGATAAAAGAAAGCATGATAGTCATCTTAAACAAAGAACAATATATCTTTAAAATGATGGATCATTTAAATGATATAGACATTTATGTTTTAATTCATAATTCAAAAAATAAACATATGGTGAATTTAAATGTAATCAAAAGATAAAAAGTCAACTGCAAGTTTTATTAAAAAGATGGATTACTAAAAAATATATATCAAAAGATTTATATAATTCAGTAAATTGTCTACGTGTCTGAATGCCTAGAATTTATGGTTTACCAAAAGTTCATAAAGAAAATCTATTGTCTCTTAGACCTATTGTGGATTTTAGGAATTCTTATTCTTTATCAAAATTCTTAGTTTTCCATCTTAAAATTATTGAACATATTAGGCCTATATTTTTATATACTAATGTAAATACTATGAAAATTATTGATACTATTAAAGATCTTAGATCTAAAAATTTAGTTGGAAATTTCCCTAATGATGAATTTATATTGGTTGTACAATTTTGTTTAACTAATACTGTTTTTCTGTTTAATGGTACAAACAACTTTTTGGTTGTCCATTGGGATCTCCCATTAGTCCGATATTGGCAAATATCTATCTTCAATATATTGAAACTCCTATTATTTCTAAATATATAGAAGTGATTTCTTTATACATAAGATATGTTGATGATGTATTTTTAAATATAGATAACGAATTCTTGCCTATATTCATAAAAGAAAATGGGAGAAATATAATTATGATGATCCACGATCATCGTAAGATTTCATAAATCGTAAGATTTAAAATGAAAATGGAAAAAGGATAGTAGTCTTAATTTCTTAAATCTTACTTTTAAGAGAATTAATAATACTATTGAATTTACTTTACATCGAAAACTTATTTTTTTCCGGTCGTTTATTAGATTTCATGTCACCCTTTGAACCATAAGAAAAGTGATATTAAAGAGTTGTTTAATAATTCTATAAATTAGCTTCTTCCATTCAAATTCAATGTAATCAAATAAAAGATACTATCAAATTTTTATTATTAAACAGCTATCAGATTAATTTGATTTTAGATACCTTGAAAAATCTTGTAATCATGGATAAAACAAAAATATACTTTCAATTCTAATAATACTATAATAATTTCTTATTATGGTAATAATTCTGAAATTCTTTCGAAAATGTTTAACAACCATCATTTTCACATAATTTTCAAGCCTATTAGTAAGATATTAAATGTATTATCTCTTTTAAAGGATAACATTTGATAATTTGCAAAAGACAGGAGTAGTATACAAAATTTAATTTGTAATAAATTTTATATTGGACAAAATAATCTAAAGTCATTTCAACGATTGAATAGCATAAGGATATTTCTTATAACTCACCAATTGCTGAGTAAATTGGAAACTTTCCTAGTCATGTTATTGATTGGAAGAATTCATTCAAGTATTTTTGCTTATTCAAACAATAAATCTAAATTAGTAATAACTATTCAAATAGTATAACAGAGCAACTATCGCAAAACCTTATTCCCTTATTTATTGAGCTTACTACTCAGAATGATAAAAAATTATATTTTGATGTATTAGTAATAAATTCGAAGATAAAAATAGTAAAATTAAAAGATATTGCTAAATCGGTGAACTAAAATATCACCAAAACTAATAGAGTCAGTGTGCCGAATATGAGACCCTTTTTGATTTTCATCTATAACTAGGAAAATAGGTGAGGAATTTCAGTACCAACGTGATATTCTTTTAAGGCATACATTTTACTACAAATAACAATGACAGAAAATTAAAACAACTTTACATTTTGTCTTGTATTAAATTTTAAACACAAATGTTACATTTTGGGGGTTTGAAAAAAGTAGTCCTAATATGAGACCCTCTTCTATAACTGAAAAAATGAATTGTAATTAATGAAAAGTTCGTCAAAAACAAAACTTTAAACAAGAATTAGGTAATATTTATCTTCATCGCTAATAGGTAAAAAAGAAAAATGACATTTTAAACGAATTAGTTGAAGTTTACTTCAGATTTTGTTTACTTTTCGTTTCCCTTAATTCTTGCGAACGATGTTACTTTTCTTAGAGACAGCTGTGGTTCTCATTGTAAAAATCCCTTTACGGAATCTACGGAAAACCTGAAATTCGTGTCACAGAGCAATAAATTGAAAATGATTGAAAATATTTGTCATTTTTCAAAATCACACATTGAAGTACAAAATATACTATAGTTTAGTATATTTATTTTTTAAAATTTTATGGAATTTCCAAAAAAAAAGTTGTCCACAAATGGTGATTCGTCACTTCCGTGGACTGTCACAAGCTACAGTTAGATAGCTTCTAAAGATCCAAACTGCTTTATTTTTTAATATTTTTCAAATAATATATATATTGTGAAATCAGAAAATACATAAATTTAACATAATATTGAGTGAAATTTTTTTTCGAATTATCAGTAAAAAGTTTTTGCAACCTCAAGTCTTGTCACAAGGTTTTGCCATCACTTTTGTGGACATTCTTAAACTTTCTAAAAAATCCACCCGATGCGCTAGTTGTCTTCCATTTCACTTAAAAAAAAAGTTTACACGGCGATTTTGGATTGGGAAGTGATTTTATTCGTCCGAGTCGCACATTTGTCAGGAAAATATTACCTTTTTATTCATTTTTCGTCATTTGCACAGCTCATCCCGTCACTTCTGTGGTCATGTTTAGAACTTAATTTTTTCTATGGAAAAATGATTATTTCTAGGCATGATAATTGAAATATGGTAAACTTAATTTTCTGAATGACTTGTGTTCCTAACCTCAAAATGAAGAGCACAAGGGTCAAGAAACATAAGTATTCGTCACTTCTGTGCACATCACTTCCGTGGACATTTGGGGTCCATGGAAGTGATGATCATCAACAATAGCGGCTACTATGTTTTTCACGAAGACTTGTCTTTCACTTCCAGTCTTTGTAAAATGCCATTAAAGATATTTATAATTATATAAATATATATAATATAATATATGATATATGTAATTATATATTCACATTTTTATGGACGTTTAAGATTGACAGTCTGATTCATTTTTATTGTACATGATTTTCTCTTTTGATAAAAAGTTATTTTAATTCATAAATTAGTCTTCTATTTATTTATTTCATAGTTTTTCCCACGTAAATTCACTATTTCGAATATAATTTATATTAAAATTCGACATCATTATTAACACAAGTCACTTCTGTAGACATAGCCTACCATCATTTTTTTTTTTTTTAAATAACCAAAATGCGTTGACCTGAACCACATATATCATGGATGTAAGAACGTCAAAAGCAATCATCTCAATTTTTTTGAAAAGGAAATCTTGAAATTTAAATCTCAAAAATTTTTGACTGAAATTGCAGGTTTTCTGTAGAATCACCCTTAACCACTTTTTCCCAGCACATTGTTTTTCTGATGAAAACGGATGTTTTAAACCATTTTTCATAGCAAGCTGAAATGCCATTTTTTTAATATCCCTCCTTTTTAAGCCATAAAACCTTGAATCCATCTCAATGCAGTATTTTACTAACGAATCTTCAATGTGTTGTGGTAAAGTAGGCCGTCTTCCCAAACTAACGTCTACCAGTGATTCAGGAGTTTTTTCTGAATCCTTAACATAACGCTCCAGAGTTCCTTTTGGAACTTCAAAATATTTTGCAGCTTTTTTGTAGCCCATATCACGACTTCTTACGGCTTTGACAGCTCGCACAATCATTACAGGATCCCATTTTTTGCGTTTTGTTTCGGGAGGCATCTAAGAATAAATAAAAAAAATGTAAACAAGCTTTGCAGGATGAAAAAAAAAGAATGCCTAATATGAGACCCTATCTCATATTAGGCATCCTTTGGGGTCTCATATTAGGCACGACCACGTTGTCATATATGCCAACGAATTTTTTAGGTTAGGCTTAACATTAGCTTAAAAACAAACCGGCATGTTTATACTACACATTTAAAGCTACCTATCCGATACTAAGAGTTTCAAAACGAGTCTTGCCTTAAAAGTGAAAACAGCCAATGAAAATACACGTGCAAAAAAGTCGACGAGCACAAATTCAGGGGAAAAATTACTGAACCTTTGTTTGCGCTGGGAAGCACTCGACTGACTCACCGCTGACGGATGATGCAATAGGCTACTGTTTCACGCTCCAGTCGCCAGGCGGCAGCACTTAGTACATTCTGTAGGCTGGGGTCTCATATTAGGCAGGGGTCTCATAATAGGCATACTGACTCTACTGAAAAATTGTCAAAATATTTGAATTTAGTAAATTAAAACTCTTGTAGCAGATTTTAAAAAAATTTAATATCTATTATGACAGTGAGCAGTGACATTATTTCCAGAATATATTAAAATATTAAAATCATCTTTTCAGGCTTTAAAACAAGAATTATCTCAAAATTGCAAGATATTTGTATGTAAGAATCATGTCAGATTTCACTGAAACTAACGAAACAGTTAATAATAATAATAACAGTATATTGGATTTGTTTGTTTACTAACTATCACCAAAGCAATATAGTGCTCGAATATCACAAGAAATAAAATAATCATGTTTTGGCAGTTTACAAATGGAATGTCTCTTTAATTAGTTTACAAATATAGTAGTATAAGATGTAGTTGTGATGCCTCATTGAACAAGTACATGATAAATATTAACCTATCTTGGTTTTCCTTTTGTTCAAAACAGAAAAAAAAACCCCAGAAAACATGCAGGCTGGAGAGAGAACCAGTGAGCAAAACAACATTAGACTTGGACGTTGTTTCATGATGAAAAGATTTCTGCAATAAAAAAGAAAATAATTAAAAAATGACCGACAGGGGGAAATTTGGCGCTGCCAGAGGATGCCAATTACAGAAGTATGATCTGGATGGGCGTGTGAACGGGAACGGAACCATAAACAACGGCATACCAAGTGCTATCGAGTAATTTCCATTCATTCATTCCGTATGTAAAAGTGGTTAACAGCATCGAGAGCTGACTGAGGCTGCAGGGAGCTAAAGATAGTCAAAGGCAATGTTCAATATGTTGGCAGTTCTACAGGACTAAAAGCTGATACCAAGTGGCAGCTTTTTTGACAGCAGAGCGCAATTGATCTGTAGAGATGTTTAGCCTGTGCAGTATGATTCTGTTCTTCAAATCTGCGAGATGAAGAACGCTGTCCCGATAAACCATGGAATGCTGTCACAACAACTGTTGACATCCTGTGTGAGGAGGTGCTCCATCTTACATAAATGTTGTCGTGTTGAGGCATTCTCTTTGCTGGAGGTGCGGGATGACGAAACTGTGCAACATCTCCTGATAACTAAATGCGGCTATAGAACAGGTCACAGGTCCGGTTAGATGAATTTCCTCGAAGAAATGTGGGTCGTAGATCCTATCCTTATTTTACCTTCGATGAATGTAAGGGAATCTGTTGAAACTGACGAGGAATCTACGTAGCCCAGATGCGGCAGTTTTGCGTGTTTACTGTTCCACAAACATGAAAATGAGCTTCATCACCCCACAAGATGTTCCAGGGCCAATCCTGCACGCGTGCCAAGAATGTCAAAGCAAACGCTTCTTGGGTACCCCCATCGTCAGGTCGCCATCTTGAAGATGACTGAGCTTAAAATAAGTTATGCAATACTTTGCACAAACATCTCCATACTATTGTGTACGGTACATCTAACTACCTTGCTATGGCACTAGCACTTCACGTATCTGCAATAGTATCATGTGATTGCTCAACGACTGCCGTTGCTACGCCTTCATCCACTTGAGGTATCTCAGGTTTACGCCCTATTCCTGCTCAGACTGTGAAGCTATCAGTCTCCTCAAATCGATGAACCAAGCGATACACATGGTATCAGTGGACCTTTTCGCAATGATTTGCGGCATCTGTACTCGCGAATATCTGCAGCAACGTTTTCACCATTCTGGTAGAATAACTTTAATGCGAGTTCCAGCAACGTGGAACCGTCGAAGAATGTCTCCGACCAGCTTCACACTTCCTGATTCGATGCCTTATGATGTATGCGTTATGCAAATTTCAACAATTGGTGCAGCTCGCAGCGCCGTATTTTCCCCTGTCGGTCATTTTTGAACATTTTTTTTTTTTTTGCATAAATCTTTTCTCTGTGATTCAGAATGCTCTAATAGAGATACTGTAATTTGAATTATTTTGTATATTAAGTCTAATTTTTACTCTTCATATTAAGAAATAAATGTCGTTGCAGCTCAAAAAACAGGTATTGCTGTTTTCATAAAACGTGCAAAACTGTAACCTAAACAGATGTTAAAAAAAAAGGGGTGGCAAGCTTTAAGGAAAGTAGGCTTTAGGTTCTTTCAAGAACTTCTTGTTATAAATTGTCATGATATTCTTAATGATATTTTTAATATGTATTTGTTTTACTTCCTCGATGAAACGCATACATTTAAAATTGAGTTATGAAAGTTTAGGAATATTTCCGATTTCTACAGAGGCATAGACCAGTAGGTTAAAGATGAAACCATGCAGAAAACCTACAGGAAGGGATTCACAGCAGGCAGAGAAAAGAATTAAGAAGAATCTGAAGTAATTTATGTTGATAAAATTACTTCAGATTCTTTTAATTCTTTCTCCGCCTGCTGTGAATCATTCTCCCATCCTGTAGGTTTTCTGAATGGTTTCTTGTTCTTTGTTCACTTGAATTTCGTCTCTCATTCAAGTTGTTTCCTCGTGAATCACTGATGCTCCAGTTAATGGAAACCAGTCCCCACCAAATCCCCATGAATTCATTAGTTTGAAAGTAGCTCAAATGAAAAAGTCTCAACTTCTAATAGAACACAACTAATTTTTGGTTTTAAATGGTTGAGTCTTCCACGGAACCATCTTACGGCTTTATAAGTTAGGAGGACTTGTTTCAATATTACTCTAGTGTGAATTTACTTTTAAGAAATAATATATATTTAATGATGGCCTTCCTGAAGCAGACAATTTGTCTCCAAATAGATCTACACTTTATTGTCAAAAAAAAGTTATGTATAAGACAATAGCATAGGAATTCACAGTAAGCATCTTTCTTAGTACCACGTTTGATAATGACCTTCAACATATCCAACATAACATATCCTGCATATAATATTACCCATCCTACAAGAGGTTTGGACTTTTATACGACAATAGAATTTAACACTAAAATATTTTTTTTTATTTATTTCTTGAGAAAAAATAAATGCATTAAAATAGCAGATAGAGAATAAGTATGAAAAATTATTTTTCACTTTACACTATTTTTTTTTTATTTTTTTTATAATCAAAAGAATAAAACAGTTAAGAGTTAGGAAATAATTAATAGAAATTGCATAATAGTAAGAATTTAAATATCTTCCATTCCCGTATCTCTTTTTTTTTACTGTAAGCTAAAAAAAATGACATCCATGTCGAGATCTTCCGATTCTTTGACTACATTATAATCTATTTGCATTCTAAGAAATCATAAAAAAAATCGTTGCAAAATCTTACTAGTCGATTTTGTGAGTCGTTGTGATTTTTTGTTAAAGGCTTCCTTTTTTTTTTGAGGAACAGAACTTTAAGCTTAACTTAGACGAACAAATATATTATTTGTAAGATAGAAAATTCAAAAGATTATTGTCATCTTTCTTATTTCAAATCTACCTTCAAAAGAAAAATATGGAAGATATTTTGTTCTTAGAAGAATGATTTAATATACAATCTGAATGGGATCTTTGCTAAACAGATCTTATTCTTAATTATTATGGAATAAAGCATAATAATTAAGAATTATAGATAAACATTAATTAATTCTCTATTTACTTGTATTTTCATCCTTTCCTATTTTAACTAAAAAAACATTAGTAAATCTGAAAATCATTAACTGAAAAAGATGTTTCATATTTTCTTAATGGATGTAAAAATGTAAACAAAACAATATTATTTTTATTTTTAATGTTTATATATATCTATGCTTTATGACTATTTTGCAATTACGTTTTATTTTATCTAGAGAACAAAACCAAATTAAAAATAGCAGCTTCCTAACAATATGACCTATAAAACTCTTTCTAACATTAGATTCAACAAATGATACTGAAATTCTCTGTTTCAGATCTCCGCTTCCGGTTGAAACAAAATACTGAACCGATTAGAGAAAATTAGGGCAGCTGTCATAAGAACAGCAACGCGATTCAATGGAATCTGAGAAATTTAAATTCACAGAAGATAATAATAATGCACGTATGAAATAATTAAAATATATTAATTTCTCAAGAAGGAAATTGATTTTTAGATGGAATGAACAAGAAAAATTCACAGATTAATTATTTATTTATTTATTTATTTATTTATTTATTTATTTATTTTACTTACTTACTTACTGTTCGTTTTCAAACGCGAGAACCACAACTCGCGGACGATTCTACCCCGCAAAGGGGTGATACACTGAGATGGACACTTTCTTAAGACCTATTTTTCTTTTAGTACCTGTTATTTTTTCAATAGTATTTATTCTTTCCATAATTCTTTCCCGAAAAGCGCAAATAGAACTCAGCTACTAGTAAACTAACACTGATAAAAAGTAAACATCCCCTCTTTGTTTCTCATCTCTATTTTGCTGAAATCGAAGGAGATCTGACGCATGCGCAAAAGCGTTGAAGGCTCTCGTAAACAAAACCGAACAGTATTTATTTATTTATTCTATTTATTCTATTTATTTATTTATTTATTTACTTATATATTTATTTAATACAGCAGGTTTAAAATTTCCATTGCAATAGAATATTCAACATATCAAAACTATGTCTGTATAGGAACCCTATACCTTCCCTCTCTTAAAGACTGTAAAGGAAGGAGCTGAAAAGAATTCATTTCTTTCTAATATTGTTGATTAATTGATTTCTACAATACTGTAAGTGGAATATAATTTTTTCATAGTTACTTTAATAATTGAAGAATCGATTTAAAAGCTTAAAAATCAATTCATATTAACTTAATAGGTGTCTTAATAATTGTAAAAATAGATCCAATTGAGCAGTCAGTGATTAATATTTATTAGTAATTAATTATTTATATGAATTTAACTAAATTGAGAGTTGCACTAACATATAATGATTAATGGGAAGGTAATTAGAATTATTGGATTAACCTAAAATCAATGTTAGATCGTCATCGTTGCCAGCTTTTTGTTAATTATTATAATATTTTTTATCAACCATCCTTACTATCATGACAGGTAATTATTACGCTGTTATCAGAGGGAAGGGTGACTTGCAAGACATGGCTTCAATAAAATGGGTTAATTCTTCGTTTTGTTTTTGAAACAAATACCTTTTATTAACCAGTCATTCGTAACATCTGTACATCCGATTTCCAGCATTTATTTGAGGTTGTGAAGGGTGTGTGCTACCGTTTAATCTAGATCACTCCACTAATTATGGAAATAGACGGAAAAGGTGTGTTGTTCCATGTGCTCTGCTATTGGTGGGATTTGAGGGGAGCGTTTTCTACTTGTAGGAAGGATGGGAGGGAACTTAGGGAATTCTTCAAAAAGGGAACACACTGCATTGTGATTTAACTTCATTGCCTATTTAATGATATATTGAGGACAAAAAGAATTATTTAAATAAATAAACAAAAAAACTTTTTTCTACAGAAATAAATAAACAAATAAATAACATAGCAAAAAAAAATGTAGAATAGAAAAAAAAAAGCATCATAACATCCTGAATCTAGTTTGTTTTTATTGTAATATAGCTCTAGGACAGCTGTTTCGTTCAGATTATTTCTCATCAGCTAGAGTTATCCATTGATTGACAATTCAGTTGCGACTTTATATTAAATATAAAAGTGAAAATTAGCATCTGTTTCACTTTTAATAATATATCGCAAAGAAAGCCAATGGAGGAAATGGTACTGACCATTTGTTCATAAAAGCATCACTTGGTTAAAAGATATAACAGAGCTTAGCTAAACAGTGAAATACAAAAAGATGGAATTCACTATAATAGAATAAGTATTCGGTGTTGATTCCTGATTAGGTTTCTCTAGATTCTATTTACAAAGAAAATAAGTTTTCGTTAAATCATTTTTTTTCTTAAATTTTGTTCTGTCAGTGGATGGTACTTTTTTTTTAATTAAAAAAAACAATAACAAAGCAAAAAAAATCGTAATAATAATAAATAATAATGATAATAATATAATAATAAAGAATTTTCTCAATTTACATCACATTAATAAATTTTAAGTCATTTTATCATTTTAATGGGTATAACTTGTTTTCCATAGCAGTGTTAGTAATGATACTAACAATTAACACACTAATAATACTGATGCTTCATACATAACAATACTAACAAATTGTCAACAGGACGTCATTGTTAATATTTACAAACGTATTGTTTCATATATTCTTTAACATATCCAAATGATGCACTAAGCATTGTATTAGCGGCCCCTAGATTACAGCTTGCCTGTAAAACAAAAAGGAACGGTCTTGCATTTATATGCTCTTGCTTTTAATTATTTTGTTTATACAATTGTGAATATTATGGGGCCGCTTTGCTTTTGACACTGTATAAAAGCTTAATTACCTTGTTTATTACGATAAAATTCGAAGCGAACTGTGAGGAGAGTGAAATACAAAGTGCTGAAATTACTGTTTTATTAGTAAAAACTGCTACTACTCTCATGATTTCAGTTCCAATTTTCATTCTTAGCCAATTTCCTTCCATTTACAAACAATTATGTTTGTTTTCTTTACATTGATGTTAACTAAATTCGTCTATAAAATCTCTTTCTTTTTCTCTTTCTAAATTACAGGAATCCATGAGAGTTGATTAGGAGCCAAAGATGTTCAAGGACTTCAGAACGCCGACCGACATTATGGATTTGATATAGTACCGACTACAATATATATATATATTTAGTAGAGCCAAAGCCATACCGGGAGAATATATGTTTATTAGAGATAAGTTGTGTTTCTTGACCTGGAAGATATATAGTAAGTGAACTTTTGATTATTTTACTTATACGAAGACTAAATCGACAAACAACACTAGATAACATACACCGATAATTAATGACGGGACTAGGATACGAAGTCAACGAATAATAGAAGGAACTTTTTGTATAGTTCGATAATCGGAAGAAGATATTAAGGACACTGTAATATCTACCAGTGAACGATTTAGACTTTTTGTGTTGATTCGAGTAATGGATTAGTCAAATAAAGTTAATAAGACTTTAGTACAAGTTTCCAGAGTTAGATGAATAATAGATTCAACATATCTATTAGACTGTTACAAGAAGTAATATTTTTATTTAAACTGTTGTGTAAATTCAGAAAGTTACTTTGAAAATATAATCAACTTTGTTTAATCTCATAAGACTATTTTGAAGTTTATTTTCTTAGAAGTGACCACACTTAATCCTAGATATTATACTCTCTGTTTTTTATATATATTTGACAAGATATCACATCATACTATACATCTTTCATTAATATCATCAGACAGAAGATAAATAGCTGCATTCGATGGATATATAATAAGATGGTTATGTCATATTTTATAATAATATAATAATTAATCAAATCAATTTTTATCCTCTTTACTCTTCTCTTTCTTAATTTTAATTCAAGATTGTAAGTTAGGCTTAAAATGATATCAAGATTTAAACTACATTCTTCTCAAACTTCTTTCAAAAAGAATTTATCAATTTCATTGATTTACTTTCCCTGATTTCACTCGTCTTTTTAATATTTCTTCTTTTTTGTTAATTTCTCTCCAATTTCTCAATAATAATCAATAAAGTCTTCAATAATAATATTTTACTATTTAACGAATCAAAAACAATTTTTAAATCTATAATAAAGCGTACATTTTCCCACTTTTTATTCGATCTTCTATTAACAAATAAAAGCATTTAATACAAAACTGTTATCTATAATATTATGAAATATTACCACCGAAATGAAGCTTAATTTTTTTGTAGCAATTTCATTAACCAAAATTCAATCTGATCCTTTATTATTTGTTCTAGAATTTAAAACTCTGAATCTGATATTGTAGTCTCATTATTGTTATTCGAATCCTTTTTATTTTCTGCTTTATACATTGACTACAAGTCGAATAATTCAGAAAGCTAAAAAAAAAAAAAAAAAAAAGGATAATAATACCATTATCCCAAATTTTGTTGAACTATTTCAATAGCCGTCTTCTTTTAGTAACCATTTTATGTTTTCTTTTTTCATTCCACCAGACATTGGCATACCTAGGAATTTGGAATGGGAGAGGTGATGATAGTTTTGGTTAAATCATTTTTTTTTTCTTAAATTTTGTTCTGTCAGTTTTAAATTAAATTAATTATTTTTTTAATTAAAAAAAAACAATAACAAAGCAAAAAAAAATCGTAATAATAATATATAATAACGGCCGTTCAGACAAAAAAAACCAACAACTTTTATATATGGGGGGTGTATCAAAAAGAAAAGGTACAAAATGCTATATTTCTTCCATTTTCGGATGCAGTTGGGTAGAGGGATACAATCGCAGTTGTTATCCAGCTGCTTTTCCTTTATTTTCTTAATTATTTTCCTGCATTCATTCATCATAATTTATTCATTAAAACTCCCTTCACTATCTTTTTTCAATTCTCAGTTGAATTTCCTCTATAGCAGCGGTTCCCAACGTTGGGTCCGCGATACGGACTGAGGGGGTTCGTAATGATTTTAACGTGAATACAGAAAATAACTTTGTTTTACTCAAATATATATTTTTACACGTTTTACTTTTAGAATGCTTTTACAACGGTATAATTCTATCTCCAACCTTCATTCAGTTGAAGAAAGCAGCAAACTAACTAGTGTGTACCACGATTACGATAGAGTCCCAGCTGAGAGCAGGTAGAGTTGTCCTCGGATCGCAGGCGCCTATATTAGCTTCCCCTTCGCCTCCTACGCTGTAAAAGGAATGGAATAAGTAAATAGGAAGGAAAGCTTCCTATCTGCTGTGTAGTAACAAATCACGGGCGATTTATTGATGATGTACCAATGATGTACATCAAGCTGGTGGACTCAATTCCATATCACATGTTTGAAAGATAGATGAACTACAATCACTGAATAATGAAGAACTTCAGTTAATAAATTTAATTATAATTATAATCATTCCCACTGAAGAATCCTCGTCTTATTGAGACGAAAGCTTTGGTCTGTTTAAGCTTGTGTTTTTTATGATTGGGTGCAGACTGATATCCACACTCCTACGTTTTAGCACACGTAAAAAAGACTTACTTTAATAATACTTGTACTTTTTTCCTATTTGTAGTTTACATCACTCCATTAATATTTTTAAACCTATTGTAAAATATACGTAATTATGTAAAACGTGCTTGTGCTTAAATTTTATTTCTTTATTATTTATTTTTTTTTTGGGGGGGGGCGCATAATCATATTAAAAGTGTTAAGGGAGCCTCGACTTAACCGCTGCTCTGTAGTATTAACTCTTAAAACACATGCACCCCCCAAAAAAATAGGAAACATCTCATGGTGTGCATCGGCTTCAACGATCAGTCCGTGTCGTCGACTCCTTCAACTGCTGTACATCCTACGCGGTGATCACATTGGTGCAGAAGATGCAGAGTGAATACACGAAAGTATCAGTCCTTGAAATCAATGAATATATGACAAATCAATGGATATGCACTGATTAAATAATGCATGACCATGGATTGCGTCAAGTCTTTTCGATTATTTGGTTACTTATTATTATTATTTGAATTAAAATATCAAAAAGAATTTTAATGTTAATTTTACTTTTTAACATTGAACTTCGATTATTTGATAGGTACCTGTTAAACGAAAAAAGGTAATTTTAATTTCAGATTTTCTCTTTAAGATCTAGTATTCGATTATTTTGTATCTTCCAAAATAATATTATAATACCAAAAAGAGATCTTTAAATTTTACATTTTGATTCTGTTTTTTAATATTGTATTTAGATTATTTGACTTTTTAATACCTAACCAAAGATACGAAAACTATTTAAATTTTATTTTTTATGTACACTCACTTCCAAAAGTTAAGCACGGAGAGGAAAAATGTTAATTTCCGTAAGAGATCTGAATTAAAGAAGCTGAAATTTGCTGCAAATTTATATGCAAATTATATAGGTAACAGCCAATCACGGTTTCGCGTCGAGAAATATGCAAAACAGACAGTCGTATAAGAAGCCGGCATTGTGAAGGGTTACAGGAGTTGCATGTAAGTGCTGATGAAAGGTGTTTAGAACATTGGTACGATGTTTTTCAAGCTAGACGTGTTTCTATGGCTTCCAGAAGACGAATGGAAGATTCTGAGCGCTGGCGGGCTGTCGGACGCATTGAAGCAGGACAGTCTATAACAGATGTTGCTCGTTTCTTCGGCGTTCATCATTCCGTCATTTCACGATTATGGAAACAATTCCAAACCAGCCAAACAGTTGTCCGAAGACCTGTAGCCGGTCGTCCAAGAGTTACGACCCCGCGAAAGATTGATATATTGCTGTTGTAGCAAAGCGGAATCGAAGATCGACCTGGACACGTGTGACATCTATGGTTGTAGCGGCCATTGGTAAGACGATATCTGCCACTACTGTTCGTCGTAGGATACACATGAATGGTCTGTACGCCCGGGTACCACGAGTTTGTATTCCTTTATCCGTCCTGTCCAGAGGGGCACGATTACAGTGGTTCCGCCAGCATGTGAATTGGACTATGTCTGATTAGGGTAACGTTATGTTCACAGATGAGTCCAGATTTGTCCTACAACCCGATGATAAGTGTGTAAGGGTCTGGAGGGAACAAGGCACACGCAATCGGCCCCAGAACATTACCGAACATCACGCATTCCGCAGTGGAAGCATCATGGTCTGGGCAGGGATTTCATTGGGATATCGCATCGACCTGCACATCTACAGGCGAGGTTCTGTGACGGCTGTACAGTATCGAGATGAGTCCTAGACCCCATTGTGAAACTGCTGCAGCAGTTGGTCCTGTCTTTCGTTTTAATGGACGATAATGCGCGTCCCCATAGAGCTGCCATCGTTGACAACTTTCTGGAGAGTGAGGGGATTGAGTGTATGGAGTGGCCGGCTTACTCGCCGGACCTTAATCCAATTGAAAATCTTTGGGATGCCTTCTGTCGTGCTGTATGTCGACGTTTCCCACCTCCAGCCACTCTCAGAGCTTTAGAAACTGCCCTACAGGATGAATGGCGATTACTGGACTCTGCGGTGGTTGATCCCCTGATAACAAGCATGATCACACGCTGTAAACTTTGTATGCAGGTGAGGGGTACTCACATACCCTATTAATGTCGGTTTTTATTGTTTGTTTTGAATTTAAACATCATTTTGTTAATGAAGCAAATCTGACGTCATCTTATAGGTCTAATTTATAAAAAATCAATATTTTGTTTATCTCTGTATGTAATTCTTTTTTTGTTTCATGAATAAACATAGAGCAACTTACTTGCAGCATTTCATGTCAATCAAAGCAGTTCTTGTCCATTTTTTCGCATTTACTGCTCCATGCTTAACTTTTGGAAGTGAGTGCATTATTCTTTACATACGTTAAATTTGTTGTTATACTCTTTAGATTAATTTTTCTTATTTATTGTATTGTTCATTAAAATCTCTACATTTCTTGCTTTCTAATGTCTTTTTATTTCCCTTTTATATTAGGGTCATTCCACGTCAGATCACCTGATGAGTTCACCCCACCATCACAGATTTTTAAGAAAATTTATTTGCAAGTAAAGGGTCATAAGATAATACATTCTGCACAATATCGGATTTTTTGGTTAAATATTTGCCGAGATATGAATTTTTGATGGTTTTTTTTTTTTTTTTTGGTACCACGCCCCTTTTTTTTTACGTATTTTCGTGAATACCTCATCTCCTAATCAATCAAATGGAACCAAATTTGTTTTCCCCATGTATTTTTTTATGTTGAATCCAAAAATTCCAACGAAATTAGTCTAGGACTAGTTTAGTTTTGTAGTAATAGAAAGCATGTAAGCATTTACCTTTAGTCATAGCTCTGTAAGCAGTAACTCTCACTTACAGCCAAGTAAAATCCATATTTTCAAACTGAATATAGTTTGAAAATACGGCGATTCAAACACAAAATTCACCCTTTTCAATCGCCGATGCTAGCCACCGCAATAATCCAAAATGTTATTGAAAAAATACAGACCTTTTCATTAACTTCATTTCCTTTAATAGCAGTGCTTTACTGAGGTGTTACTTAAAATATTTGGAATAAAACTTAATTTTTTTTGACAATAAAAAAAATAAAAGTACAAAATACTGTTATTATAAAGCTAGTTCTATAAATTTCAAAATTATTAATTAATAGTTATTCAGGACAAAATATTTAAAACAACCATTTTTTTTTCTTGCTTTCTTTTCAAAATAGTTTCCGTATTTTTGGTTTGGAATCGTACAATCTACTTTAATGAAATTTTGGTAGGAAACTCAACCCCTAAAACCGAAAGTGAAAGTACCCGGCGTCAAACGATAAAAAAA
The DNA here is from genome assembly GCA_023159025.1 of Thereuonema tuberculata. Lineage (NCBI taxonomy): Eukaryota > Metazoa > Arthropoda > Chilopoda > Scutigeromorpha > Scutigeridae > Thereuonema > Thereuonema tuberculata. The sequence goes on from JAFIDM010009631.1 coordinate 350,599,972, forward strand.
TGATCAGAATGTTAAAAGAAATGCTGCGAAATAAAACACAATTGTCATCTATTCTGGTCCTTGTCTTTTTTTCTTGGATGAAACATTGGACGATATTATTGATATCAATATTAGATATGAAGACAGGAAGTGTAGAACGAATTGAAGGAATACAGTTGAACCTCGATATAAGGTCACTTTTCTAAAGTCCCGGCTCATTGAATAGGAATTCTATGATATGGATTATCGGATATATAGTCAGGTCTTAAATACCGCAATCGCATATATAAGGTCACTTTTGTTTGTGATTTCAGAAATTTTCACGTGTTTGTGTTAAGATGCAATTTTTTATATTCATAAAAGTTGGAGCTTGGTGTCAAACACATGCATTTCAAATTGTTTTCGACATCTTGTTTTTCATTTTTCAAAAATAGTGTGGATGAAATAACAGATAACGATGATGAACACGATATTTCTTTAGCTGTGTTAATACAAGATCTCAGAAATCGCGGCTGTGCTATTAAAGGGGTAAGTGAATACGTGAGAATTGATGATGAAATTGCTACCACTTCTCAAGCTTCGATTTCCGAAATTGTTTCTCAAGTTTTAGATACCAATGCAGTAGAAAGTGAGGATAACGACAGTGATAGTGAAAGTGAAACGGTGACACCAGCAGAAGCGCTCAGAGCATTTTTTACGACATTTTTTACGAGCCATGAGGAAGCTGAAAAACATTTTCAGAAACTACAAAACTTAGAAAACATTGTACAAAAGATGAAACCAAAATCTCGACAGTCCTATATTATAGATTATTTTAAGTAAGGTCAGTTGTACATCAGTACTTTGCTTGAGCATACTAGTGCTATTTGTATACAACTTCATTCCGAATTAAAATTTTAAAAAAATAATTTCTTTCTGATTCCATTAATTTTAATTGGTTTAACTAAATTAAAAAATTATAACCTAATAAACTGATATTCTTATACTTATTAAATTTTACAAAGAATTATACTGTATTATGTAATGCTTATTTATTGACAAATGCGTATGAATCGGTTATAAGGTCATCCCGCTTATAAGGTCACTTTGGTGAGGTCCCAAGGGGTGATCTTATATCGAGGTCCGACTGTACTTTCGAAGACGAAACACTTTGTAAAGAACAGTAAAAACCTAAACTGTCTAATATGTGTGTGAAAACACACAGTTGATTTCAATGCTTTGATTGAAATTAGGGTTCTTATCCAAACTAGAATTCAGTATTCAAATTTTCTGATGCCATACAAACAATTAAAAGATAAGATTGAAATATTCATTATTTAAACTTTCTATCAAACAATGTTCATAATATATTTAAAAAGGGATTTTTGTATATTTCTCTCATTATTGTCATAGCATTGTTGCATAAACATAAATGTAAGTTACTTAGTTAAACAAAAATGCAAAAGCTTTCATCTAATTTTTTCATGCCATTGACATTAGGTCTATTAAGTTCACGTTTGAGCTACAAAGATTATTTTTTTTTCATTTATTTTTAATGTATAAATTTAGAATATATGACATGAGATAGAAGCTATTTAAATAGATAATTGTGAGAGAATTTAAATAGAAAAAGATACGAGCAGCTTTAGATTACACAGTTGTCAAAAATAAATGTTAAGAACCTCAAGGAAAGTTAATTTCTTACTGCAGACATCATTGACAGCCTGATCTTCTGGATGTAGACTTACAATAAAATAAAATTTAAGGAGTCGTTCAAGTATAATGTAAGCACATTTTTAGTCATTTTAGCCCCCCCCCCCCCCTTGTAAGCAAAAATAAGCAACAGTCCGACTTCCCCCTTACTTGTGCTTACGTAAGATTTGTCAAATCATTAACAGTAAATATCACTGAACAATAATTAAAACAGACAAAATTATATCAGAATTTAACGCGTGCATGTTTGTCTGTCTTACATAAGCATGCTCTGATCCCCCCTCCACCATGTTAGCAAAAATAAGCAAAGTTTAAAAACTTCCCCTCTTGAATGCTTAGTAATACTTAAACAGCGTCCAATCACAAACTTTGTTTTTTACAATAACGGCTGATTTCTCCAAATAGGCTTAAGCTAATCCTGGATTAAGTTCAATTGAATCCAATGAGTTGCGACATTAGATAATAAGGTGGAGTGGGGTAAGTTCGTACCGGTTTTTGTTAAATTTGAATTTAACCATTTATTTGTTAAATTCTTTTTTAAATATTTAACATAGGCCTACATCGATACCAACACGGAGTGGAATTAATGCTCTTTAATTTGTATTGACAAAAACACCAATTTGCATTGTAAATTTTAATTTTTATAGAAAATTGTAAAAAATTACAACTACTCCGAACTTGCTCTATGTACGGGGCAAGTTCGTAAACAGCTGTTTAAAACGTATTGAAACCTATCTTCCTACTATGTAATGGGGCAAAATCGGAATTATTCATAAGCCATTTATAAAATGATTTTTACCGCATTTAAATAAGTTGCTTAGTTAAAAAGTTAGTAAGTAAGTAAGTTAGTAAGTAAGCTATTAAGTAAGTACGTACGTACGTACGTACACATTTATAAAGATTGAATAGTTTTGGATCTAAGAAAACGTTATAAAAATATTAATAAGTGAAACATGAACAAGAAACCAGAAAAAGTAATAAAAAGTGTGAGCGCGTGCAGAGTGCAGGCAACTGCGGTCTTACCCCGCCGCATGCTCCGAACTTGCCCCGTGCACTAATATTTTCGGGGCAAGACCAGAGTAATGCTTTTCACAGTAAATTTCAAAGAATCGAAAGGATTGTATTATTTAATGTAAACTTTAAGCAATGTTCTTTATACTTATCAAAAATAAGCACTCAAGACACAAAATTCACTGAAAAATGACGGCACTTTGTTGGACAACTCAAGTTTAGATGTGTACTG
>JAFIDM010009631.1:350603285-350615778 GCA_023159025.1 Thereuonema tuberculata
AATGTTAGCGGTTCTTAGCTAACGAAATCGAATGCGCTGATTGTAAGTGTTATTATATTTTGTATTAGATAAGTGCGTAGGCTTTTAACTTTATTTCATTAAACAATATACACGCACGTTAAATTTTATTTGTATTAGCTGCAATTTATGTTTGAACATAAATAAGGTATTTCCCCCAATTAATGATAGATATCTATATCGATCACTTCATTATAACCTAATACACGTTTCTATCTCTTAGCTTGTATAATTTAATTTATATTAGAATAAATTCATGGCGTTTATGATCGTACCCCCTTTACGATCTTACCCCACTCCACATTACTAATATCCTTTGGAGAAATCGGCCTTTAGTGTTTCCTGGTGAAAAACGAGGTAGGCACAGAAACAGAAATACCTCGACTTAATTGAAGTTTCTTACATCTTTGTGGCTATCTTTTAAATGGTATTTGTCTAGATTGTAATTACGACAGTTTTCAGTTCGGAATGTTTATAAAAATTATTTCAATGATTAATTTTGCTGTAATTGTTGTTAAGATTAAATAAATAACCTAAATTTCCCTCCATACTTCCAATCTATATTACTAAAATCTTTTATTTCTCTGTCTGTCCGGTTAAATTTCCTTTGAGAATGGAAAATAAAGATAATTTTTACAATGAAACATCCGCGACGGGAATCGAACCTACAACCTTCTGATCCGAAGTCAGACGTCTTATCCATTAGGCCACGGGGATTACAACTCACTTTATGTTGTTTTTTAACTTATGTTTCTTTCCCCTTCCCCCCATCAATAATGAATGTATTCAACCTGTTTTTTGAATCTCAAGATTGTTTATTTATTTCCGATCCGTCTATTTATTTTTAAATCGAAAATGACAATTAGAACTATAATTGCCGAAACGTTGCAATATTTTAAATATAATATTCTTAACCAAATTATATGTGATATAAAAAAACAACCGCGTCTACACGGGGGATGGCCTAGTTATTAATTAAGATCCTAAGAATAAGAAAAAGAATACTACTTAACTCTTAACAGAAAGCTTGTATCCCTTGGCAAACCTTTCCTCAAGTGAAGAAATCTTTTACAAAATATCAATCTCAAAATTAGCACAGTTTTCTTAAAATTCCTACATTTTAAAAATCGGGTTAACAAACAAAACTATTAATGTATTAGGTAACATCAGAACTATCCAAGTCACCTATATTACGTGCAAAGCAGTAAAAATAGATATGATTCCTTTAACTCATCATGAATTGTCCCATATAGAATTCAGAACAAGATAACAATTAACCTTACTAGGACATCACCGTTCAATTGGAACGTTTAGTTAAAAAGAGCTTTTAAACTAAATAAGGTAATCACGTAATTTATTTTAACTTGACTAGGATGTATGACTTCTTTCCAATGAGAAATCTCTTTTGTCCCATATTTTCTTTTATGTTTTGGTAAATGAGGTATCTATGTAATTTCAGTAGAGAATATGGGACAGTTTGGTTCAAATTATGTCAAAATTTCATTTGACTGATATTTCAATACTAATATAAATTTAAAAAAAATCAGCAAACTCTATAAACATATAAATTCACTGAGCATTTTTTTAGTTTGCTATACTCTCAACTTGAATACTTTTGATTATTGTAAGAATAAAATTAATATACTTGTAAATTCAGCTTTTCGATTTCAGTTTTAGGGTTGCTTTGCCCATCAACAATCCATATGAGGTTAACTTCCTTAAAATTAAACATTCGTCTCTGATATTTGGAGATGATCAAAGTATCTCTCATTTGTGGTGTTTTTCACAAAGTAGCAGTAAGACTAAGGAAGTCGTAATCAATTTCGTTTGATCAAAATCAAAAAAGCTTTTCTCCTAGTCAAACTAAACAACTGAACACTTTCTTTGAACTAACTGCCGAAAGCAAAACACTTAAATTTTGTAATACTTGTCAGGTTACATAAAACATAAAACTCCTTCGCAAATGGCTAATTAATACCAATATCGCAAATGTTAATTTGCAGTAGCTTCTTATTAAAATAAACTAAAGTTTAAATTATATTGATATATACATGTATATAAAACCGGACAGTGATGTGGATTTGAAAAAAGGCTGTACAAAACTCATTTCACTTGTTTGTGAAGATACGGCCAATTTATCCTCACGTCATCAGCGGCATAAGTGGAAATTAAAATAACTAAAATTTAGAAGCAATTTAGAAAATAAAAACGCAATATTCTGTTTTTTATTCAGTTATTATATTAGTAATATTATTGTTAGTATTAGTTTTTAAGTATTTAAATATTTAAATTTATTTATAAAAATAAATAAATAATAATAACAGATGACAATTATCAAATCAAACGCAAAACTTCCTAAAATTTAAGGATTTAATTTTGAGTTCTCGTAAGATAACTTATGATTATTAATTAACAAATCCTATCTAGGAGAATTTTAAATGTATAAGCCTTGTGTAAATAGTATTTCGTCCTGATATATTTTATTCAGATAATTATATGCTTACTGTAATGTTAAAATGGTGTTACTGATATTTTTAGGAACGAACCGGTAACAGTGTTACTATTACAAAGGAAGATGACATTCATTCATTTATTCAGAGACAGAGAAATAATAGTGTTGTTATGACTATTTTTTTTATTTTTATTATAATCTTAATAATACAATGGAAATGGTGAAAATTATGTTATACTAGACAATACCACAAAATTAGTACATTTCAAATGTCATTTAAAACTCTTATTATTGCATTATTAAATAGTTAATAATACGTATTTTATTAAAGTAAATATATTCTAGAATCCCAGATGTTAGTAGTGTATTTCCTATTGGTAATAATTACTATCATTTGCTGAATATGTCAATCACGACATCAGGAAAATACACTTATCATAAATCATTATCTATAGGTAACAAGATTTATAAAATAATGCACATTTCAGTAATATAATTTTGTACGTTCTCGTAGAATCAGATAAATCAGTAAAAATCATATGGAAAGTTCACTTGTACTACATTAGCATTTGTATAAAAATAATTATTAAATTCAATTAGGATTTTTTTTTCCTCATCTATATCTGTATTATCTTGAAAATACTGCTGCCTATCTAGTAATACTTTCAATTGTAAGATATATTGATGCAATAACAGTAATGTTTACATTATTTCTATCATGCTTTAATACATTGGCGTATACTTTAAAACGTAGTAGAAGTGTAGTAGACGTTACTTTCGTTGCATCAATATATCTTACAATTAAAAAGAAAAACTGAAAATACGTGGGCTGAAAGTGTTGTGAAAATATGAAAGAAAATGGAAATTTCGCTGATTAAGCAAAAATAAGCCATGTATATAAGAACCAACTTTGTAGAAGGGACTTCGTGATTAAAATTTCGTAACTTTATTGTCTATGTCATGTAATACCCGCGAAATCCAAGTCTACGTTCAGTTTACTCCGTTGAAAGTTTTTTTGTTTTTGTTTTCTTAAATTAAAAATCGGGTAACTTATTTTTATGCATTATAAGATAAATTCCGTATTGTCTTCTAGAATTTTTTTCGAGAGTTTTTTGGTTTTCCGGAAGTAAGAATAAAAAAAAAATCTATAGTTGAACTTTCTACTCTAGACATTATATCAGGGTAGGAAATGCAGATGGAGTTAAAAATGGAATGATTTTATAAAGATAAAGTTAGAATTCTTGGGAAATTTCGTATCTCGTAGGCTGCCATAATAAAAATGGGAAAAAAAAAATCCAATTTTAAAGGATTCTGGTAACAATCTTCCCTCAAGCTATAAAGCAGAGTTAAAATCAAAATATTCTATTTAATGATAACAAATAAAAAACAACATAGGGATAGTGATTAGTAAATCAATCACAGTGCTTCGCAACGGCTTCTGAGTCACCTTTACTTTAGAATAGATTGCGCCGGGGCGGTTTAGAAAATGCTCGTGTGAGTCTGTTTGCGACCCCATGCTATCTTACCCACCCCTATTTATATGGAATAATCGTCATTCTTAACTCAAACCTTGTTAATACTCTGAATTCCTAATAATGATTTAAAAAAAAAAAACTTGAGAAACTGTGAAAAGATTTAAAATGGGCAGAAAAAAATTAAGAATAAGAATTGCCCATGAGGGGATCGAAACAGCACGACGCTCTAACCAACTGAGCTAATAGGCAACCTACAACATTCAACATTCAGGCCACGTACAACTGAGCTAACAGAAGCCAATTGCAAAGAATTGTGGGATATGGAATATGTGTCCACAAACAGACAAATGACAAAAATATAAAATGCAGTAATTTCTTTACAAAATTCTGTAATGACGAGATCTCTCTAAGTCAGTTATTTGGTGGTTTGTTCTGACTTCTTTCTGAAACTGAGAATATATAATTCAATGACATCATCATATCTTATAAGTTTGGTCTTTTATAAAATAACAAAAAAATGATTTTAGTTAAGGTAACTTAGATTAAAGTTTATATTATCTAGAATAGGAAAAATAACAACTGTCTTAAATAATTAACAACTGATTTAAGATAATTTATCATTTAAATATTTTATTTCATTTTCTAAAAATTTTCTTTGTAGGGAATTTCTAATATTTTTTTTACAAATGTTAAGCAACACATCGTATTATTATTAAGAGCGAAAACAAAACAAACTGTTAATATTTTTTTAATTTTCTTTTGTAATAATTCATGATCAGGATTCACTGTATCCTGAAAGAAACTTGGATAAAAAAGTTTAATAAACTCTTTTCATTTTGTATATTTGGAAAGACAATTTAAGAAACAACAACTTGAATGTAGAACAACAGGTTCTATTTAAAATTGAATTAATTATAATTATTTCTTATTAAATATTAACTATCCAATTTCCGTTTCTCATGAACCGATTATAAGAAAAAAAAATGCTTGATATCAGACTGACCAGTAAAAGCTCAAATCTTTTGATTTTAATAAATTATACTTTAAAAATCGATTTATTTTTACTTTCCATCTCTGTTTACAAACTGTCAACTTCAATTTACCTTTATTTATTCATTCATTCGCGTATTGTTCGTTCGACATTTATGGATTTCTAACGTTCGAGGTTAGTGACTCCTACGTCGGATTTTCGCATCGGGGACTGTGCTCTTCGGCTCCGAATATGTCCCCACCCAACCGAGGACCCTAAACTGTGTCATTCAACGTCGACGCTGGCAGCTACAGATCTAAGATTCCACTCACCGACAGCTCGTTTTACACAAGGAATTTATTAGGAAAACAGCTTTATTCTGGCTTCGAATTTAGAACGATTTCTACAAATTTGATTTGCTTAAACATTTTCATGCATTCCATACCGTTGGTTATTTGCACTGAAACCGGTTAAACTTAACAACTCATCGCCTCTATTTAATTCACAGCGAAAATGATGACTGCATTCGTTGAAAATTGGGCGTAGTTTAGCAGCTGAATTCAGTCAAAGCTTCGGAACAGTTTAATGTATGTTTCAACTGGATCAAAGTGCTCTTGATTCTGATTTATTTTTTGATTGAGTGCAAGGTTTTCCATCCTCTGTTTTCATCCTTAAACTTGTCAATGCTTTAGATTTATTGTGTATTTTGAAATCATGACATCTTCCTGATGCATCTCCAGGTGATTTTTTAGTTAAATGAAATATCGCCTTCCTGCGTATTTTGTAGAAGAAAAAAAATAAACAAATAAACCTAAAGCCCTAAATCGGAGTTCCAAATTTAGTATCCGCCCGCATATGTCATCCTCGGGTCAGTAGGACTGGTTTTGTTTTGACTATAATGACTCAATACATCGATCTTCCTTTTGTCATAATTCCGAATTAGTTTCTGTTCTTCGAAAAAGCGACAAATCAAGGCGTTCCTCGATGGGTTTTGGAGTCAGTGTGTCACCTACAACGCCAGAGGATATAAAGCCGAACACTTTCACTTCTCCGTCACCATTCAACCGACTGGGAACAGTTGCATTCACAGCTCAACGTTACCCCTACGCCTTCCCTCACTAGCTTTTGGATTTATTGTAGGTTTCTGAGTGTCAAGACCCGACAAAATGGTTGTATCTTGGATCTCGTGTATCTGCCTCATCTGTTGCTGCCTCTTCTGTCTCACTTCCTGTAAGTACTTTCACTTTTAGTCTAGGTTTATTCATTTATTTAAATTTTTAAATTATATTAGTAACACTAAGTACTAATTAAAAACCGCCAGGCGTGATCGAATGTTGTGACTGACGGTCATATCTGAGTTTAGTTCTCGGTCAATAAGGACCGACACAGAAATGAATTCAATTTCGTATGATTCAATAAAGACCTAAAAAAAATACCTTATTTGCTACATCAAGAAAAATAACTAATTCCTTCATTTCGACACAAATCATTCTTATAGTTTCGTGTTGTAATAAAAATTCCTGATAAAACGCTTCATTAAAATAAAAGAAGGTAAAATGTCTTTTCTGTGCCAACTTCGGACTTCAGATGTATTTAACATTCAGATATTCATAATTGTAAAGTACCGTTCCACATTCCGAAACTCATAGTGATGAAAAAGCAATAAACCAAACGGAAGTAGCGAACATGGAAGTCTATGAGGTTTTCATGAATTAAGAATCATGTTCAAGGCGCAGAAACATCTTTTTTCTTTTGCTATTGGTTCAATAGCTTTCTGTTCAATCGTTCAATTATTCACATGTTTTAAATAATAATTGTCAGCTTATTTCAGTTTTTAGTTACGAAAATAACAAAATGAAATTCAAGCTATTTTTTACAATGAAATATGACCAAGAAAAATACTAGGAATTCACAGAATATTACTACAGTAGATATAATCTTATACAATGTTATAGAAACACAAACAGATAAGGCTATAAAATTATATATTTTCTACTGAGTCAGTTAACAGTACAAGTTATGCATGAACGATAATAATTAAAACAGAAACCAAATTTAAACATTTAGTTGCAGGAAAAAAAAAATGTTTCCTATAAAAAGTCTGTTATGAAACAAAACTTGATCACAGATTTCCTTTCAAAATCACTATAGTAATGACGTGGATATCAGTCAAACGAAAGTATAATATAATTTAAATTAGATCACTGCATGTTCCAAATAGAATCTTCATTGTTGTTGTATAAGGTTTATTCATGCATAAATGTACTTCCCGTGTTTCTATCATAAAAGTTCATTTGAACAATTGAAATAGTTTCACTCTTTAAATGAAGTTTAATCATTTTGTTTAAAACTCCAAATATTGTGCCTTAAACACATCTTATCAAAGTTAATTGCAAGAACCTCTTTTACTGTTTTGTACATCATTTTGTAAAGCGAATATAAACATAAGAATAATAAAAAACTGAAAGTATAATTTTTCCCAATAGCGAGATAGTCAATGTGTTTCCATTACTAATATTATTTCTCAAACATAACTAATATTGCCTTTGCTTATAAGAATACATAAAATATGAAATATAAGCTTTTTAAATAATAGATGAATTTTCTGCAAAGTTAAATTCTTTTTTATTCTAAATGTTGACAGTTTCAACATTATAAATGTATTGAGATGGTTTCTATATAAAAAAAAAGTGCAATAATTGTTAAAAATATTCTTATTAAATAAATAAGAACCTATTGAGTTAGAGGATGTAAATTGATAGCATTGGCAGTATCATCACTGGCCATTCTTCCGTGTTGAAAGGTTCATACAATGAGTTAATTAAAAAACAGTCGGTAAATTTTAATTTGTAGTTGTTAGTTCTTTTCCTCGCCTATTTTTTTTATTAATTACTTAAATTTTTCTTAAGGGTGGAGTGGATTTATCTGAAAGTAGTTCGCGTTTTCCTAGTTTTCACGTGTTTACTAATTATTATGTAGTTCAAAATTTGGGTATCATCAAAAGATAAAATTTAGGAAAAAGAAATAAAGAAAAAAAAAAAAAAAGAAGTCCTATCGAATTCAGGTTTCAGACTTTTCCTCATTCAACAAAAAGTAAATATTGTAAAAAAAAAAAAAAAAACACCTAGATATATATAAAATTTGTAAAATTATCAATCATTCCCAATCTTTTTTTCTGTTAAGATTAAAGTAATAACAAATATTCATCTATTTAAAATTCGTTAATTAAGGTGATAAATGAAAAATCTACAGCTAATAGTTTTTTTTTATTTTTATTTTTCTAAGTTTAGCAAAATAAATGAGATATAATTTCATTTATTTTTTATGGTTTTTTTTTTTCAATCTAAATAAATTTAAATTACATTTCTTTTCTTCAGTTTCTACGAATTCTATTCTCTTCGGAAGAAAACTTCAATCTACCCTCAATGTGAATTCTTTTCATTTTCAAAGTTTTGTCAGATGAATGGAAAAATAATCTTTGTTTGACCTTTACTGCATTTCAAAAGGCTGTAAACTTGACATAGAAGTATTTTACGACATGGAACGTGTGACTTAACGACAAGCACCTGCTGAACAGTTGTCGTTAATGATCTACTGATTTATAAATAAATGCCAGGGAAATAAAACTATTCTTCCAAAGCAGATTTTGACAGCTTTAAAATAAATCGCCAGAAAAGAGGAGATTTCAGTTTTAGTAATTTAAATGTGCAATTGAAGTTTGAACGTTATTTGATAAAAGTTCTGATATTTTCTTGATCATTGACGGAAGTACATAGGAATTCGACTTTTTTATATATTATATTCTTCTTTTTTTTTTTTCCAAAGATATTTAAAGTGTTATAACTTTTAGATGAAACTTCGATCTATAGTAGTGCACTTTTTCATTGGACTGCAAAATCCAATAAAGCGGAACTACCAATGGTGAGAGTTCAATAAAGATCAAGAATTACGAAATGCACTTCTAGCTTATGTTTCAATACTATTTATATTTATTGAAATATTTTAGTATTATTCTTCCAAATGGATTCGTTTAAATCAGTTCTGTATCTATAATTAAATCCTTTTTTTTTTTTTCTTTAATTTCGTTTTCAAGTTGAAATATGTATTTTTATGGAATCTCGCAAATCTCGTCAATTTTCTCTTCGATTTCATTTTGCTATCAATCATTTCCTAACTTTTACTGTTTCTTATTTTATAAGTTTTAATAAATCATTTAGAACGATTTGAGATCTTTGGAATAGCATTGTTCCGTTTCTTACTGATTTATAGATATTCATTATTATGAAATACTTACGAAATAAACAAAAAAAAACTCCACAATGGTTTCCTGATTTCATTAATGACTGTTCTCATTAATAGTACGGGCTTTTGGTTTTTAAATTAGGATTCCAATATTCATCAACTATTTTACTCATATTTTAGTTGAATATTTATCCACTCAAAAAAAAAATGTGAAAAGGATGACTCCGATAGTTAGTAGGTTCTTAATCAGTTCGTCTTATTCATTTCCTTTTGATGGTGTTTTATATTTTGATTCAGCTTTGTCTGGTGACTGGATGTCGAATTAAATAAAAAAAAAAAAAAATCCGCTCTCCAGTATTTTCAAGGATAACTTTTAAAGTTATACTAATAAATTTTTAAAATGCAGGAAAATAGGAAAACTTTTTAACCTGCTTTTAAATAGGAATCTTCGTTATTAATGTCGTTTGTCACTGTTTGTTTCAATTTGACGGCTATAGAATTTGACAGGTAAATGTGACAACATTGCGATTCCGTTTATTACTGCCAACAGGTATATCTGTAAAATAAGATAATTTAGACTAACGAACGAGTCTCTCCATTCCCAACTAGATCACATTTTGTGAACCATTTTATTCAAATCTACAGTAGCTAGAAATATGAAATTTTGCATGCCCATCTAGAAATCCCTGCAGAAGTGCACAATTATATTTTCAACCTTTAAAACTGTAAATTTTATAAGAATTTTTTGTTTTAAAAAACTTGGAAAACGTTCTAAGAGAAGTCATAAGAAAAGCGCCATTAGTTCTTAAACCGAAATAAAAATTTATAATTTATAATAATCCTGCAAAATTAATATGCAAATTTTCTGAAGTGGTTTTAACAGTGCGTGAGTCCAGCTTTTTGCTAATGTAGTAAAATGTAACAAAACAGCTTCGAACTCTAAATAGAAAGATATGTAAGAACAGATGATTTTGTTACAATTCAACAAATTCTCTTTGATTAAAAAAAGTAATTGATATAAATAAAATGCAAAGTTATCGTACGTCATTTTAATGCAAGGCATGAAAGAACTGTTAGGCTCTGTAAGATGTTATTTCCATTGAAACACACTTTAATCTTCTAATTATGACAAACATTAAGACTTTCACTTAGTATCTCTTTCTATAAATATTCGTTAGCGAATCTGTGATAAGTAGAATTAATTCGCAATTACAGTTCATTTTAAACAGAGTCATAAGCACAAATTGACTTACACTGAAATAAAACACATAAAAGTGTTTACGTTGAAAAGCTGTTGATGAAATAAGTATTATTTAAATTCAATGTTTTCTCTCACTTTGTTAAGATGGGTAAACTTTAAAAGTGTTCATGTTTTGGGCTATTTTGAAGGTGGTGTAACACGTGGCAACACAATTCCATTTCTGTCACCGAGGAATTGCGGAACCGTTTCCGTCCATCGATCGAAGCTCACAGGACGTGTAATAGGAGGCTCCGATGCTGATTATGGACAGATTCCATGGCAGGTAAGATTTGGAAAGAGAACTCTTCTATGCATTGGATACTTCGTATACTGACATCTCAAACTGACTTCACCTAGAAATTCTTAATTCACTTGACTTTGTAAGTTAATAAATAACATTAATTTCAAAAATATTCTATTATTAAATTTTTTGTAATGAAATTGGAAAAAAAAATCTTAACAACTGTGTTACAGTAGAACCTCGATTATCCGAAACTCTTTTAACCGGAACCTCGTTTAACCGACGTCGGTTTCCTTAAGTTTTTTTTTTTTTTTTCTACCGAAATGTAGAACATTCATTTATGCCATGGAGCCCCTTAACGAAAACGCGTTTTGTTAACAGTGGAACAGAAGTTCCAAATTGTGAGCAGAATTGAAGCAGGTGAAACTTCTAAAATAAGCAACTCCGATGCTTTGAATGTTTTGCTAAAGGACTGATGTGGTTGGAGCAAGAGACTGACTCCGATTCTACAGTACTTATGCTACTGAAACAACTTTGGGACAGAGACGTCAGTCATGCTTACGGCAGAGCAAACTTCCGTTTAAGCCAAGGTAAAGTATGTATCGTACGTCATATAAACATTTACATTGCATTTTCAAACTTGTGTGACATCTACTGAACAAATTTATTGTTCATAATTATAAATTTGTTCAATAAATGTATACATGTTTAAAATCCAGTGTTAAAATTTTTGCGGTCTCCTGACGGCCATTTTAAAGTGCTCTCTTTTATCCGGAATTTTCGATTTACCGACGGAAGTTTGGTCCCTACCACTTCGGTTAATCGAGGTTATACCGTATTATAGTTTCTATAATATAAACGCTGCTATTAACAAGGAATTGTTTTGATTTTATGCATTTTATACGTAACTTTTTTTTATCATTTGGAAAAAAAATGTGTTTTTTTTTGCCAATCCTCCAAAACCAATAGATGGTAATTTAAGTTCACATCGTAGAATTGTAATTTATAATTAATTCAACATCTTTAAATCAAGAAAAAAATATAGACTGAAGGAAGGCAAATATCAGACCAATAATCTTAATATGTATATTTTTGTATTATACAATCGGTTTTGTAACTTACAGTACAAATATTTTTTTTACCTATTTTTTTAATAGGTGAATATGATCATGAAACATCCAGGGCAACAATACCAATGTAGTGGCGCTATAATCTCAGAATTCTACGTACTTACGGCAGCTCACTGCCTTGAGTAAGTATCTTCGTATTTGTAAGTAAGGGCTTATATTTCCTAATTAAAGTCGTAAATTCAACTCAAAAATTTAGATTTATTTTTATATAGCTTACAATAATGCTTTATCGGAATACTGTATTTTGCCTTTCCAGAGGTCGGTCTATTAACAGCTTATATCTGGTAGTTGGTGATCTTCGAAGCAATGCCCATGATCAATACGAAAAGAAGTTCGAAATAGAACAGGCTATCTTGCACGAAGAATTCTCGAAAGGTAAGACATCTTTAGAACATCTAAATTTAAAACTATTTTTTTTTAAATGGCTTTCAATTTATTTTAGGCTTATGACTGTAAAGTAACAATTTATTTTATCCTGAAATTTTACTTCACGGTTATTATTTTTATTTCTGCTAATAAAATATAAAATTCAGAAAATTTATCTCTTATCAGCTCTAAGAAGGAATTGATTAGTTGTGGTTTCAATTTACCTTTTTCTGTTTAGGCTGCTACACACGAACAAGTATGCATGACAAGTATAATTGGTGCTCAAGTATGCACAAAAACCCCCTCGCCACCACACGGTACTGCATACTTGACAAGTCTCATTTTTTCCTTGAAATATG
>JAFIDM010009631.1:350620809-350641390 GCA_023159025.1 Thereuonema tuberculata
TCAGTATTGAATTATTTTTCAGTTTTTAGTTTTTTTTAATGTTAGCCTTTTGACTTCCATTGCCAAGTGTCTGGAACTGATTGGCAAAAAAGGCATAGACGGTAATTTTGATTTACCCTTTTTATATTGACAATTCATTTGAAAGAAAAATAATCTACAGTAATATATCCTAATTGAATAGTTTTCTCTTTATAGATTGCTTTTTTGTTTTTGTTTTTTTAGCTTTCAAAAAGAGAAATATTTCATTAGCAATTAAAATAGTCAATTCTTTATTATGTTGAGGGTATCATTAGCTTCCTTTAAACTTTCTTAATTTATTACCAAAGACGTTAATTTAGCTTCATGAACATGAATGAAAAATCCACACAAAAAGAAAAGCTTAACAAGAGCTTCATTTAGTAAGAAAAAAGAGACTTTAACGAAACATCACCAATGTAATAATTTATAATCAATTATCTTTCCACCAATCTCTCAATTCCAAATGTTTCAGAAAGTGATATTTCTGAAACGAAAAAGATCTTGTGGTCTCTTCATTTTATTTTATAAATTTTTAATGCATTTAAATTTGAAAGATTGCACTTTCTTACATGTCCCAAAACAAAAACAATATTTATGATCAATAGATAAATAAAGAAGGAAATAACAATCAAAGAGATCTCAGTTAAAGGTGATTGGTGGGCAATTTTTCTAGGTAGCAATTTTCCGTGCATTTGCACGGACATATCAAATTTAAATATTTCGTTAGTTCTTTCTTTAAATAAAAATTTTCTTGAACTATATTTTATCAGCCAGAGATTATTCTAGTTGATCCATGGCCGCGCGATTGGCGTTGTCGCTATGACATTGGCCTCTCACCTCAGTACCGGGTTCGGTTCTCATGTGGGTTTCGTGATGGTGGACGATCCGTGCTGGGCAGGTTTTCTCGGGGTTCTCCCATTTCCTCTGCACTTCTCCCACCATACATTCTCTTCATCTGTCGTTACTTCGGTGGATTAGTACAATAGACCTCCGGTCGCAGTGCTGGGCTTCCTTGCCACCCACATTCACCACGTAAACAAACATAAGTTGATCCATATTTTGTCTGTTTATTCTACTACTGTCAGAAAGCGAATAATGCACTCATTAAAAATAAATAATATCGTACAACCAGAAGTCAAAACAAATTTTTAAACATTGTAAATTTTGTGTTTGTCTTTATGCTTTCTGGATTTTATTATTGTAAATATTTTTTTTTTCAAAATTTAGATGAAATAATGCAATTGGAAAAGACCAAAAACTGCTTTAATATAAAATACGGAACCTTCTCTGCTGTTGAAGATAGTATTTTTGAATGCAGAAATGCTTATATTTTGATTTGAAGCCTTTTTCGAAAAACAAAATTGTGAAAAGAACATATTGAATCACTGTTTCATAACTTCTGAAATACGTATCTTTATTTATTTAAACATATATAAAAAAATAATAATCACTTATAAATCCAAAAGATGAACTATTAAAATAAACACATAATAATTTAGAAACGAATTTAGAGAAGAATATCAGTGCAATTCAGCTGAAACCCTTTTCCAGACCTGTTAATTTATGTGCATTTCGAGCCAAAAATATCCCAAAGGCACGGGTGCCCAGCCGGGGAGTCACGGCGCAGACTGCGCCATTGAAATTTGGGGGAAGGGGGGGTTCAAAAAAATTAAAATGTAAAAGTGGGTTTTTTTTTTGGTTGTCATTGAGATTTGGGGGGGGGGGGGTGGGTGTTAAGGTGTAGGGGGGTGGGCACATCTGCCAAAGGAACAGTAATTTTCTTGGTTTCATCCAAATAGAATTGCTTACTTCTTATTAGATCGTTCAATGAAAAATGTAGATTGTGAATAGTCTATTAATTAATTAATTCTATGTAGCATCGTTCATGCAGTAGTAATTATTTTCCAAAAATTTTTTTATCATAAGTTGCATTTCCAATTCTAATATGACAAAATAGTGAAATATTGGACCCGAAATAATGTAAGAATGAAGAAAGATAGCCCTACCTGTCACTAGTCACCCTACCACTAAAACAGGAGGACTTCAACTTTCTTCATTTGCGAAGTAAAAGATTTTTCTTTAAGTGCCAAATTTCCCTAATTTTTATCTTTTAAACTAGGGAAATATGTTTAGATGAAAATAAATCAACTTCATATGTTATAATGAGTACATGCCTTTCTTAATAGCTTTTACTTAGGGGATATGTAATAGCCAACACTGGGTTTAAACAGTCGCACAAAAAATGATCAACTATCTCTCTATTTATGGAACTTAATTCTTAGATGGGATCAAGCTATTCTAAATATATGTATTGTGTAACAGTTAAACTAATTTAACTGTTAACATTTAACAGTTAGTAAATATATTTTATTATTCTTTTGGTTTTATTAATAATGATAGAATATCCGCCATCTTAACTTACTTAATTTTTCAATGGATATGCTTGCCTTATTATCTCAGCTTTTCTCACTAAAACAAAGCCAACATTCCACTGATTATTATTATTATTATTGACGTGTCTTTTGTAAATAATTTTTCAAAATGTGAATTGTAAATAACTTATATTGCTTTGATGTTTCCAAACTACTTTTCCTGGAATATTATTATTATCAGAAGACTTAAAAACACTTAATTATTGTAACTAAAATTATGTTATAATGATTTTGGCAGAATTGAATGCTAGTGTTTCGCGTGCCTTCAGAATCAGGAAGTGAACTACTGTATTTGCGTAAGAGGAGTGTCTGGAAACTGCCATTACATGCGATGACGCCGCTACTTATAAGTAACTGTATAATAGTTTAAATTAAAAAACGAAGTTAAAAATATAAAATATTTTGCTTTTTCTGCATCATAATTTTATTATTAACAACACTTTTAATTACCTATAAAATCATAATATATTTTATAAGATTAAGAGTATGATCTACATTAGATCAGTATGTAAGATCTGTAATAATATCCAGTTTTATAAATGGATATAACTTACTTGTTGACAGATTGTAATATTGTTTAAAATTTTTGTTCTGTAATGTTTGGAAAATACATCTAACATTGTGAAGAAAATTTTGGTTGCTTGTAATATATATGTATTTAAAATCACCTAAATATACACAAAATGAAATAAAAAAAAATCTAATATTTTGGCTTTGTTATAATTATTTTGTCGGTTTTCTTCCTACTGCTATTGCAAATAATTAAGGTTTTAAAAGTTTATTGATTTTTCCTCTTACAAAAAAAAAAAAAAAAAAAAAAAAGCCCATATATTTTCAAAAAATTTAATTTTATGCGGAACTAAGGTATTAACGATGTTGGAGTTTTTACGTATAGTTTATTACAATGAATCATATTTATACAGTTGAGGCCATATTAAAACAGAATCTGGCCCTTCATGAAAGTTCTCTTGACTTCAGGAACTACAATGGAAAAAATTAGTTATGAATTTGTAAGCGTTGTTCAAACGCATTGCGAAAAGACAAAGGAACTACTTTCGAAACATTTCTTCATTTATTTTAATTTTTATATTCCAGTTTTCATTTTTTATAAATAAGTATTTACCTCTATACATTCAATCATTTCTTAAGTCATTTCTTTTGTGCTTCGGAAAACAAATTACCCCAGATTTCAATTTCTTACTATAATTGATAAGCCATCAATAAGAAAAGTCGCATAAAAAAATCTTAATTTAAAAATAAATAAAAAACACACAACAATAATAATAGAAATAAGATTCAAGAATTATTGGACAAGTAATAAAAATAAATTGTATTTATTGTGAAAACTATCAATATAAATTTCTAATTTTTTGACAGATTAAATATTAAAAATAAAAATATTAAAGCTTCGGGTCCAAAATATTGAATTTTCAAAATATTGAATTATTGTTCGATATTTCTTGCCTTGTCTAAGATATTGAACAGCCAAAGAAGGCCACGAATAATCCGCTACAAAACATTATGGACCAAATAACAGCGTAGAATTTTGGTAATGTAATTCTCAAACGTCTCCTGACGAAGACTGAAGAGACCGGGTCGAAATATCGAACTAATTTCACCTGGGAGTAGGGAAATCACTCATCGATATTTACATTATTTGTATATTTAATTGAGTTTGTTAAACTGCAGATTATGACACCCCCAATGGCCGCTCAATAGCCGGCGAACGTGGCACTATTTTGCAGATGGCGGATAATGTGAAACGAACAATTAACTAGTAAAAAGTAGAATGCTTATTTCACAATGGTTTTGCACGATCTTTTACTAGAAAAACTAACCCTCATCTGGCTAACTGCGATCTTGAAATAACAGTATGAATCAAGTCACCACGGCAGTCGGCCATTGGGAGTACCATGTTTTGCAGTATAGCCTAGGATTTGACTCTAAAAACATTGATTTGAGTTAATGTTATGGAATTGTTGAAGCTTTTATTCATTAAAGTATTTCAGCTTCTATTCCTTCTACTTTAAAACGAAATAAAAAACTGTTAAACAAAATGCTTAAATTTGGGGAAACGTAGTTCAAGTAAATGAGTTACATTAATTTCTATCTAGAATTTCTGTAACCTCTCTTACTGGGATGAATTTGTAAAGTCAAAGCAACCTAAATGAAAATCTGTAACCGACGAATCAACTTCCGAGCGTCTTTAGATTCCAACAATTATGAAACATGATGGCAAAGCATCTTTTAACAGAGATATATCATGAATTCTTTATATGCTTAGTCATTGTTGTAATTATGTAATAATTGTAATGCCATTATATCTAAATACAATGCCTGTGTTGTTGGAGAGTTCTACAATTGAGGAGTACTACGATAATTATCAAAATATTAAGCAATAAAACAATCTAGTAGTTTCAGAAAGACTCACGTTACATAGTGTTCATTGTTAGCACATAGTATTTTTTTGAACTGTATTGCAGCTATCCCTAAATTTGATATTTTGATTAAGAATCTATAAAAGATATTCTTTAAATATTTTTAGGTTATAGTTTTGAAAAACATTGGAAGCATCGGTTGATCCGATTCGGAAACAAGACAAGAGATTTAATAATTACTCAAGATGCCAATAGATTTTTATTACCACCCATTTAGTATCCCTTGTAGAGCAGTTCTGATGACTGCAAAGGAATTAAATATTGATTTAAACTGTAAGTCTATAGATATAACAGCAAGTGGTCCTTTAGTGTCCGAGTTGTTCAAAGTAAGTTAAATGAAAATACTTTCATTTATGTAACAGATATTGAAAATAGATTCTAATTTCGATGAATTTAATGAAATCTACAAATCTATTAAGTCTTACAACCATTTCTTTTCTGATGCTAATTTATTCCACTTATTATTTAAATAGTTAGTTTAGAACGAGTTTATCTTTGAATTCCTGTATTAGAAATCTTTATTATACAATTACAAAATTAAATATAAAAGCCATTTCCTCTCTGGCTGTTGGGTGGATGTGCTAAGATACATATTACAATTGAACTATATAAAATAGCTTTACTCAACTTTCGTTTTTATATTTAATGTTTCAATGAATTATTTAGAAGAAAAAAATTCTCGCGTTGCGATAATTTTTGAATGCTTCCAAAGTAAAATTAATCAGAAAATCAAAACAGTAAGTCATACTTTTCACATAATAACAAACGATAAAGCTTTCTATGTAGGAATGGAAATTAAGCAATAAAACATACATTTCTTAATCGGAAACGCAGTTTGAATTTTTATGCTTTAAAAAAAATTCATTGAGGCCGGCAAACGGCTGGCACAAGAATTTTGTCACTTATTTTTCATTAGTGATTTTTTTATTGTTCATTTTTTCTTTTGAGGCACCACTGCGCTTCCGATGATCATTCCTATTAGCCTCATTACGGAGACCTTGTTGTTTTACTGGTGACTGCTCCTGGCTGATGATCGCCAAAGAGCGTGAAACAGTTGTTCCATGATGTCACTTGATAAACAATTTGGTCTCACCCATTGTTGTTTATACATTTCTTAAGTTAAGATCTAAAACCAAAAAAAGAAATTAATTTTTAAAACAAAAGTAGAGAGATCTTTTAGGGCCAAAATTACCTTCTACATTAGTTTGTAAAGAAAGAAAAGCTTCATTCCTTGAATAATCTTTCAGGTAATTCTCCAAACTCTTAAATTCACTAACCTCATATCTTAATGACAATAATATTTTTAAAATTGAATATAATTTTGTAGCTAAATATTCTACTACAGTCTTCATTAACTCTCTTCTGATTTCATTTCTATTTAGATCAATCCCCAACACAGCGTGCCCACAATAGATGATGATGGATTTGTCTTATGGGAAAGGTAAACCAATAATTTTAAAAATATGTTAATCATTCTTCTATTTGTACAGTGAAATCGAATAACACACATAGAATACAGTGAAACCTGTCAAGTTGACCACCTTTATAAGTTGACCACCTGTCTAAGTTGACCTAATTGACCAGGAACGGAATGGCTTAATTACTTTAACATTGAGTGAACCCTTTATAAGTTGACCACCTGTCTAACTTGTATGTTGACCAAGTAATTAGGTAGAATTTGTCGTAAAGCATAGCTCAAAACCTTTGTAAGTTGACCACTTCCAGAATTTTAGTATAGTATGTGTTAAGAACTATACTTTCCAGTATAGTATGTGTGAAGTACAAAACCCTTAATACGTACACTAAGTTTATTATACCCATGCAAAATATATTACTGTAATAATAAATTGAGTTTCATAATTAAATTAACTTGTTTCTGTTTAACTTACTACTGTAGTACATACAGTAGTAACTATGACAAAATCCAATAATTGGAGTGCTCAGAAGCCAATCAGTGTAAGTCATTTTTTTTTTAAAATTGAATTTTTTTCTGCAGGTCATACTCTAATGTTTATACTTTCGGTTGATATAGTGCCCAAATCACTCCTCCAAGTGTATAGTTATGTTATCTTTCAATTAAAAATTCATTCTTCAAATTTACAAACATTATTATTTTTTGGTACGTAATTTAAAAAAAAAACTATTTCATTTTTTGGTTTGACTTACACTGACTGGCTTCTGAGCACTCCAATTAATACATATGTATAATTAATGTTTAACCCTAATAAGCAATATTATTCCTATTTTGTATCATTTTGATTTCATATTTTTTTTTAATTTTGCAGTAATATACTATGTATATGTATAGTAGTAGTATGTAGATGATAAAATATGAAAATCAAAAAGTAAGTATTGACCCTTGGTAAGTTGACCACCTGTCTAAGTTGACCACGAAAACGTGGAACCACTGGGTGGTCAACTTAGCAGGTTTCACTGTATATGGAGAATTATTAATTCAGTTATATATATGAAATAAACAGTCATAACAATTTACTAATAAACTCCTACGGTATAGAACTGGACATTAAAATTAAAATAATAATTAATCAATGGTGAAATATTTGCTGATGCTTAATGGAAATAACATATTTAAAAAAAAAAAAAAAAAAAAAAAAAAAACAGCAGAAAATGGGTATTTTTTAAAAAAGAAATGCGTTTTTTCTTCTTCTTCCTGTTGCCCTTAATATTGCTGTTGATAAGTCTTAAGCTACGAGTTTAATTACCTGTAAGTTTTCTTGGTCACGATGTACAAAGGTAGGAGATAAAAAAAAAATCTTTATGATTGTGTGCTGAGGACGAGCTTTTTTGATCCCCTATTTTTTTTTTACTATGATTGTTTGTAATTTATACGAACAGCACAGTGGTTCCACACTGGTTATTTGGAAATTTCATATTAATGGATGATTATGCTCGCGTTCAAACCAAACAAGAAAATAATATCAATATACATGGGTTTAAATTCCTGAGTCCCAAAAGAATATCTATGGAAAACTCTAGAAAGATGTCTTGCTGTCCCCTTATCTCCCAACCTCTTTTGAGTTCTTAAAATCCTATTATTGGCAAGTGGCAATTATTGCTTTCCCATTCTCTAAATCTTAGCACATAATTCCTAAATTTTGCTAAATGTAAATTTAAGCTTTGATTGAGTAACTGCAAAAATGTATGTTTCCGTAATCAGATAGGCTACAGATGGAAAAGAAACAAAACGAAACAAATCCTCCTACTTTTAATCGTAATATGGTCTAAAATAAAGTGAAGTGAAATTCTTGAATAAATAATTCAGAGCAGTAAATTAAGCAAATAAAAGCATTTTGATGAAAGCTTCCAAAACATAAGAATAACAGAAAATATTGATCGATTTTATGAAAATGTGTTGATTAGCAATGAATATGGGAATGTAAAATTATTTCTGAAAGTATTCTGTAATCTTAAGCTGTATATTTAACCTATCAAGATTCTTCTCTTTTGCTTTATGACTCTCTCCCGATTTATGGTCTTGATTTATAGTCTTTGAATTCACTTTACAATTGGTAGCTTATTTATCTCTTGTACTAATGTACCTTTGCTGTTTCTTGTTAGACATTACTTTTTTTCTGCCAATTAAGTGACTAAATCTGAAATTACTTTATTTTTCCCAGCCGTGCAATTTCTTCTTATTTAGCGAATAAATACTCCACTTCTGAGACTCTGTATCCTAAGGCCCCTGAACCTAGAGCAACTGTGGACCGGATGCTTTATTTCGATATGGGAACCTTATTCCGGGCTTTTGCTGACTTTTATGTAAGCATTTTATTCTGATATTTTTCTTCATTGTTCCTCAAACTTTTCTTGTTCACTTTTCACATTGCGAAGCAATCTTCTCCATTTTCTTGAAAATTTATATTTAATTTCATAACTTAGAACAAGTGAAAAGTTCTCTGGAGAGAAAACTTCAATGACGGATCTCCGTCGACTTCAACAGAAAATAAGATGGCCTTACAAAGAAGTCTAGACACCAATAGTCCTTGTCAACTATATATATATATAAATATATTTAGGGTGGTACTGAAACGGTTGGCCATACTTGAAGGCCCGATGCAATGTAGCAAAATAACAATAAAAGTCCATATGAACATGGATGCGGAAATGCTTTATTCAGGTGCTACAGAATGATTAACATGCCTATGCTATGGTGTAGCCACTGTGAGATGAGGTGTTCGAAATTATCTCTATCAGCAGCAATATATACCTTACACTGTCGTCGTGAGAATTGTCAGGGGTATCCTGAAACGTTGTAGACCCATCCACAATGCTTGAACATTGGGAACAGATGTAACATACACTAGCGTTTTCAGGTTGCCCCAGAGAAAATGTTCAGAGGATTTAGGTCGGGAGGAAAGTGTATGCCAAAGCTTTTGGTCCTACTCTGCCAATCCTACTGCCAGGACTACACCATAGCCTATGTACGTATTAAGCATTTTGTAAAATCTGAATATAGCATTTCTGCATCCGTATTGATATGGACTTTTTTCGTTATTTTGCTATGTTGCAAAGGACCTTCAAGTTTGGTCAACTATTTCAGGACCACCCTGTAAATTTAAGATGCAATCATGTTTTATCTGTAAAGTGGCTAATATGCATTTTTCAATCAAACAAAAGTAAACAAATAACCTCGTATCTAAACCTCGGAAGATATACATTTATCGGGTCTTTTGCAAGCCTCACCCCTATTTCATAATGAGAAAAAATGCATCCTCCACCCCTCAATTGCATGTAATGTCTTAGCAAACTTCCCACTTAAAAAAAAGAAAGAAAGAAAGAAAGAAAAAGTACTGGGAAATAGGATTCTCTGAATGATTTTCTACGAGTCGACATTTCCATGCCTTTACTTGCTCAATGACTTGGTGGAGGTACCTGATGAATTAATGAAGCAAAATAGTGCCTTATGCAATTGTATTGTGTAATCATGAACTGCTAAGTTCCGACATGAGTATTTTTTCCACTTATCCAACAACATGGACTCAAATATTAAAATTTAAGGAAAACCTCATTCCTGCCATCTGCTTTATTTCACTTACCATATTGTGTCTGCCCTATCTGCTTAGCATACGTCTGCTGATTTCATCACCAATTATTAGTTAATCACTGAATTATAATGACTTAAAAAATGCTTCTGAGGAGGAGAATAGAAATTCAGTATCTTAGTAAATATAAAATGATAAATATAAGTTATTCCACATAATGACTTAGTTCTCACATTATCACTTAAGTGGAACAATTTCTGATTACCCGATAGCTCTTACTAAGATTTATTCAACTCTTTATTTAATGAGACGACAAATCTTGCCTAGTATACTGTTGAAAATGATAATTGTAGGGTACTGCTAATACAAATACTATTTCCTTCCATAATGGCTTGAATCAAAAAGAGTTAATTACCTTTTACCCTGAGAAATCAATCTGTACTTAAAGAAACGTCTAACTTAATAGGCTACGTAACAAAATAGTAGATGTAATTATATACTGCAGGCAGTAAATGCAAAAATAAGAATATATTACTCTACTTCATTATTTTTGTAATTTGTGAGATAATGGTAATTTCAAAGTTTTGACAGAATAAATTACTATGAAAACGTGTACTTACTACATGGAAAGCCATCAAACTCCAACGAAACCAGGAAAAATAAAACTTGTCAATATGTGGCGATGCAGAATCTTGTGACAAATAAGAAATAATTACAAATCTCGTCTTCATCATGGACATTTAATTCTTACTAGTTGCGACCCGTGAAATATTTACGGAAGTAAAACAAATTCCACATTTTTGAAAAACACAAGATTGAAAAATATGTTCTAAGCTAATTTTTTTGGAAGCCATGACTTCCACAACAGCCCATATGAAATTTGAATATCAGCTTATTTGTTAAAAATAATATTACAATATTGTTAAAATAAAAGAAAAAAAATTGATTTACCACTTTCGTAGTAGCCAGCGCTGCGGTTTCTCGTTATGAAACATAATGACAACCTGCTGCCCTAAAAGAATAGGCTCGTCGAAATTGAGGCAATATTAACGGAAGTAAAACAAATGCCACATTTTTGAAATACCCTGAAATTTTTGAAAAACACAAGATTGAAAAAGATGTTCTAAGCTCATTTTTTAAAAGCCATGACTTCCGCAACAGTCCACATATAATTTGAATGACTAAGGCAAATTTTGTTAAAATAAAAAAAAATATTTACCAGTTTCAACAATAATAATAACAATAAAGAATGTCCAACAGCCAATACCAATAATCCTGTCTGGACAACAATGACGGCACGTGCATTGTCATTGTCCCCCACTTGTTGATTAATGAGGGAGTGGCTACACAGCCGAAATTATGTAAAAACCGAGGTTTTACAAACTCTCTGATAAATTTTGACGAGTAAACTTCATGCATTTCAGGGTAAACTTCATTTATGTGGGAAAGAATATTTCAATACGCTGATAATAATTGTGTAATCGCGATCCGTTGCCGTGAAGTGGGACGAATATTAGAGACGCCATCTTTAAACATGGGCGTGACGTCATGCCTGACGTGTTCCAACGCTGCACTGTGATTGGTTATTTCAAATTACAAATTTACAAAGATCGTACAACTTTTGCCTATTAATAGGATGACTAGTTGCGACCCGTGAAATATTCAGGAAATGAAACAAATTCAACATTTTTGAAAAACACAAGATTGATTATTTATTTCGTTATTATCTTATTATTTTTTTTTTTTATCTAAGTATGTTATTTATTTTTTCCCATAAATTTTTAGGTGATTGAAGAATTTTTCTTCGAGTTTCAAAATAATATTTTTTTTGTATTTCCTAATTTTTTGTTTTAACATATTTCTATATTTTCTTTATTTCAATTTATAATTTGTATTTGTTGGATTATTTTTAGTTTGTTTAAATAGTTTATCTTTAATATTTATCTCATTTATCTCTTCAGTAATCCATGGTTGTTGCTTTCTATTTTTTTTTTTCAGTTCAATCTTATATTTAATTTCTTTATTATATTTGCTGTTATAAACAATAGTTAATATTTTATCATAAAATTCTTTAAAATCTTGATAATCTATATTTGAAACCATTGTTTCAATGGTAGGTATGTAGGTACACACTATATTTAATAAGTCACGAAAACGTTATTTTCCGGTTATGAAATATTATAACGTGTTACAAAATAATAAAACGTGTTATAAACTACACGAATATTATAATATAAAAACGCAAAATTTCTCAATTATTTCACAAAAGTCTCGCAAAAAAAAGAATGCTACCTTCCATTACTGAAACTTCACTACGAATGAGTTTTGATCAAAAGAATGGAGCGTGCGTCAATCGATTGCCTCCCTCTTTTGATCAAACGATTGACCGTCTAGGGCTAAAGATTGAAGGGTTATTTGAAGCGTGCGCCAAGATTGACCCAACCGTTTGATCAATATGATTGACCGTCTAGGGCCACCTTTAACTTTCTTAATCCTCTCACTTCCATCTTACCTTCCCTCATCATGTCGTCCTAAATGTTGTCTATGTCCTATATGTTT
Source organism: Thereuonema tuberculata (assembly GCA_023159025.1). Taxonomy (NCBI): domain Eukaryota; kingdom Metazoa; phylum Arthropoda; class Chilopoda; order Scutigeromorpha; family Scutigeridae; genus Thereuonema; species Thereuonema tuberculata. The sequence goes on from JAFIDM010009631.1 coordinate 350,633,260, forward strand.
GTGCCGTCCCTGATGAAGGAATACGCACAGTATTCCGAAACTGTCGGATTATTACCATATATAATTCTCTCAACTTTTTGTAAGTAAGTGCGTTTTATTTATTTCCATTTTCTCTATTTCATTTCACGCACGTTAAGCCTCCTTAGGAAATGAAAGCTTTGGGAATGGTCCCTAATTAAAGAAAGCTCAGTTCACATTAGGAAGTGTAAGTAAATAAGGCATTTTCTTTAATTATCATGTTTTCAGTCATGAAATCTTTTTATCTGGATTGCTTTTTTGTAATAAATATTTATCTTATTTACTTACATTTCCTATTGTGAACTGAGCTTTCTTTGATTAGGGATCATTTCCAAAGCATTCATTTCCTATTCTAAAACTACAGCCCATACAAACAAATATCATAGAATATTTTCGACTCAAAATGACCTTTGGAACCCATATCTCTTCGATTTGTCTACTATTTCCGAAATACCCTGTATAATGTAAACATAGAATACGAAGAAGAATAAACAAAAGTCACATGCCGAGTTTTTAATTTCATTTGTGCTGTTCAGTCCTAAGGTGCTCTTAGTTAGTCATGCTATTGCAAGCTCTTATTAGATTCTGTGTAAAGAACCGATACAATCTCACTATTTCCCTGAAAATGCTTGTTTTTATCTCTTTCATTGCAATATAATATAAATAGACATTATTAAGCTATTGGAAAGGGAAAGCTGCCCCACAAACTCCTAAATGTAAATAAGGGCAAATGGGAGAAAATATTCAACATTCAAGCAAAGTTATGAAAAAATTTATGAAAATTACCTTCAGGGGAAAATTTCTAAAATTACCTGCTTCAGCAATGTTTGATTCGGTTTCTGTGTATCCAGTAGAAAATTTCTGACTAGTGTACATTTTAGTTCTAAATATACTGACACAAATGGAACTCCCAACACCAAGAAGGAGTTATGCTAGATGAATGAAAGATATTTGTCTAATTGAGTTATTACATTGAAACCAGTTTACATTGAAACGTTAGCTGCAGTGCCATATGAAAGTTGAATGTCGTCTTCCTCGCTACCACTGTAGTCACCTCCAAGCAAATGAATGCAAATCACTTTTCTGATGTAAATGTTTGCTGTCATGATATTAAGGATAACTACCGGAGGGGCCCTGTTATCATACAAAATCCCTCCTCATACGGTAAAGCCTTGGGTAGGTCCGGTATGTTGACAACAGATGCAGCTTGCCAACAGATGTTCACCAGACCTCCTCCTGACCTGTTTACATCCGTCACTGGTACCGATGCAGAAACGGCTGTGTTCATGAATACCACAGAGTTCCATTCTGGCCTCCAATGGGCTCTTGAGTGACAGCACTGAAGACAAATTGAAAGGTGGGCAGGAGTGAGTGGCAAATACACCACTGATGTCTAGAGCGAAGCCAATATCCAGTAGGCAATTCAGAATAGTTCGTCTGGTGACACCGGGTCTCACTGTGGCTCGAATTTCCCCTGCAGATCCCCTGGGATCCAAATTTACCCACCGATCTACCCAACTTTCTTCTCTCACTCCAGTGGATTGGTAGGGCCCGGCCCCCGGTAATCTGGTAGCAGTGCTTCCCGGAACATTGCTGCTGACAGTTTTACATGGTGGAGACTTCTCAACCCATGCTTGCTGCAATCTCACAAAATGAAAATCCACCCTCTCAAAGGCCTACCACACGGCCTCATTCAAAGTGAGCTAAATGCCGATAAGCAGTTCATTGTCACCTTTGAGGCATTTTGTTTAGTCATAGCAGTCATTACCACGGCCTTTCACAATGACATTAATACTTAGGAGCAGCTTTACACATGCGTAATGGAAATTACAGCTCTACACATGAAAATTCCATTACGCAATTACCATAGGCTACATGCAAGTTGTGATGCTGAAACTGGTATCAGTGTAATAACTCATGTAGGTAAATATTGTGTGTAATTTTATTCACTTATTATAACCTTGTCTTGGTATTGGGATTTCCATTTTCATCATTGTAGGATCTTGAAAAATAAAATAACTGAGAAAAAAACAAAAACAAAAAACAAATGGACTAAAGTAATTCCTAGGACTCCAGAAACTGACAGCACAACCAAGTATCACTCCCACATTTTCCTAACGTAAGTAAGAGTAGGTACAGTAAGATATTTTAATTGTTGAAAATTATGGATTGTTATATTACTTATAGACCAATCAAAGTTTACTCTACATTTAAGTAACTATTTAAAAGTATAATATTGCAACAATAAAACTGCCTCTGATATATATATATATATTCAGTATCCACAGGTGATGTTTGAAGAAGCACCCAAAAAAGGGATAGTGAGGCGCCTTTACGATGCACTAGAATTTCTGAATGCTTATCTTGATAGGTCCAAGTATGTTGCTGGAAATAACTTATCCATAGCTGATCTTAGCATAGTAGCAACAGTCTCAACAATTGAGGTAAGCAGAACAGTGTGGTCGGGAAGTTCTTGTACCCCTTAATTGGAAGTCATATTTTAAGAAAATGTTTACACATTAAGTGTCCAATGCATCTGTGTGTTTGCCATCGTGATGTACACACAAGTTCATATGCCACCACGTCCTTCTTGACATTTTTTGGAGCATGTCCGGTGTGATGGTTCGAAATGCACCCTCAACTGCATTGTGCAATTCTTCTTTTTGTAGCATAACGACGTTCAGACACATAGGCCTTGATGCAGTAGCGTAGCTAGAGGATTGGGGGCCCCGGGGCAACAAGTGATTATGGTTTCGTAAAAAAAAAATCCCCCTTCGTTCGGGAGCCCCTTTGCTCATGGGCCCCGGGGCACTGCCCCGGTGGTAGCTACGGCCCTGCCTTGATGATTCCCCAGAATGAGTTGTCAGGCAGCGTGAGGTCAGGACTTCGGGGTGGCTATTTCAATGGAGCTGGCAATGTTGAAGTATCACTACAAATCCAGCATTCTGCAAAATGTTCATGAAGAAACCCCCACAGTAAGAGCGAAGTGAACAGGTGCCCCGTCCTGCTGTAGCCATACGCATTCCATGTCTTCAAGCTGTGGGATTAATCATGTTTGTAAATGTATAAATAAGTTTCGCCTTTAACATGACCATCAAAAAAATATGGTCCAAACAAAATACATAATAGGAGGTATGGGAACTTCCCGGCCACACTGTAGATTCAAAGAATTAGTGCTGTGCTGCTTAAATGATTTTCTAATCATTTTAAGCTAATATTTTTCAAAATGTATTTCTTTGTAAAGAATATTTGAAAGAAACCAATGCAATGTTATAATATATTAGCATTAATCTTATTCTTTTTCTTCTTCATATAAAAATAGTAAAAAAAAAAAAAATAGACAATGAACTTTTTAGAAATGCATATAATTGTGAAATTAACTTTTTCTTTTAAGCTAAGTATTAACATATAATTAATCCGTTATAAATACATTCATTAGGATTCGTCCATTAATTACGTGAGGTCAAAAGGGGGAGGGGGTACGGCAAAATCTCACCAAATCTCACCAAGGGGTAGGGGGGGGGGGTCAACGAAAATCTCACGTCAACTTTTTCATTCAGAAAATATACGTATAAAGATTATAACATTTTTGTAATATAGGCTTTTTGAACTTTTTTGATTTTTTGACTTTTTGAAATCTCACGTGTGTGTGGGTGGGAGGAGTCCCACAACATCTCACCAAATCTCATGAAGGGGGAGGGGGGGGGGTCCAAATTTTTTAAAAAACACTTCACATAATTAATGGACGGCCCCTTACTGAAGTTTGTTTGATAATTTTCATTGAAATGTTCTGTGTAATCGTACTAAACTGACATTTGATACATATTCACTTTACTTTTACTTTGATATAATGATATATACTCATGGACAAAAAAATTAGCGCACCAAGAAATAATTGCGGGATCGTAACGAAACTTGCAATGAAGGTACATGTCGGGGAGATATGCAAATGATTAGAAATGCAGCGTGATTGCACATTACGTATAGCCGGTAGAGGGCGTTGAACATCGTATTCTGTGGAGTATAAAACAGGTAACCAAAGCTTGTTTGAGTGTGCTGAATCATTTACAAAGGAAGAGCTGAGGTAGACATGCCATTACGCCGTGTTCGAAGACAGTATACACAGTTGTCGCAGTTTGAGAGAGGGAGAATCGTCGGGATGATGGAAGCTGGGTGGTCAGCTAGGCGAGTAGCTCGTCAATTAGGCCGCTCTGATTGTGTTGTGAGGAGGTGTTGGGCCCAGTGGACCCGAGAGATGTCATGTACACGAAGACCAGGCTCAGGACACCCTCGACAGACCAGTCGTCGAGAAGACCGCCACATAGTCAGAAATGCACGCTTACAGCCAACTGCTTCATCAGCCGCCATCCAGGCACAGGTAGCACCTTCACTAGGGGCCGCTGTGTCTTCTCGAAACATACGAAGGCGCCTGGCTGAAGGACAGTTGGTATCGCGGCGCCCATTACGTGTGCTGCCCTTGACGCCCATCCATCGACGCCTCCGTTTGGAGTTTTGCCGCGCACGAGGAAACTGGACTGCAGCGGAATGGAACCAGGTCGTCTTTAGCGACGAATCCAGATTCAATCTCGGCAGTGATGACAATCGTGTTCGTGTGTGGAGAGCCCGTGGTGAACGCTTCAATCCTGCCTTTGCTGTACAGCGACACACCGCTCCCACAGCTGGTGTGATGGTATGGGGTGCCATTGCCTACAATACACGGTCACCCCTAGTATTGTTCCGTGGCACCATGACAGCCCAGCGGTATGTTCATGAAATCCTGCAACCACATGTGTTGCCACTCATGCAACGGCTCCCAGGAGCCATTTTTCAACAAGACAATGCTCGGCCTCATACGGCAAGGGTGTCACAAGACTGTCTCCGCACTGTTACTACCCTTCCTTGGCCTGCCCGATCCCCAGATTTGTCTCCAATCGAGCACATATGGGATCATTTGGGACGACGAGTTGGGCATCCCACGAGTTTGAACGAACTAGAGGCAAGGTTACAGCAAATATGGAACGAAATGTCTCAAGACATCATACAGAACTTGTATGACTCAATGCCCGATCGTATCGCATCGTGCATTCGCGCTAGAGGGGGTCCAACGGAGTATTAACTCCTCCGTTCTTTTGCCTTTTTCTCTGAAATAAATTATCCTTTTTCTTTGATTTTCTTATCATTTACTTATATCAGAGTAGTCATTACGTATGTAAATTTTCGTTTCATTTTGACGACTCCTTCTTGGTGCGCTAATTTTTTTGTCCATGAGTGTACTTGGCAGTTTGCTTGTAATGCAAATATAAACAATTACAAAAATACTTTTAAGAGTCCTGATACATTCATTATTATTGTATATTAATACACTTCGGTTTTTAATGAACGATTAAGGAAGCTGGTACATTTGCATTGTTTTAAATTCCTTCTACAATTTACTACCAGGTTTCTGATGTGGATTTCTCTTCGTTCAACAACATTCTTCCATGGTTAGAGACCCTGAAAAGAGAACTTCCTTATTTTCAAGAGGTGAATTCAGAAGGATTGGAGTTATTTAAAAAATGGACCGAAAATCTTCAAAGTGATGATTAAAAAGGTGCAGATTAAGTATTCTTTTCACCATTATTTTACTTTACTGTTTATGTTTGATGACAATCATTTTCACTAAAATGTAACTTATTGAGAAAAAAAAAAGAAAAAAAAAGTTGCTAAAGTCTTTATAAATGTAACTTCATTATTTATATAATAAAACTTCATTGTGGAATAGCAATAATTTTAGAATTAATAAAATCAGTTTAGATTTTCAATCTTGAAGACTATTTTGTTGAAAAAATGATAAAGGTAAGCAAAGGAATTTCAGGTTTAAAACAGGTCTGTGTATTTAAACTTTGTGATCATTGCCTGAATAAACCCAAGTCATTTCATATAATTTTGGAGTGCTGAATCCGAGAATGAATTCCTTTTTTTATCCCCTTTAACATAAGGATTTTGGTAAAAAACTAATAATGGGTCTTCTTGACTAGTTTAAGAAACTTAAACATATGGGAGTGTAATGGGGGCGGTTCAAACAAATTCATCAATCAGTAATGAAAATATGATGTCATTGTGAGTATCAATACAACTGATAGTCTACCCAATCTATTTCTTGTACAATCCAGAAATTTCGTATATGCTCCTCCTCTACCGTTTTCACTCTTCCAGTACATTCTGAAAAATTAGCACAGTGAAAATTCTGGAAAAAAACTAGATTATAGGTCTGGATGCAATAAATATGCATAAATTTTAATAATTCGATGCTTTATTAAAGATTACTTTCAAAAAATGAACTCACATAAACATGAAATTTTAAATGACAAAATATTGGTAGGTGATAGAATTTTCGGGCATCGATTTTGGTCTTGGCACGCTATAATTACCCTAGACGCCTAGAACATTAAAAATATTTGCTGCAATGAAATCTCACAAGACTAGTATAAGACCTAAAAATCTGTGAACTGGAAGTTACATATAAGCAACATAAAAGACCTGCACATGAAGAGAGATCTTGAGAAATGCCAATCCAAACACTGCAAGATCGACAAAGGAAGCCCGATTCTTGAGAATGAAGAGAAAGGTAAATTAAGAAACCAGGAGGGTCAATCCATATGAAATCAACCAATAAAAAAATAATTTGTTGCTGGCATATTTTATTTTATTTTTTATAGTACATTTTCTATTTATATATACATTTGGGAATACAAAACGATTTTTTAAAAAATTTATTATTATTACTTTGGCTTTTATCGGCCATTTTGTATGTGAGGGTCGGCCGTTTTTGGCGTTTTCAGAGGTTAGCGATAAGTTAAATAACTTTTTTGTTTATTAAGATATTAACTTGAAATAAAAACCATCTTATTCTAAATGAAACCATCTACAAATCATGTTATGACCAAAAATGTGGTAAGTTGTAAGGAAATAACCTAAAATTTAACTAGAAAAATGTGTTTTCGATTAGAATAAATTGAAGATTTAGGGAATTTTTTTTCAAAGAAGGGATTAAAACACAACTTTAATGTTTTTTCCCCTTAAAAATATAAAAGAAGACTTAAAAAAAATTTGATACCTTTTAAATTCCACCTTTAGGTTTTACATGCCTTCAAATATCGCAATTTGTCTAAAATTGCCGATTTTCAAACAGGCTTATCTCAAATAGGGGCTGAATCAAAAAATCTGAAATTTTCAAAAAAATACTCTTCTAGTATCTGGTAATAACCACATGAAATTTCATCATGGGGTTTTAATCAGAAGTATTTTTTTTTTGATTAAAGAAAAAAGCAAAAATACACAGTACGATGCACATTGACGCAGACTCCTAAAGTGTTAAAACAATTAAAAAAACACACCTAATAAACTAAATAAATAATAAAATAAACATTTTTTTTTTACTAAAGGAGCATTTTATTTTTTATATATCTTCAGTCAAATGTTTTTAAAAGCAGTGCACAGTCACGGTGCTATGGTCCAAACAGTCACTTATAACAGAAAGGCTTCTGTGGCTCATTTCACCATCATGCAGCTCATAAAATGGTGCAAGGTAACTTGAGGGTTACTCCAATGGTAGCTCTGTTTGCACATTTTGTACATATAGGCCTAGAATAGGTTAGTTTATTAGGTGTGTTTTTTTAAGTGTTTTGACCCTTTAGGAGTCTGCGTCAATGTGCGTCGTACTGTGTATTTTTGCTTTTTTCTTTAATTAAAAAAAAATACTTCTGATTAAAACACAATGATGAAATTTCAAAATCCAGAGCTACCATTGGAGTAATCCTCAAGTTACCTTGCACCCTTTTATGAGCTGCATGATGGTGAAATGAGCCACAGAAGCCTTTCTGTTATAAGTGACTGTTTGGACCATAGTACCGTGACTGCTGTGCACTGCTTTCAAAAACATTTGACTTAAGATATATATAAAAAAAATGCTCCTTTAGTAAAAAAAAAAAAATGTTTATTTTATTATTTATTTAGTTTATTAGGTGTGTTTTTTAAGTGTTTTAACACTTTAGGACAGTGGTCCCCAACCTTTTTATCGCCGCGGACCGGTCAATGTTTAATAATTTTACCGCGGCCCTGGGGGGGGGGGGGG
>JAFIDM010009631.1:350641490-350669724 GCA_023159025.1 Thereuonema tuberculata
GGGGGGGGGGGGGGGAACGTTGAATGTTTATATTTTAGATTGTTTTGATTTTATAATTATAATTTAATTGTATTTAAATTTGTGCCTTCAAAATAAAATACAGTTACACCAAAAAATGAATATAAAGTGATTTAACATTTTAACTCACCAGCACGCTAAATCACTGAGAACCCTGAGCTTGTTTCTCTGCAACGAGACGGTTCCATCTGGGGGTGTTAGGAGACAATGACACCTGAAGTGTGTTGCTTATGTCCAGTTTTTTCCGTTGTTTTGTTTTGGTTGCTGTCACTGCAGAAAACCCCGCTTCACACAGATAGGATGTCGGAAATGGCAATATGGATTTAAGTGCTGTGGTGGTAATCTCAGGGTATTCCGCCATGCTTTAATCCAGAACACCGGCAGAGTTGTTGTCTCGAACGTAGTTTTAAGGCCATCGTCATTTTCAATCTCCAGCAGTAGATCTTCTTCTTGCACAGACAGACTAGATTCGCCTGATTTGTTGACAAATGGGTCGCGGATCCATTCCTTACTTTTCGTGGGTCTTTTGTGGTTGGAAAGTAGCGCTCGAAATCTTTTAAAAGCAAAGACAGATGATCATGCACCAACTGGGAGAATGAATGCTCAAGCTCAGTCTCGCCTAAAATCCCCGCTAATGTCTGAAACATGTCCAAAATGCCTCTGTTCACGCGCCTTCCCCACAACTCCAGTTTGGCTTTAAATGTAGCTACATTGTCTGCCAACTTGAAAACAGTTGTCATTTTCTCCTGAAGGGACAGATTGAGTTCATTGAGCAGGCTGAATATGTCATACTGGTAAGCCAGTTTTGCGACCCATACCTTGTCACTGAAATGTGCTGCCAGCGGTGACTTCTTTTCTGAGAGAAATCTTTGCAATGGCTCTCGTAATTCAAATACTTTGGTTAGCGATTTTCCTCTGGATAACCATCTTATTTCTGTGAATAAGAGAAGGCATCTGTGCTCTGCGTCCATCTCCTCACAAAGCTGCTCACACAGGCGCGACTTAAGGAGGTGTGCTTTGATGTAGTTAATAACACCCTTAATGACATTAATCAATACGCTGTTAAATTCCGGTGACATTTTTCGGCTTGTCACCGACACAAAAGGACCATTTTAGTTGTCCTGATATATAATCATCCAGTGGCTTGAACAGTTCTGCTCCTGTGGTGTTGGTTGGCAAAGATAGTGCACTAACAAATCCTCATGCACATTCTACTGATAAACAAATACACATAAATCGCACATAAACAAATAGTATTGCCTTGTTGTCGATATCTGTAGATTCGTCAACCTGGAATGCGTACCACGGTGATCTATTAATCCTCTCCAACAATTGTGTCTCAATATGTCTTCGGCTATTTCCTCAATGCGCCTCGTCACAGTGCTAGCCGACGAAGGTACATGTGCTATTTTTTCACAGCAGCCTCTCCTAGAAGTTCACGGCAAATGTCTTTAGTGGAGGGCAAGATCAATTCTTCACCGATAGTGAATGGCTTTTTAGCCTTAGCAATACGGTTCGCCACCAAATATGATGCTCTCAGTACATTCTCCTTTATTGATGTGGTGGTCCTCAGAAATTTGTCCTTCTGTCCTTCGTATTCCAGTTTTTTTTCTTTCAAAATACTCCACGGGCTTGTCTTTTAATCCAGGGTGCTTGGCGTTCAAGTGGCGAAGCAGTTTTGAAGGTTTCATTGCCTCATTAGAGAGCCAGTCGCCGCAAACTACGCAGAGCGGGGTTGGTGTGTGGGAATCACCTGTCCCGATAAATCCATATTTCAAGTAGGACTCATAGTACTGTCTGTTAACAGTTTTAAGTTTCTTTGATGTTGAAGGGCCTTTTCTTTTTCCCAAGGAAACTTCCTAACGACGTCTGTTTCGTACTTATTTTTGCTAATTTGTGGGTTAAATTTGAGCAAACACAATATACACGTACAAGTACCGGTGAACAGAGAGAAGAGCGATACACACCTTCTCTCCACCAAAGCTACAACGCCACTGCCGCTTGCAACCGCTCAGCTCCCGATATCACGATATTTTGCGCCTGCACAAATCTTGTCGGTAAGGCAGTCGCTAAAAACCAGTCTCTGGTTGCCTCTGTTGGAAGGTTGTTAAAATAAAATAAAATTAGTGTATATAGACGCTATGCTAATATTTGAGTTAATATTTCATTTAAATTGACAAACACTTAGACATGTTGCAATATTTCCGTTTACTCATTTAATTAATTAATTAATACATACTGCGGTGTAACAATGTAACAAGTAGTGTGCGAAGGTTAATACATTATTATTAAAAATATATTTCAATATAACCTAAAAAGTTATTGCCTGAAAAAGTAAAAATATTAGTTTAAATATTTACACAGTATTTGATTTAAATCCTGAAAGAATGATAATAATATTAAATCGTCTACTGTTTAATTTGGAGTGTCTTAAGAATCGTTAATTTGACAGTTGGCTTTTGACGGGATAGGGACTGCCTTACCGACAATATTTGCGCATGGGCAAAATATAATGATATTGGTGCAGTTTTTGGTGACGTCTCTCAGTTCCCGTTAACCTCTCGTCCATGGAAAGTCGCACAAATCCAAGAGAAATACACCACAGTAAATAAAATGGAAATAATGTTTCTTGGGTGGCCCGGTACCAAATGATCTACGGACCGGGGGTTGGGGATCACTGCTTTAGGAGTCAGCGTCAATGTGCATCGTACTGTGTATTTTTGCTTTTTTCTTTAATTAAAAAAAAAATACTTCTGATTAAAACCCCATGATGAAATTTCATGTGGTTATTACCAGATACTAGAAGAGTATTTTTGAAAATTTCAGATTTTTTGATTCAGCCCCTATTGGAGATAAGCCTGTTTGAAAATCGGCAATTTTGGACAAATTGCGATATTTGAAGGCATGTAAAACCTAAAGGTGGCATTTAAAAGGTATCAATTTTTTTTTAAGTCTTCTCCTCTATTATATTTTTAAGGGGAAAAGACATTAAAATTGTGTTTTAGTCCCTTCTTGGAAAAAAAAAATTCCCTAAATCTTCAATTTATTCTAATCGAAAACACATTTTTCTAGTTAAATTTTAGGTTACTTCCTTACAACTTACCACATTTTTGGTCATAACATGATTTGTAGATGGTTTCATTTAGAATAAGATGGTTTTTATTTCAAGTTAATATCTTAATAAACAAAAAAGTTATTTAACTTATCGCTAACCTCTGAAAACGCCAAAAACGGCCGACCCTCACATACAAAATGGCCGATAAAAGCCAAGGTAATAATAATAATTTTTTTAAAAAAATCGTTTTGTATTCCCAAATGTATATATAAACAGAAAATGTACTATCAAAAATAAAATAAAATATGTCAGCATTGGTTGATTTCATATGGACTGACCCAGGAGTAACCACAGAATACTTTGCTGTAGAGAGCAATGAGATTATAACAATGTCAACTAATTCAAAATCATACATTGCAAAAGAGGGAGAAAAAAAAAATAGATCTAATGAATCTTCTGTGCCCGACTGAAGATTCATTAGATTTTAGTGAAAATCCTTCTGAGCTTTCAGGAATTTAGTAATATGTGATCTGAAGCTTTTAAGTTGAACAGCATAATCATAATGATTGTTTAAAGCCATTTTTTGGAACTTCATTTATGCAGGTAAACATTAAGATGATAATTTTTGTCAAGCTGTTCTGTTGGCTTGACAAGGAAAAATATGCTCATTAGGGAATATTGGAAAAAAAGTTTTACAGGCATAAGGAAGTAAGTGAATACATCATATCTTCATGGCATTTGATGTAAAATTATCTAAATGAATTTCAGATTAAAGTTCTTCCAGATAGCAATGTGAGACATACAGGACCGCAATATGTTCCAAAAAAAATTTAAGCAGAGAATATTTATAGTAAATAACTAATTGGAAGAGCAATAACATAAATGTCCAATAATGAAATATCAGAAGCCTTAAATATTTGGCAATTTGATTGTAAATATATCTTTGGCTGCTAACAGAAACTTAATGTTGGAAGACCTTACAGTGAATATAGTCATATATTAGACTGATGATCAGCTTGTCAACTGGTAGGGAAGGAATCTGGTCATTATACAGAAGACAACATCTCCCGTTTTTTGTCTAAGAAACCTTTATAAAATAGGATGTTAACATAGAGAGAGGCCATTGTGAACAGTGCTGCTAAATTGAAGAAGTTGGTCAGCATTCTTACAGAGAAGAAACACGAACTACTTTTTCGTAACAACGCTGCAATTAGAGAATCATACCTTGCTTCATTGAAAGAATCCTAAATGAAACAAGGTGGCTCACTATGCTATGCAGTTTTAGTGTTAATAGCAATATCAAGGTATTATAAAGCAAAAAAGATATAGCAGTCTTCAATAATCAGCACTTTTGAGATAAGTATTATCTGATCCTTTTCTCAAGAAGGGATAATTCCAGCGGAGCAAAGCAATAAATAACGATTTTGTGGGATTTACTGCTGTAGAAATAGAAAAATTTTGATGAACTTGGCAATCATAACAATGGTGTCTAAATAGAAACTTTGTATTAGATTGTAAACTTGTGGCCACTACAGGAAAAAAAGAATTTCCTAGGAGTCACCGAAAGCCAAATGCATCTTAGAAAGAGATCTTTTATCTGTTGACAAGCAACTGTAGACAGTGGCGTCACTAGGGGGGTGCGAGGGGTGCGGACTGCACCGGGTGACACCATGACAAGGGGTGACACCAAAATGCTTTTACAAGGTTTTCCTTTTTTTTGGTTGAACAGATAGTTTTAGAAGGTTTTTTTTTGGGAGGGGGTGACACCATGAGCTACCGCACTGGGTGACACCAACCCTAGTGACGCCTCTGACTGTAGATCTTGTGCATTCTTTTACATCTGCATTCCATTCGCCAGTGTCCAGAAGGACCATCTATTGATAGCCAAATGAAGTTGAACTACAGGCACGGTGTATTATATGTAAATTGCTTCTGACCAATCATCATTGCCAGGTATGTCCTTAGTAGTATTTTCAATGTAAGTCCTAAGAGAAGAAAAGGCAGCTCATTTCTTTTCAGATGAGTTCACTGCATCTTTAGTGCAGATAATGTTTATAAAACTTATGGTTTCATGTTGAGAAAGCCAGTAACCAAGATCCAAATAATCTCCTTTAGCACAAATTATTTATACAAAGAAGTACTGCTCTTGGGGTGCCTTTTGGACATGTGCAAGGTTCCTTGGCAGTCTACTGATACATCAAAGAAATTCTGATACCCTTTTTCATGCCTTTCTTCAAAACACTCCTGGTGCCTTTTTATAACACAACAACACACAATCCTAGTCAGCATATGTGTCTCGACTTACTTGACAAAATATGAACTTTCAATGTTTCTAGATTTATCTCCTAGGCTTATATTTTGAATACTTTCTACAATATCTGCCTTTGGTATAAACATTAGACATCCTAGATCACCAACTGTAGGAAACAATATAAAAGCAGAGGATGTACACATTGATATCTGGCTACATGCATCACAATCAAAATGACAAACCAATTATTGCTTACCTATTATAAACCAAATCAGATTTTTGAAGCTGAAATTTGATGCATGTATGTCATACATCTAATTAATCTTGAAAATTTCCTTTCTATGGCTTTTATTATTATTTATTCATTGGAATTATATGCTTTGTAACTATTAATGTGTACATATACTAATAAAATTAGTATATGGACACATTGATAGTTACAGAGCATATAATTCCAAATTATTAAAGACTTCATCTAGCTTATGAAACCAAGCATTTATTTGTTCACTTTTTTTTTTTTTTTTTTTTTTTTTAGTAAAAATGACATCTGATCTTTTAATTAGATGGTTGAAAAGCATCCATTATGTCATAACTTGTGATCATAAATACTGAATTTTCTACTAAATAATTCATTACCAACGTCCCTACTAGTGCACAATATCAGTTGCTGGTAATACTATTTAATGAACATGGATTATTGAGAATTAGATGTGAAAGCAGGATAGTCAATTTTATTTTACTTAACAGATCTGAGTTGATATTTATTAGATCTTGGACCCTGATGCTAATACAGTATGGCCCAAAACAAACGACACTGAACCGTTTTGAACAGAACATGCTACAACAGAAAGAATAATCAACAGTGGTTGTTGAGAAATACATGTTCAATGTGAGATCTTCTTGGCACTCTAAGCAGTACTCGTCGCAGTTGCAGAGGTTGTTCCATTCCCCTAAGAGTTGTCACAATCTTTTGCTGCAGCTCAGCAATGTTTGCTGGAGGTTGTCCTTGAAAAAGCATTTCCTTCAGCATTCCTCAAACGTACGCATCAGGTGGAGTTAAATCAGGGGAATGTGAGAGATATGGAATGTTTGCTCCATGGGATATCACATGATTTCCGAAGCTATCATGAAGTAGCCGAAGTGATTCCCTCACCGTATGACAGGTAACCCCATCCTGTTGAAACTACTGGGAATGAAGACACAGGTGTCGCGCTTGGCAGAAACGTTGGAGGTCCCTGAGAAACGGCATAATTACCTGTTCTTTACAATGCTTCTGGTTTACAGTCACTGGATTCTGTTGGTCATCCTCAATGAAGTACGGACCAATGATGCTGTTTCCAGAGACCGCACACCATATTATCACCCGTTTACTGTAGACTGATGTTTCTAGAATGATGTCTGGTTGGGCGAAACCAAGAAATTGGGTTGTTTGTTTATTGATATAGCCATTCAGATGAACATGACACTTGTCCGAAAACCAAACATTAGCCAAAAAATCCGGGATCGTCATACACCATTGCTAACATAGAAGCACAGTACATGACTCTTGCTTCTTTATTGATAGATTTCAATGGTTGGCCAGTCTGTATCTTGTAAGGGAACCCACCAATGGTTTTAAACATACGTTGAACTGCTGTTCGACCCATGTCCAGCTTAACTGCCGTTCGTCGGACACTTTGTTGTGGCGACTGCAACACTTGCTGAAAAAGTCGGCCTTGATTTTTATTCGTTGTGTTACGGGATGGCCAGTGCAACCTTTTTCCTGTGTGAGTACACTTCTGGTTCGACGGAATTTATCAACGATGGATTGCATAACCTTGGTTCTTGGGTGCTGGACAGTTAAAACGCTCCCGAAATTCCATTGCAATGTGTAAGCAGGCTAGGTCCATTGCCACGGCCTATTCTGTATGATTGAAAATAGTGCTCCACAATAAATACTTTCTCTTTGGTAGTTAATAACATTTTCACAGCAACACTGATTAATCTCACATCCACAATTATTCCTGTTCCGAATACAACAATCGCCTACATGCTCTTCTCGCAGTGCCACCTTTCATGTGGACAAATTGTTCAGTGTCATTTGTTTTCGGCCATACTGTACTAACTTTCAATGTCCGATTATTAAATTTAAGGTGAAGTGATTATCCATCATAAAGTACTGGAGGTAACAATTACAAGGTAATACCTTCTCTAATTAAGATGCGTACCAGACAAGAAAGAAAAATATAACCAATAAAAACTAAATCATATTAAACTTTTGAAAACCCTAAAATGTCGGTTTGCAGTGAACAAATTCAAAAACTATTTTGAGTGTCAGGTGTAATTTTGATTATATAAAATAGGCTCCATCTGCAACTATACAATCCTGCCAATACTGCTTTAGCTAAATTCCTTTCTAGAACATATCCATGGTTTGACGTTCAAGGAATCTTTCAATATCCTTTTTGAGATCACAATCTTGGAGGTATCTCACACCCTTCAGAAAGTTGTCCATATGTCTGAATAGGTGAAAATCGGTTAGCGAAAGCTCTGGTGAATAAGGCAGATGAGGCAAAAATCTCATATCCAAGTTCATGAAGTTTCATATGAGTTTTGCCATATGCGATCTTGAATTAATGTGAAGCAAAATAGGACCTTTTCAATTGACCAGTGTAGGCTTCTGGTGCATTTCAGTGTTACGGTCTTTTTAATTTTCCTTATTTTATTTTTCTTCTCCTACTTTTTATGACGCTATTCTGTGTGGTTATGACACTTAGTTAAGGCAAAGTGACCTTTGCCTTGTTTATCTCTTTTCACAGGATCCGCCATGTTTTTTTATCTCTTCTCCTTGTTTCCTAATTGATCGTGAAATGGCAGGTTTTCCACATTAAAACTTTTTATTTAGCATTTTTTTTTATATATTCTTGCATCCTACCACCTTATGTAACCTTTATAATTGCTATCTGTAAATGTGATGTAGATTATTAAATGCAATTTTGCTTTTATTTTGAAACAATTTTTGTGCTGGTGAAAAGGTTCCACCATATTGTTTCTGTACGAAGTTTATATGATGTCATTTTGGGGTTTCAAGTCACCCCTTATTTCTTGAAGGGCCATTGGTAAAACGTTGTTTACGTCACCATCCCTATGAGATGCATTCTTGAAACTTCAGAGTCACTTCTCACGATGTAGCCGGACGAGAGACACATATTTTTCTTCCGTCTTGGAAGGGCGGAGAAGCTGTTAGGAGAAAAACAGCTTTGTTCTTCTTTTCTACCTATACACGGTTAATGGCAAGACTTGTATCTCATCCTGTAGTGCACATATCTCTGGATACTTTTGAGATATGTGCTTCTTGATATGAAGTCGGCTTATTGGATATCTGTGAGGTATTAAGAAAGGCCGTATACCCTCAGGATAGTTCAGTTGTAGTGAGCAGCCATCGTTATTAAGAAACGTTCGTGTAGTGCAAAAGAATGTGTTGTGTGCCATTTGTGTTTACCTGGATACTTTGACATGAACAGTGAATTGTGTCGGAGCTATCCTATATTTTTGTGACAATGTAAACAGGACAGAGCGTCGAACTGTGAGTATATTTTCTTTGGCGAAATTAAGTCCGGGAGTGAACTCTTCAGACATACTCTATGGTCAGAAAGTCTGTTTCATAAACAATTTTCGATCAGACTCTGTTTATAAAGTGACTCAAACTATTTGTGAGAATATGTCTTAAGTTTATACTTTTGTTAAATTGCATTGATAAGATTATTGTGAATTACTATTTGATAATTACCAACTTGAATAATTTCGATTTAATTTGTAATCTGTTGGAATTGCCGAATTTATGAACAAAGCAGTGTGTGTTATTATTATAGAAATATTTTTTTTTATTGATATGTAATTTCTATTGCATTAGTCTTGATTTGTTGTGTGTGATTGTATTATATTAAGCTCATTTCAAATACATTTTGTTGTTTGATATACCTGAGTTGTTTATCCTTTCTTTACTTCTCTTTTGGTATTATATTTAACTGATTTTGGCTGTGGATTTAAATTGGGCCCAGCGGTTCCATAAGCTAAGTTTTATTTTCATCATCTATCTTTATGGGTGTGGGCTTCCGATTGCGTTAATAATTACTCTGTTTTGTATATCCTCTCTGAGATACAGGGTGATCTGTAACATCAGTCAATTCTGAAACGTATATCTATGCTGTAATGGTTTGTTCCTAGGGAAGAAGTTCCAATGGATAATTTTAGCCATGGACCAAATAGTCAAAAGAATTTTTCGTGGGTGAAGAGGCACTTTAGGAGTTGCTGCCGATGGCTCATTCTTATCCAGCCAAGATGAAGTGCACTTCCTATTGTTATATGTTATCCACTTTTCGTCACAGGTTACAATTCTGTCCAAGAAAGGCTCATTTTCTTTGCAAGATGAAGTGAAGAACAAATTGTGTAATATGTCGCCTGGTTTCCTTCTGTAATTCATGGGGTATCCACATGTCCATCTTCCGCACTTTGCAAGTTCTTCCAGGCGGCGTAAAATTGTTGTATGAGGTAACCTTAGTTTCTCAGCCATCTCCTATGAACTTTTATGTGGGTCAGACTCGATCAATTCTTTCACCTCCTTGGCTGAGACCACTTTTCCTTGGCTTGAGCTAGGAGCATTCTTTATGTTGTAATCTCCAACATGGAATTTTTGGAACCAATGCTGCACAATCGTTTTGTTTACATGGTCTTCACCAAAAACACTACATATGTTACCCTATGCTTCAGATGCAGATAAGCCTCGTTAGAACTCGTAAAGCATCACTTGCCAAATATCAGTCTACATATTTTGATTCAACTCACAAAACAGGACGCAGAATACAGAAAGAACCTCATAACAAGGCAATAACAAATGCAGTAGGGGAGATCCTTCAACCAACATAACTACACAGCTAAAATGTGCTTTAATTATTTTCCTAGAATTGCTGATATTTGCAAGTCAACCAAACCGACATTTAAGGGTTTCCAACCTGATACATTATTTGAACAGATATTGGATAACTACTTTATTTGCTACATACAGGACATTTTTATTCAAAAAGTTTTGATGAAAACATGAGCAGACTCTTCTACAAGAATCACTTTGCAATTACATAAATTAATGTTCAGAAGCAGGCAAAAAATTTTAAATTAGAATATTGCTGAATCTTAAATAATGGAATATTCAATAGAACCTTTAAATATCACTATGAAATTAAAAAATGTCCATTGAATACAGTGTTGTGCTTAATTGGAAATTGTGTGTGTATACATGAAAGACTCTGTAATTTTGAGGAAGAAGTATTTGATTCTTGTACAAACCCAAAATCATTCTTACAATGGAAATTTACAAAAATGATAAATTTGGTTAAAAGTTTAATATATATAAATTTCTTTCATATACATATATTTTCATTTGTGCATATATCTATAAAATAAACAACTGTTAATTTTATTAGAAATACAAAGGAATGTAAGGATGAGTACAGTACTTGGAACTGATGTTCCTGTAAATATGAGAGCATGGTTTTAGTCATACACATACACAAAACAGGATGCAGAAATACGATGCACTTTGCTTGTCTCTCCATTCCTCTGCATTTACAAAACAAAACAAAAAGAATAAGAAGTCCATTATTAAACAAAATTTTATTATTTTCACATTTAGAAAAGCATTCAATAGTTAACATCTCCAAACTGTCCAATCTATAATAAGTCAAATGTATAAAAAAACATGGATATAGGCTAGAATACCTTGATTTTTAAACTTTGAGATAAGGTTATCCCCCAGAATCTCAAAATTTTCTTCAATTTCATGCTAACTATACATCAGCTATAATTTTCAAGCTCATGGAGACGGAATTAAAGATAAACAAAATCAAAAATACATAAATTTTAAATTTCAAAAATTATACAAAAATAAAAGAATTTATTTATTTATTTACTTATATACTTTAAGTACAAATCTTATTAATTTATCTGGAGCTTTATATTAAGATCTGCATTGTAAACAAAGAAGAAATCCTTAATTTCTTCACACTTATTCAAAATTGCAGCAGTTGTGACAATTTTGTTATGATGTAGCCTTGGCCACAGAGATCATAATGTAGAGAATAATCTTAAAGGATGAAATAATATGTACAGTTTGTAATGGTGGAGGAAATGCTTCAGGAAACAAACAAACAAACAAAAATATTCAGACATTATTAGGGAATGTGAATTTTTTTTCTGAATACTTCATTAACATTTAATATATCAACCATCTAAAGCAGCATTAAAAAACAATTCTAATAATAACAAAAAGTGTTTCCTATAAAAGTAACAAACAAAGCAATAATTAATGACTAATTTATTGTCTACACTATAAAACACATTTAGGCTCTCTTTTCAGAAATTAAAGAGTTTGATCATTGTTTACTCCTCCCGTTCTCTATTGTCATCAGAATTTACTATCATTTATTCATTACATTATTCTTAGAAATTTATATAAATTTATATAATTATTTTAATTTATTAGCTAAGTACTTAAAGTAAGTATTTCAGTTAAGTACTTTAAGGGTTTAATATTGAAGCCAGAAGCTCTAATTTCAGAGACGCAAAACATACTAATCTATATTACTAAAATCTTTTATTTCTCTGTCTGTCTGTGTGTGTGTCTGTCCAGTGCAATTTCCTGTAAGAATAGAAAATAGAAATAATTTTTACAATGAAAGTCCGCGACGGGAATCGAGCCTGCAATCTTCTGATCCGAAGTGAGACGTCTTATCCATTAGGCCACGGGGACTACAACTCACTTTATATTGTTTTTTGACTTATGTTTCCTTCCCCTTTCCCCCCATCAATAATGAATATATTCAACCTTTTGTTTGAATCTCAAGATCGTTTATTTATTTCCAATCCATCTATTTATTTGTAATTCAAAAATTATAATTAGAACTATAATTGCCGAAATGTTCCAATATTTTAAATATAATATTTTTACTTAACCAAATTCTATGTGATATAGAAAAACAAGTGTGTGAACACGGGAGATGGCTTAGTTTCATTACAAGATTTAACCTTTTTTTGTTGCTGACTTATCAAGAAGTTTGCTCAGCAATGTTTTTAATTCCTTAACTAATAACAGTTGGCTTAAACCAGTTTTTTTAATGCTTTCATGTTACTGGATTAGTATTTAGACTTCTGATCCACCATTCTATTTCACTTTAGAAAAATAAATTAATGATTGCATTCAATTCAATATCTTTACCTTACAGTTATTTATTATAAGAGATATATACTATTTCAAAGCTGTATCAATTTATACTGCATTTCTGTTATTCTTTTTAAACAATGGATCCAAATTATTAAGCTAAATTTTCATTAACAGAGGAGTAGACTTTAAAATTAGACGGAGAGGTTCTACAACGTTATTTTCAGAACTGAAGATGTATGGGAAGTTCCATAGTACTTTTGCTTTAGTTTTTAATGCAGTGAACAAGGAATATGATTGCTGAGACCTGAAATCTTAATATGAGCAGTTCCAGTTAACAAATTTAGTAATTTTTTTTTACCCAACATTTTACATTTTACTTAAGCAATTGGTATTTACAGTTTGATGAGGTATATTTTTTTTTTTTTTTTGATATTTTTTAATTAAGTGGGATAAAATGGTCATTCTGAATTCTTATTTCTTCAATGCCTAATTTCAATGATGTTTTCGAGAAAAGTCAACTTCAAAACAAAATAAAAACAAACAAAAAAAAAAATTATTAAACTGTTTGTTTCCCTTGACTTTATACATATGTGGCAATCAGTAGTAGAGGGAATATCATTAATGGAAGTTGGGGTTGTTATTCAGAACAGATAGCTTAGAAGAGGAACAAACATCTGAAAGAGTGGTGTACAACCTGCAGCCGCCAGTATATTGCTGCAGGTCCGGTAGCGTCAAACGTAAATTTATTTTGGGCCTTTATATTGCTGTGAACAAATAACATTGAAAAATGTCATAACTTGCAATAGCAATTGTCTCAGACTTTACTATTGGAATGTTGGTATGAAACACAACTAGCATATTATGTGATTATTTGAAGTTTATATACATTACATTTATTATTAATTATTAATATAAAATGGCACTGTCAAATAGTATAGTAAGACGTTTATGTCAATTACATATATTATCAATTGTTATTATTATAAATGACATTATCAAATCATTAATTAGAAAGATACAGTAAGGGTTCGGGGGTTAGAGGATGGGATGCTGCGGCCTTCCATCAAAACTTTTATAAAAATATTGACCATCAGACTTCCGAAGGTTGTGCACCCCTGTTCTAGAGCTTTCAATTTAGAGCTTTCTATTATGTAGTTTTTCTATTTGATGAATTATTATTTGAAAATTAAACTTTTATTATGATGAAATTAATACATAGGTTGTCCTAAATATTAGATTTCAACAATGAACTCACTTTTTATTTATAATAAAATTTAGCTTTCATAAAGTATATTCATAAATTCACCTTAACGTTCAGATATTATTAGCGTGTTAGTACAAATTATTTGTGAAAAGTAAAACTAACAATCAATTAAAGGGTTGTTTAGAATGAAGTCAATTTTAAATTCCAATTTTTGAAACCATCCACAGAAATTTCAACAATTGATTTGCTACATTAAGCAGCAAAAATCTTAAAAAGGATTTTCAAATATAGCAGTAGTGGTTATGAAAACACTTTAAAAGTAAGCACTGTAAATTAAAAAATAACATAAAAAATGTAATCAAAATAAAATTTTAATTACATTTGTATAAATAAAAATAATAAAATGTATTTTATTTAGCAAATAAAATTAAAAATAATGTAATCTGTTGATTATCAAAAATTTAATAAAAAAAAAGTTTTGTGAATAATTTAGGATATTTACTGCATAATTATTATCACTAGGCTTAACTCCAGTGTCTTTAATTTCAAAACTGTAAGTTATTACTCCTTTATTCCCCACCTCTTTATAAAAAGGGAAGGATAGCTTGGGAATTAAAATTGGAAAAATATGAAACAGATTAATGTTAGCAGAAGAATGATAACAATCCTGAAATAACTACCGGTACCTAATGTTACTTAACATGCTTCATTATTATCTCAGCTGTCTCAGTTGAGTTTCAATTCAAGCTTCGATAAATTGAAATTCATTTCTAGTCTTATGATAATTCAGCTGGAAAATAATTATTAAAAATAATAATAAAAAAAAAATGCACATCTGATACACTGAATTTTTCTTTCACTTCACAGGAAGATATTTGGACTCCTGTACCTGATAACAATAACTGAAAATTCTAACTGAAACATTATAATGAAAACAAAACAAAAGAAAACAGATTTCAACCAAAAATAGACAAATCATGCTTAAATTTGCACTTCAGTCAGAAACATTCCATATAATTGCCATAGTATGTATTTATACATGTAGAATAATGGTTGGTTATTATAATGTAAAAGTTTGTTTGCTTTTCCATGAAATTCACAGATATTAAGAACTCATGGTTCCAGTTACATAAAAAATTAATAACAGAAGCATTTGCAAGTAATTTGAAACTGTACAATAAAAAGATTTGTTTCTCTATAATAGGATCTCTGAGCAGTTGGCTTTGTGATTATAATGATGTCACTTCCTGCTAAATGATCTTTTTAGAATCTCCTTTTTCAGTTACAGATGGTCTTGGATAATCAATATCACCATTTGCAATTTCTACAGCACACCTTCTAGGAAACCAGCCTCGAACTCTTACTTTGCTTCCTGTAAAGAGAATTATTAAGAAATTGATAGTTAGTCCTAATCTACATAAAGAAATACATTGAGGACTGGAATGCTAATTTTTTACTCCAAGCTGGCTGTCATTAATGAAAGACTAGAAAAAAAAATAATCTAACTGAAAGCTCACAAAATAGCCAAAACTTATTAATAGGGAAATTGTAAATATTATACACTCAAAATTAACAAAACAGTCATATTTAGGGTGACCAAACGTCCCGGATTTTCATGCAGTGTCCCACTTTAGGATGTGTCCCAAAAAATGTCCCTGCTTGTCTGTAGTCGATGTGAACTTTGTCAGTCCATATAAGGATGGAGATATTTTTGTCTCTTGAGATAATAATTCTATATTCAGACCACACTATTTAACAGTGAAGATTTGATATGCTCACAACGTTAAAAGTTTCATACAGTATAAGTCAACATTTTTTTATTTATTTTTTAGTAGTCAAAGTTGTCTTGTCCCGGATTGATGTTGGAAAAATCTGGTCACCCTAGTCATGTTATTTTCAAAAACAAATGTTTTAATAAATGTTATAATATTCTCACCAACATCATTCTCATAGAAAAGCAGCCAAAATGTTAATTTTTTTTTTTGATTATTCACACATTTCAAGTGTGCGATTTTTAATGGTGCAAATGACAGAGACAAAGCTGCACCACCAAGAACAAGGTATGAAATTGAGAATAAGTTGCTGAAAGAAATAGTAACACACATAGAAAAAGAAGGAACATCCAATCCTACACCAGAATTTGAACCCAGGTTCAGTTGAATCGGCTACATGGAAGGTCATCGCCTTGACCACTCAGCTGTGCCTGAATGGCAAAGATACTAGATTATATAAGAAAAAATTGCAAATGGTTGTAGTATAAAACAATGATGTGAAACTTTTGCGACCTCTGCATTAGGAGAATTAGGCATGACCTATTAAACATCAAGACATGCAGATTATAAGAAACATACAATTACAATAACATAATGCTGCCTGTACAAAAATCATACAGCACTCGATTCTTGTCTCAAGAATTCTCGAGAAATTTTGCTTTCTTTTAAATTCTCATTTCTTGAGAATATTGAGATTAAAAAAAAAAAAAAAATTCTTGAGAATTTCTGCCAGACTTCAAGAAATAATAATTCGTTACGAATTACTGTACTTTATGATGCATTACTATTTAACTTTGAACAAATAAATACATGAACTGATTTTTCGATGGTCTTTCACCACCAACTTCCATATTCTATTTTGGAAAAAAAAAGTTACCTAGTAGATGTTATTAACCTTTGAGGATAATGAAATGAAAGCCAAAACTTAGGATTATCAATTGTTTAAAAATAATTTGGCTTTTTAACAGTCTCAATGTTTCCAAATTTACTACCATTACTAGATTTTGGAATTGTTGCCTTTCAAAGAAGAACCTCCTAAGAAAAAATACGTATGTGGAGACAACCGGGCTAGCACGCCTCACCTCACCTAATTTAGAGCATAATACGGCCATCACATCTAGTGTTCTCATTTGCAGTGCAATTGCATACGACACCCAGTACCCTTAGTTGTCCTTCAGAGTACTGTCACAGCACATTGTTACATCCAGGACATCCTGTGACCTGTCATTCTGCCTATGCTGCAAGGTCTTCCAAGACTTTGTTTTTCAACAGGATAATGCTCGACAGCCTACGATGAATATCTATAGAGAATGTCTACATGGTGATCTCGCACTTCCTTTGTCATACTTATCACCTATAGAACATGTCTGGTACATGTTCGGGATGGTGAATTACAGTGATTCCACAATGTGGGTGGGGTGAACTAGCCCAGGAACTCCAAGACATTTGGATGAATCTTCCATAGGACACCATTACATGTTACATCCGTCAATGCTACACTGTATATCTGCAAATACAACCACAAGAGGTGGCCCATTTTGTATCCATTTTGCATGTGTGTTCCTAAAATAACAGCTGCATTGCTCTCACAGTGTTCTGGTGTCATTTTCATTCCATCCTCTTTGCACGTCATGTTTCATCATGATCACTATTTTTCCAAGTGTCTTATTTTTTGTCACAGAGTACATGTTATATCTTGTCTTCATCATTAAGATTCAGGTGAAATTTATCATAAATTCAAAAGTAAGCTCAACAATTTCCATTTCAAAATTATTTCTGTTGTAAACTAAATTGATTATCATTCATTAATTCAAGTAAAACATTAAATAAGAATAAAACAGTCATTTATATATACATGAACACAGAATAACTTTATTTCATCATTATTTTACGTTTCTTAGAAATTTTGTTGTCAGAAAGCAATAAGTTCCTTTTCCAGGAATTTTTTTTAAGTTACTAGTCATTTTTTGTTGTTGTAGGAACTATTTTGAAACGAAGTTTATTTTCTGTGTGAATGCGAATAGATTTTAACAGTTGATAAATTTTAATATTTTGTAATACTGAGAAATGCATGAATACCACTGACTGAAACTAATAAGCAAATATCATTTATGTGAAAGTGGGTAGGAAGGGTTTGTAGATCTGTTGTCTAAACATACGAGACAAACAAAGTTGTTTGCCTAACAAAGAAAGCCTGATTGAAAATTTTAATAATAAATTCTGAGCAACATTAATGCTGCTTATTTGGTTGTAAAAAGAAACAAAAAGATCTTCATAGATCCTTTTTTAGTGGAACTAGAACTCAGGAAGTTTGTTCTTGTTCATGAGAAAATGGTATGGTATTTTTTTTTTTTGATTGTATGAAATGTGGATGGCAGAGAAGCTAAGCACTCCAATTTTTAAAGTCATATGTCCTATCCCATAGAAATATGGAGAGAATGATGAAGAAAGATTGATAGAAATAGTGCAAGGAAACTGAGAATCCCAAGCAAACCAGCCTAGCAAGAATCATCCAACACAATACTTACATGAGAACCAAATCCCAGAAATGGAATGGGAACTAATTCAGTGTTTTGACTAGAACTGGAACTAGTTTTTTTTTTTTTTTTTTTTTTTTAACAGGGCTAATTATCAGATCAACATTCCAACTGCCAAAATTTTTATTAAAATAAACTGAGAAATTATTATTGTACAAATTTTTTTAGAAATTCTTGTGAATTCTCTCCTTCTACATTACATTTCATTTGCTTGGATTTGTTCTGTCTCATAAAACTCAATTTTGTAAACATTATAAAACAGTTTTTTTAATAAAAATTAGTCACACCTTCTTAACATCAGTATTGCATTATTACTTCTATTTATTTACTTTTGAAGGCTCACGGTAAATTCATCAAATACACAGAACAAATCTACTACAATTCAGTTGCTACATTAGGTGTATTTGTAAAACCGATTGGACTATACAGGGATAAAGTTCCCACTCGAAACACTAACCAAAAACATTCGGAAGAACTAATTCACACAGGGAAAAACACAAATATACATATTTAGGAAAGAACAGCCAAAGACGCTGATATTCTTCCTAATTGTAATTTAAAGTGTTTCCGGAAGTTCATCACACCTTGGTGAAAAGCATTGATTCAACGAACATTCGAGTTATGACGGTGTACTCTCTGAAATTTCATGAAGACATTATTCTAATGATATTTGTTTATTACAGGCATTCCACATTGTACTAGAACAGAAGTTTGTTATTTTAATATTGTGAAAATTGATACTCAATTTATCCTATTTGAATATAAGATATATGTTAACGATTTAAGTATTGTTTTGAATTTGTTTTCTAGCCATTATGATTTTTCCAGAGTTAAGAAAGATTCATATCTAACTAAAGGTGAACCTTATATACAGGATGTTCATTTTATCTGAAGACATTGAAATATCCCGAAAACTACAAATCGGATCAAAAAACTTTATAATTAAAATTTGTTCGTCTCGGAGGAGGACATCCAATGATATCAAACTCGACTCCCCACCCCCTATGAGGTGAAGGGTTGGGAAGAAAAACGTAAATAGCAACCCCCATATTTTATTGCAAATTTGGATTCTCCAGAAAATTTCACATTGATTTGATGTACTGTACGTCGGGGTTGCTCGCAGATGGGGCTGTAATCGACAAAAATCAAAATTGGGGATATCTCAAGAAATAAAAAATCATGTGAAATCAGAGAAATAAAAATGTAGACGTATGTGATATTTATCAAAATGCTATCCAATGACACGTGAATTAACCCCCCACCCCCACGCTGCGAGAGTGGGAGAGGCAATTATTTCATAACTTGTAATGGGAAATCCCATTCTCAACGTTGTATTACTCCGACAAAACGAAAAGGGGACTGCTCTATCATAAAAGGCAGTGCAGTGCGATCAGAGCTCACTTATTTTTCAGAATTAGAACTGAAAGCATCTCTAAAACTTTCATTGTACGTGAGTAGGTTTTATTGCCTGCACATCTACCTTTCATTTCTACAGTAGAACAGAATTGCAAATGGACAATGAATCGTGCAACCATAGAAGAAAAAATTGAAATGATTCTGAATTATGGTGAATGTAGGAGAAATGTTGACGATGCTGTTGCCTTGATGCTGAGCGGTTTCCAGATAATGTTCGCTCCGTTCTGTTTTTTACAAAATTGTGAATGCCTTTATCGCTGATGGCAGCGTACAAACCAAGAAAAGGAAACGAAGAAAAACTGTTACAGGAGAAGCTAATGAAATAGCTGTACTAGCAGCTGTTCACCAAAACCCACAGATAAGCACTCGGCAATAACAACGCAATTCCGGAATGTCCCTAGGTAGTATTGTCAACGTATTGCATCATCATAGGTATCATCCATATCACATTTCGCTGCATCAAGAACTTCATGGCGAAGACTTTCATAATCAATTTTGTGAATGGGCTCTTCAACAACTGCAAAGTTATCCCAATTTCTTTGCTAATGTACTATTTTCTGATGAGGCTACATTCACAAACCATGGTAGCATTAATCGGCTTAACATGCATTACTGGAGTGTAGAAAATCCCCACTGGTTACGATAAGTTGAACATCAACGTCCTTGGTCAGTTCACGTTTGGTGTGGAATCATAGGGAACAAACTCATTGGTCCTTATTTTATTGAAGGTACTTTGAATGGAATCAGATATAGAAAATTTTTTGGAACAGGAACTACCAATACTACTTGAGGATGTTGCCTTGGACGTTCGACAAAGTATGTGGTATCATCATGACGGTTGCCCAGCGCATTACTCACGTCATGCACAGGAAGTATTAGACCGTGATTACAATGGTCGGTGGAGTGGCAGAGGTGCCCCTATTAATTGGCCTGCTAGATTGCCTGATTTGACATCGCCGGATTTCTTTCTGTGGGGTTATCTAAAAGATAAGGTTTATCAACAAGTGCCAACAGACCGTGAAAACATGGTAGAACGCATAAGAAACGCCTGTGCTGAAATTCCCGCAAATATGCTTCTGTCCTGTGTACAGTCATTGGAAGACAGGATCAATAAGTGTATTGAAGTTGAAGGTTGTATTTTTGAACACTTACTGTAATTGGACAAAACACTCCGATATGTGAGACAAGAAAAAGAAGAGACACAACGGAATACATTACAAGTTATGAAATAATTGCCTCTCCCACTCTCGCAGCGTGGGGGTGAGGGGTTAATTCACGTGTCATTGGATAGCATTTTGATAAATATCACATACGTCTACATTTTTATTTCTCTGATTTCATATGATTTTTTATTTCTTGAGATAGCCCCAATTTTCAACAATGTTTTACCCATTTTGATTTTTGTCGATTACAGCGCCATCTGCGAGCAATCCCGACGTACAGTACATCAAATCAATGTGAAATTTTCTGGAGAATCCGAATTTGCAATAAAAAATGGGATTGCTATTTACGTTTTTCTTCCCAACCCCTCACCTCATAGGGGGTGGGGAGTCGAGTTTGGTATCATTGGATGTCCCCCTCCGAGACGAACAAATTTTAATTATAAAGTTTTTTTAATCCGATTTGTAGTTTTTGTGATATTTCAATGTCTTCAGATAAAATGAACACCCCGTTTTATATTTTACATTTAATTTTAAATTTTAAAAGGGCAAGGTCTTGATAATGTTGCGTTTTAGTTTCTAAATTATTTCCAAATTTCGCCGCTGATGAAGTGGAGATAATTAGATTATATCTCCATGGAAACAGTGATTTGTTTTTTGATTTTGGCATTTCCAAAGCAGTGATTTGTGTTTTTGATATTGGAATTTTCAAATCACAGATCACTGTCCGGCATTTTATAGGTTTAGTAATATAAGTTAATTTTTATTCTTATATTCTATGCTTTCTGAATTCAAAATTGCAAATGATTGATTGAAATATTTGCATTACGAAACTTGAAGAGCATCGGCTTCAAGTTTGGTATGTTAGATTTATATATATATAAAATCACTTAGCCTAATACTCATATTAACCTTTATTGTTATACATAATGATGTTGTATTGATAAAAAAAAAACCGTATAAATTTGAATTGTTTTGAAATGCAAGTTGACTAATTGATAGACCTTCATTTCATCAGTTTCTTTTTTTTTTGTATAAAGGAGTGTTGAAGTTAGGGTGATAAGGGTTACAAAACAGGATTAATTGTAGAGGATATCTGTCTGGGGAAAGTTTTGGTGGGGAAAACATGAGCCCAGCAGATTGCCATTATTCACCCATTTAGACAAGCTGTCCGTTTACAATTACTACTATTATTTTTTTTTTTTATACTTGTGGCAGAAGGTATTAAAAACCCAGTGACAATATGCTGAGCAGATATCTTACTCAGGATGTTTGCATAAATGTTACGCAGTAGTACCTCTTAAAAGCCACCTCTGGTTATGATGTTTGCTAAAATGAGACTGTGCATGAAGTCATACAAAAGTGTTAGATTTTCTGGGGCAGGTTTTGCCAACTATTCCATTATTGCTGAACAAGATAGTCCATCAGGGCAGTAGCTGACGTCCTAGTGTGTCTGGGACCTGGCTGGCCAAGAAAGAGTTTCAAAACTATGAAGGAACTTCTAGTAGAGAAACTCATATATAGGCAAGCATTAACCTGCTTTACCCTTGCAGACCAGATACTTATTTTAACAAAATACTACCATTTTAGATTTATACATGGAGCAAAAGGAAACACCAGAATGGGTTACAGGATCTTCTGAATGTATCGCTGTTACCTGTACTAGTGGATACTGAATGTAACATGAGAGGCTTAATATCATAGGTGTTGGCAAAATATGAATCGATGTCTGAATCTGAATGTGAGCAATGATCTTCCTTCTCCATATATGAATATTTAGTGACATTTCTGCTGCAAAGCATTTAAGTGTCACTAAAAAGATGCGATGCTATATTGAGGTCTCTCATGCTTTAGAAGGCATGACAGCTATCCAAGTAGAACCTTTGATATAGGATTTTAAAAATACATATGAATTCAGAGCCAACATTCCCCTGATTTTGAGATCTTGGATTTCCTATTTGATTTGTACTCTGTCAAATAGGAAAAGTAAATAATGACATGGTGCAGTGGCAACATGACAGCTTGTATTTTTATGCAGTTTATGCATTTTTTCTTTCTTTTTTTGAATTATCATGCCTATAAGATTCTAAATAACATATACAAGCAAACTGAAACATGAATTTTATTAAAAAAAAAAAAAAAAACTGCTCCTAAGCTCAGGATGCAGATATTTCGAATGATTATTGTATAAATATTATAGATAGGTTTGGAGAAATTAAGTGATTAGAAATGATAATAATAAAATGTTTTGTTGGTGTTTCATCTATATCAGTGTTTCCCAAGCTTTTTTGTGCTATGCCCCACCTAAGTCTTTCTAAAATTCTTATGCCCCCTATGTAACATATACAGTAAAGCCCCGATTATCTGTGGAATCGGGTGGCAAGGGTACCGCGGATAACGAAAATCGCAAATAACCCGAAAAAAGACTAAAAATGAGGTGCAAACACGAAAAAAAAATATTTCAGCAAAAAAATTATATTTTATTGTACAAAAAACATAATATCTAAAACTTTTAAAATATGTACAGTACAGCAGAAACTTTTGCTCTACAAAACAAAAGAGCAGGAGCCTGCCACTCATCCACAAATTCAAAGAAGGCCTTTAGGATTACGATGCACAATAAATCTGTCAGTAATTTTCGACCTTTGCACTGTAGGACTCATTGTATTTTCCCTGTTGTTGGCTTGGATTAAAAATTTTTTTCTGAGGTTCGTAATTAAAAAAAAATTTCACGGCACTCGCAGATAATCGGGGCTTTACTATACATAAGTTTTACTATTCAAAAATTGAAGTTAATTATATTGAACGTTGACCCAGCTCGAGTAGCGACTGAGAGTTGCCATACGGTTAACTTAAACTCTGGACGAGTCCATTTTTGAATTGCCCCCCGTGTGGGGTGTGGGCCCCATGTTGGGAAACACTGATCTACATGGTTACTACACTCAAGGTTTGGAAAATTACTTTGTAACTTATTTCCAGTTAGTTTTTAAACTGTATTAATTTTAAAAAAGCTTCATTCCTCAAAATATGAATCACAGTCAAACAAACACAAAAAGGCTTTATTTATTCATTCTTTATTATGAAGATTATTATATAAAATACAGAAATATGAATTTTATATTTTCCTTGGATATAAAATTTCTGTAGTAGACATTGAAAAAATAAAAACCTCTAAAACATACAACAACAAAGGCTAAAACCTTTGACAGTGGTATTTAATTAATGTTTATTTTATCAAGAATTGTGCTAGAATAAAAAAAAATCATTTTATTGGATACTAATGTTTCTCATATTACTAATTTTTTTCAGATTTTGCAGTTACTATTTTATTATATTTCTTTTTTTCTCTTGAAATATATTCATTATATCATAGTATAAGTCTTTAACAAGTCGTTGCATTTGTTATGAATTCCACAGTGGAATGTGAGAAAGTGTTTAATTTTCATATCAATAGAGTGATGCATTCCTACTATAAATGTGAAGCAGCTGAATTAAGATTCATTTTAGATATTATTTAGTTATCAATGAAATTAACAATGCTGATTAGCAGGCTTTCTTTTTCTTAAAAGCAATAAATTAATTCATTTGAAGCCAGTATAAATCTGATATAATTAATTGTTTCACTTTTATACTTACATTTATAAAGTCCCAGTTGACTTCCTGCAATCCTATCTGTTTTTATATTCATTGGTGGCTGTCATTAAGCTTTGTTCAAATAATAAGAAAGTGGGCACCTTGTATTGACAATTACATTTAATACAATATTTCGTGATGCTGTTTACTTGACATTGTTGGTTGCTCTTGTTAAAAGTAATTTGAATGTTATGCTGAATAGGGTATATCAATGTCTTACTTTTCACAAGACAAGCACATAATTAATTCTTCAATCTTCCATTTGTTAACTGGCTACGCAACACCAAGTTGTTCTCGACTTCCTTTACTGTGATTGGCTGGCGCACACTTCAAGTTGAAGAAAAATGTGAAAATGATTGGTCTGTGCTTCCAAAGTTAAATCTTCAAGTGAAGATGCTTCCTGTGCAAAGATATTGATAATATCATGTGATTCATGTCCTGTGTGTAGAATGTGAATAAGGCATTACTCCTTTCAGGTGTCCAATAATGAATAATAACTTTGAATTGGTTGTTGGGGGTTTCAGCCAAGGTTACAGAAAAGTAATGCAAATACATTATTCTGTTACCCCAGAAAGAAACTGAGCTTCAGTTGCAGTTCTTTTTTCAAAAACATAATGTCATTATTCCAATCTCTGACTCTGTTTCCATTACTCTTGTAAGGAGACTGTGAAAATATGTAGTACTGTGTGCAAAGATTATTCATTTTACATAATGTATAGAGCACATATCAGTTTTTGTATTAGATTTAACAGATAGATTTATTGAATTGCCTTCAAAGCTATGCAAAGCAACTTTCATTTTCAAATGCTCTTTTAAGTGTCAATGGAAAGCAGAAGATAAAAGACTGCATGGTTTATTAAACTAATCTGAACAAAGTAAAATGTTTAAATGAAAAGGAGAAAATCTAAAGATGTCAGTTAATCTGCCATTGACAAATTCAATGACAGATTCAGTGTTCTTCCTTTCAAAAACAAAACAAAACAAAAACAAACAAAAACAAACAAACAAAAAATTTAATTAAGATAAAATTTTATTTCTTAATGTAATCTACGTAATAAAGAAGATGCCGTTACCTGTTCTTGAATACATTTGTTCATCAATAATTTTCTCTCCATATAACCAATGTCTAAAAGGATACAAACATATTATCTTAGCATAAAACTAAATGATATTGCAAAATTTTGATTATAATGTTTCATTTATTTGAAATAAAATGTAATGTATTGTATATAGAAAAGTGACTAAAAAATATAAAAAAAAAAGAATACAAGCTATTCAAGTAATTCTTAACTACATTCAGTAGATCTTAGCCTAATTTCTACTGGTTTTTCTTTTTAAATTTCATAGACCTTCTGATTTTATGCAATTAAAGATTACAATCGCAGTGTAAAATGTTTTTTGGAAAAGACAAAGCACTTTACTGACAAGGGAAGTATTTCAACTAAATCGCTTAGATTTTCTTGAAATTTGATACGTAACTTCCTATAATAAGATAATGAGAAAAAAGCTATTTTTTTAATGACTTGTGATTTATATGACAAAACATAGATAGTTTGTATGGAAGTCTAGGCAGTTTTATTAAGTAGAGGATCTTTCAGAGAAGCCTATTTGCCTGTTCAGAATGATAAAAAAGAACTTCTGCCAAAATATTAATCAGTGATTATGTTCAAGATTTCTCAAGAAATTACTTTAATTTCAAATTCCCATCTTCTTAGAATTAGCTTTTTAAAATCTTAGGATATCAGGAATAAAAAAAAAATATCACTAAGATTCTGTGCCATGAAGCTCAAAAGATAAAGGCATCTCTGTAAATTAATAATCAATTTTTAACAAACTATCATTTAACTAACAACAATGGATGAGACCAAGTTATTCAGAAGTGACATCCTGGAACAGCTATTTCACGCTCGTTGGCGATCATCAGCCAGGAGAAGTCACTGTAAATAACAAGGTAACTTGGTCTCATTCATTGTTGTTTTTTAACGTTTCAAATGCGCGGTTTGAAGTCTTATACTTTAAAAACATTCATTGAGGCCGCTCGTCGTGGCACATGAATTTTCTCACTCGTTTTTTCCTTTAGTGAGTTTTTCTTTGTGTAATTTATTCCTTGAGGCACCACTGCGCTTCCGATGTCTTATCATTTAACTTATTTGTGATAAATATTTTTATGTAATTTATAGATAAACTGTCCAATCTCTCGAGATTCAGAGATAGTTATATTTATATTACATTAAAGATCTGCATTAGGCTTATATGTTACAGTGCAGTCAATAAACTGGGTAGTGGCATATGTTGGAACTGAAACTTTGGCTGTGGAAATCAAAACTGATTTTGAGTTTTTAGATTATTTTGGTAGATAAAATAGCAACCTGTACTCACTATTTCGTAGACTTTTAGACATAAAGTTATCTATACTAACCTTGACTTTGGCTATATATTTTGAACTTCAATTCATTTCAGAACATAATTATTTACTTATTTTTTTTTTTTTTATCTTCATATAAATTCATTTCAAAGGATTCTCATTAAATGCTTGTCTAGAAAAAGCTTTGTTCCACTGCCAATTTTATTATGACTGTTTGATTATGTAAATGTAATTTAAATACATTTTTAATTTTTCTCAAGATTCCTTGAGAGTTTTTAAGAAATAAAACTAAATTCTGAAATTCTCTCTCTTGTCTCTTACACACACACACAAAATACTGTGAAAAAGAAATATTTTTCAATCTCAAGAACAGAAGAAAATTCAAGAAATCACATAAATGTAATTAGGAGTACAATACTGAGAAAGAAAAGAGAAAGAGAGAAAGTCATTTTTCTTTCCAGATTGTTATCAGGCAAGGCTAACCATATCAGGAACATGATTAAGAAAAGGCTGAAATAGACGCTATGTTTTTCTTATAAGCATTTCTGTATTTATTACAACAAACAAAAAAGCCCATCCTGACTTGGTCCCTCTAACAGGGTGTCTACTGAATGTCAAACAAAAAATTTAAGGAAAATTACCGTACATTTAAGGACATTTTCACAAAAATTTAAGAACATTTTTTCTAAAATGAAAAGGAGGGGTAAAAACCAACCTGTTCAACCAAAAAAAACCCTGTAAACCTATCTGTTCAACCAAAAAAAAAAAGGCGAGGCCTAACATCATGCTGAAAATTTAAGGACATAGTCTGATTTTTAAGGACATTTCCCGTACATTTCATGTCAACCCAAATTTCCCGTACAAATCCCGGATTTCCCGGTTGGTAGACACCCTGTCTAACAAAATTTGCCTGTACTTCTATCTATGTGAGAACTGAAATTTTGGCTAGGAAAACTTTATATTCATTTTGAGTCTTTGTCAACTGTTTCGCTACTCTATCAGTTAAATACTAAAAATGATACAAGATACATCCTCTTCTTATCATTGCTATATTTCACAGTTTTACTTCTTTTAACTGCTTCATCAGGCCTTTTCACATACATAGAAAAACTCTTCGTAAAGCATAATAAAGAATCTGGTAACAATACAGGAATGTTAATAACATCATGATAAACTGTACAATTTGTTGCTTAACAACATTGTTTCTAACAAATGTAATTTGCTAAGTTTTTACAATTGACTTTGTATATAAAACTTTTACATTATTGAAATTTTTCCAAGTTTTTACAATTGGTTTTAAATTTTTCAAGAACTGTTTGGTTAACTTCTATCCCTTTTTGTTTGTTAAAACATTTAAAGTTGTTTATACGAGGTGCATTCAAGTTATAACACCTCCGATTTTTTTTCTCAGCACTGGAAACAGATAGAAACATGCGGTTTGTTTTAAAATAAGCGGGTACTCTTTGTCATTGCAAGACAGAAATGGCAGCTTTGTACGGCAAACAGAACCTTAGCGGCAGCATCGAGAGTGAGCGACAGTTTGTGATACTGAAAATGGCGACGTTTTCATTACAAGATCAGCATGTTATCATTCGTTTTCTCCATTTGTGTGGTGTGACACCGATTGA
>JAFIDM010009631.1:350669824-350686144 GCA_023159025.1 Thereuonema tuberculata
TGCGTGGGTGCGACAGTTCAAAGAAGGCAGAATGTCGTGTGACGAGAAAACCATGACAATTTTGGACTCGCAGAAGCCTGTCTGGCGACATGATCGAGCGAGTGGAGAAATTGGTTCTGGAGGATCGTCGATCTGTTCCACACTCATTCGACGATCCTCCAGAACCAATTTCTCCACTCGCTCGATCATGTCGCCAGACAGGCTACTGCGAGGTCAAAATTGTCATGGTTTTCTCGTCACATGACGTTCTGCCTTCTTTGAACTGTCGCACCCACGCACGCACATTAGACACATCCATGATGCCTTCACCACATGTCTCACTCATCTGGCGATGAATTTCAATCGGTGTCACACCACACAAATGGAGAAAACGAATGATAACGTACTGATCTTGTAATGAAAACGTCGCCATTTTCAGTATCACAAACTGTCGCTCACTCTCGACACTGCCGCTAAGGTTCTGT
The DNA here is from genome assembly GCA_023159025.1 of Thereuonema tuberculata. Classification (NCBI taxonomy): domain Eukaryota; kingdom Metazoa; phylum Arthropoda; class Chilopoda; order Scutigeromorpha; family Scutigeridae; genus Thereuonema; species Thereuonema tuberculata. Next base: position 350,670,289 of record JAFIDM010009631.1, read on the forward strand.
TTGCCGTACAAAGCTGCATCTCTGTCTTGCAATGACAAAGAGTGCCCACTTATTTTAAAACAAACCGCATGTTTCTATCTGTTTCCAGTGCTGAGAAAAAAAATCGGAGGTTTTATAACTTGAATGCACCTCGTAACACACGCTTCTAAGATAAATCTGGTTTCTTTGTCATAAATATTTTTATACATTATCTGTACAATCGGATCAGGGTTATGTTATAACATTATACAGTGATGGGCCCAATCGGAAACTTCAGGGTGGTTATTGCAGAAAGCACTTGCGTGTTTTTTTACACGTTCCTCTAATCTCCTCCCTGTGTTCCCGAAATAGACCCCATTACAAGTCCTACACTTTAGTTTATATATAACCGCCATAGTATCCATTAACTTATCTATTTCTTCTTCTTTTTTACATATTAAAGATCCCAAACTCTTATTAGCTACTCTCACAATCGAAATCTCATTTGATTTACCAATCGTATTTACCTGTTTAGAAATTTTACCAGATTCTTTATTATGCTTTACGAAGAGTTTTTTCTATGTATGGGAAAAGGCCTGATGAAGCAGTTAAAAGAAATAAAACTGCGAAATATAGCAATGAAAAGAAGAGGATGTATCTTGTATCATTTTTAGTATTTACCTACATATTATGTTTAAATATTAGAACGTACTCTATCAGTTGTTAAAGACTTCATTCTGAGATCCACTCAACAATTTTGAGGTCAAATGAAGATTTGGAATTTGATGAAATAAATTTATATTTGAATGAGAAGGCTTAATATGCATTGATGAATTAAAGATAATAAATAGGAAATGAAAAGCACTTACTTGGTAAATAAACAGCATAAAAAAGAGATGAGATACCAACAGTTTCGGAATATAGGCATATTCCATCTTCAGTATTCCAAAACTGCCGGTATCTCATCCCTTTTTTATGTTGTTTATTTCATATTTACCAAGTAAAAGCGTTTCATTTCTTATTTATTATCTCATATTTATATTCTCAGGTAGAATGATATTTATTGATTGATTTATTTTTTGCTAAATTGGAGAAAAATTGATGATTTTAAGATAAAGGGCTATGTATCTTGGATGTGAATATTTGCATGGACTTGAAAAGTCCATCTTGAGCTACCTTAATCTGCTGTGAAGGCATGAAGTGTAAATTTCAAGGCATCTGCCAAAATTTGGTAAGATTGAACATTGACTTTTCTAGAGACTGTCCAATCATCATCTTTTTATTAAGACTGAATTCCTGCCACTTCTGATGTTGCTTCTGATAACTTGATTGTTGAAAGATGATCATCTTCTTCAGGAATCTTGTTTGGGATTTTTTACTATTTAACCATGACCAATTTTCAACATAGTATTTATAAAACTTTTCAACCTTTCTACCAGTGCAGATTTACAATTGCAGAAATTAATATTTTGGTGACATTTTCATTGAAAAGCATTCTTGCTAAAAAATTATACTTGACCTTTCTATGTTAATGGGAAGCATTCATAGATTTAATCTCCAGAGGAAGTAACTTTCTTATCTCTTCTGGCTATCTTTCATCCCTTGTGCTCATCTTAATTGTAAGACAGGTTAAGGTTAATCTGAAAATTAATTTGAATTTTCTAGCACAGTCATCGACTATTAAAGCTTTTCAAGTTAGTTGGGGTTTATACTGAACGGATTCTGATATCATTTAATAAATGTTAGGCTGGACTTGTTCGAACACTTTCTTTTTCTTTTATCTAATCACTGCAGTAAAGTAGCATCCTTAGACTCACTTTGGTATCTATTTCCTCTCTCACAATGAAGAATGATCACTACCACTTTCCCCAAATACTTTAAAGATACCAGTTCCATATAGATGCCTATTTATCTCTACTTTCTTCAAATACAATGATGGAACATAAGGGGCAGTCAAATGAAAGCTAATCAGCATCAAAAATGCTGTATAGAAATGAAACTAGACTTAAAATTAAGTGATTAAGGTTTGATCCCACTGTGGGAGAAGATGATCGATTCTGGTATCATGATGAAATGATTATTTTTTAAAATAAAAATGAATGTAGATTAAAGATGATTTTATTAGTTAAATTCAAATATGTTTAAATTTTACCTTTTCCATCTTGTTACCATCACTTTATCGTCTTTTTTTAATTTGATCCTTGGCTCATCTGATATTGGGGGACTGAAGAACACTTTAAACCCCTTGGTTATTGGGCACCAACTCCCTGAGAAGTCTTCCATAATCATATATTCTTTAGTCCTTAATCGTTTTTCTTCTTTTTGCTTTATTTGTTCTATCTAATAGAATAAAGCAAAAAACCAAATTTTTAGACACGCCTGAATTTTTTTTTTTTATCACTAGATACTACTGTTCTCAGTGAAGAAAAAAAAATAAGAAGAAAAACTACAGAAAACACACACACACACACAAAATGTAGAGGACATTAGCAGTACTGAAGTTTTGAAAATAATATTTAGCAATAAAAACTCAAAATTGATGCAATCAAATTGTAGTATATTTTAGATAGTGAATTGTATTTTATGTTATGTAATGATGGTATATGATTGCTTTTGCATTATTCTGTGTATAAAAGGATGAAAAAGAATTCTGGAAGTTTGAGTTATTGTGATTTATCATAATTTTTTTATTAATTTGCCTTAATTAATCAATCAATAAAAAATTAAAGAAATATGAGATTCTCTGGGGATGAAGTAAAAGTTGCCTTAACAAAATTAAGATCAGTGCTATTGAAGAATAAAAGTATGTTTTAGGAATAACATTCATCATTCCCTAATGTTATTTAATGGTGCCTTTGATAAAAAAAAGAGAAAATTCCAGTTGCATATTACCTGATAGCCTCAATGAATGCATCTTATATCATTAGCCCGTAGTCTGAACTCAAGTGATAAAAATGTTGATCAAAAGCATAATATAAATCAGTACAGGTAAATAAAAACTTGCTTTATTCCAAAAAATTAACATTTCTTACTTATCTAAGATTTACTTTACAGATGAATAAGAAGACAGAGTTGGCAGAGAGAGGAACACAAGACAGTGAAAGAAACAAATTTTGCTTTTCCTGTATGTAGACAAAGGACAACTTAAAAACAAATAAACAAATATGATGATTGACTGCTCTTGCACAATTTGAAGATTATGTTCTTAGTGCTTATGGAACTAAATAACATTTAGATGCCTATTTAGACTCTATACCCATGACACTCTACATTGACTTTTCATCATATATACATTTTAAGAGCATTATTAGTGTTAATAATTCAGTACCTAAGTAACAACATCAAAGTTGGAACACTATACTAAGCAGATACATTGAAATGCAGTTTTGTTGAAGCTTTCTTTGCAAGCAGGTAAAACAAAATAATGGCTCTATAAAAGGAAAACTGACTTCAATATTCGAAAGAAATGAAATTTATATTTTGCTCCTGAAAACCAAGTAATGCTCTGAAATTTTTAAGTGATGCTCTTATTTTATTTGCGACTAAATATAATCTGTACAAATACAACATTAAGAGTTTGCATTTCTCCTAAAGGTTGACTGTCAGACAATAAAGAAGTACAAACAATCAAAAGTATGAAAATTTCATTAATTTTTGTAGATTTATAAAATGGATTAAAGACTAAAAATCAATAAAAATACAGGAAAATTGTAAAAATAAAAAATCTATTGAGAACACATACTTGTAGATATAAAGCTGACAAAATTACTCAAAAATGATTAGAAATATATACATTAATTTAAACACTGGTAACAGGACAACACCACATCAACTGCACAGCTGTTTAAATGGCATTCAAACTGCTAGATTGCCTATAAGACTTATAAAGATAACACTTTTATGAGTAACTATGGCATAGAACAGCTTTAAAAGTTCAACAACTGAGGAAGAAAAGTAGACTTTAATAATAGAATTCATCTGATTAAACGAATTTGCTTATTGAAACAGCTATATAAATACATATTTGTCTATTTGATTCAATTCTTTGTTTATATGTAATAATATTTCAATTCACTGTTGATAAAATAAAGTTTTTAAATGTTTTCATTTAGGAGCATCAAAGCATCAGTCAGATACAAAAAACATCAACACATTTTGAAGACTAGATTAGTTTAGGCCTTTTGGAGAGAATGTTACAATAAATAACATGAAATTTTTGCTTTTTATAAATAGGATGTCTAACAGTTCTAGTCTCAATTTACTAGTATGAAGTTTTTCAAAATATATAAATTAAAGCACTCATAGATACACAATATCTTTATCTTTTATTTTAAAATTTATCTTACTTGATATTGGAGGTTTGGTACCATTATTGAAAATCAAGAATTAATATTGATAGGCAAGCAAGAAATGTTAGGCCAGTAAAACATTTTGCAGTAACTAAACTTTCCTTAACTTGCTTTCTGCAGAAGAGTAACTAAGTTCTATTGCTATAAAAAGATGGAAGGAATTGATAGGATATGATCATTGTTTCTACTCTATGTTTACTTTATTGTTGAGACCACGATTTGGAGTCTCATGTAAATAGCTAATCACACCACATGGAGTGAAAAGCAAACAGATAAATTAGAGACTTGACGATTTATATTTGCTGAAATATAAATTGACTTTTTGAATTTTTATTGAGGTTGGGTTCATGATATTAAACTGAAATACTCTTTATAAAATTTACAACTTAATAGAAATTTTCAAAAAAATCTATAACAGTGAATCACTCAACACACATTATAGTAACAAAGAACTTACTGTTAATGTATATTGATTACAGCCATGCAAAACTTTCCACGTAATACCATCGCCTTTGGGTTCAAAATTCCATGTGAAGACTTGTTGGAGATTTTTAACCCAACCAAGATTGTATGGGTAGACAAATATATCATTTGGAGGTCTTGGTCTAACAGACTGGCAATGTAAAAAAGAAAAAAAAAAATACATATTTTCTAATTAGTGAAAGTAAATTTTAATTGTATCAGAAATATTTTATTACTTTAGACTATTTTACATTTTATTATTATTTTTTAGTAATTCTCTTATTCTCAATTGAAATAATTACATTCTCATCCTAAAAACAAATAAGAAATATTTCAAGGTCTTCCAATCATCTTGCAAACTTAAAGAGTTGAAAATGTTTTTATGTTACATAGATATTTGTTTAAGTAGTGTTACATAGTGAATGCTTAGACAGATCCTTTAATTTCACACTAATGGACCAACATTGGCAGTGCATAATTCAAAGAGGATCAGTGTAATAGTAAAGGTGTGAAATCTTTCTAAAACAGACGTATATCTAATGACACAAAAACAGAATAATACACTACTTAATGAATAAAAGAAAACAGTGGATAAAAAGACTAGGGCAAACAAATTTAATACTTTCTATCTTTCTCAACAAAGACTTTCTAAGCACTTAAAGAAAAAAAGAGCGAATTTATCTCAAACAAATACCTTTCTCTTGTGAAGACGAAAATGTAAAAGATTTATTCAATAAAACCTTCTCAGAAGATGAACTTCAGGAGTCTATTAAAGGTATAAAAAAATAAGAAGCAACCAGGACCAGATAAAATCTTTCCTAAATTCGTTAACATCTTGGACCTATAGCTATAAGAGCTCTCCTTACCGTCTATAACTGGTTTTGGATAGGAAATGTGAACTTAACTACTGATTGAACTAAAGTAATAGTAATCCCAATTTTGAAACATGGGAAACCTCCTAATGACATGTCATCTTATCAACTGCTTACCCTCATCTCAATTTTGGCCAGAGTTTTTGAAAAAATGGTGACAACTAGATTGAAATTACTTGGAAAATGTAAACTTGCGATCTGAAGAACAAACCAAATTCCAAACTAATATGTCAACCTCCAACTCATTGATGAATTTTGTACAAAATGTGAAACAATGTTTTAACAAGTGGGAAAGTGTCCTAGCTATCTTTACAGACTTCAAGAGAGCATATGATATGATGAGGAGAAGTAAGTTGATTGACAAGATTAAAAAGTTTGGAATTTTTGGTAACATGTTGAGTTGGTTTTATTGATTCCTTACTCAGAAATGTGTAAAAAACAGATGGCAAGAAGCAGAATCTCGTTACAAACAGTCGGAACTTGGACTCCCTCAGTGGGTGGTCTCTAGTACAATGTTATTTAATTTTTATATTCATGAACTCCCAGCACTTCTCAAAAGTATTGAAGGGATAAAGGTCAGTATGTTCACTGATGATGTAGTTATTTGATCATCTGCAAAAAAATGATCATAAACAGCAAAATTACCTATAGAGGAAACTAAAAGACTCCTTGAAGATACTCAATAAATGGGCAGAAGAGAATAATATGACAATAAGCAGGACTGAGACAGTGTACCAAATTTTTTACGCTAAAACATAATTCAGATTTTCAGTTAAAACTTGATACTGATCTTATAATGAAAAGTACATGTACCAAATAACTAGGAGCGGATTTAGACAATAAAGTCCATTGTACATATTGTATTAAAAATACAGTAGTGAAAGCTAATAAAAGAATTGGTCTCATGAAAGACTGGATGGTTCACTGGGGCTGAACACAGGGAACTTTAAATATTACTTATAACACTTATGTTAAGCCCATCGTTAAATATGGCAGTCAAGTTATTGTGATGGCAGATAGTTGGTCGACTTGAAGTCTGCCATACAAGCTGTGTCTTCTAATACTCAATTACCTTCTGGTTCTTATTGTATTAGCGACATTAGATAGACCTTATCCAATTTCAGTAAAACTGTTGCCTTCCAGTGGATATGCTCTCATATTGGACTGAAGGGCAATGAATTAGCTGACAGTTGGCTAAGTCAGACTCAAAAAAAATCTATCACTTACGAAAGACCACTTACCAAAGAAGCAAAAAAATTTTTGACTAAGAAATCCTCTGAGCAAAAGAAGCCAAACAATTATCAAAAAATAAAAAATGTAATTATATACAAAATATGTGACAGAATAACAGGTGTAAACCAAGAGAAGAAGCAGTGGCATTTTTCAAACTTGGAACCGGTAACTGTTGGCAGTGCATCTGGAGAATTGGTATTTTTTTCATCCAAGGAATGTGTAATTTTTAAAATGCTCAATTCATGTTTGGATGAAGACCATCTCGTCCATTGTCCGGGACTTGATGATTCTTCGCAATTGGATTGGAATCTCTCTAAGCTCTATTGGGATGCCAGAACTATAATAATGAGCTAAGCCTCTTTATTTGCTGTAGAACGAAGGAACAAAAATTACTTAATCAAATAGTATTTCACCTTATTTATCAATTCATATCAGTTATCAAAGGTTTCTTATTTGTAAGAATTTGAAGAATTTCCTATCAGCAAAGCCCAATTTGAATTTATTTAAGTTGTAATCATGACCATCTATTAATAGTAACATGATCTAAAAATCCCTTTTCAATGTTTATTTGAATCTAAATAAAAAAAAAAAAAAGAAAAAAGGAAAAAAAAAAAAGAACACTTGTAGGAATGAGGGTGAAGGAACTTTACATGCAAGTTACACTCATTGACAAAAAGAAAATTGTGCACTACGAAGGAAGCGTTGGATGCAAATGAGATTTTATTAGTGTGATAGTAGACACATCTTTGTGGCATGTTGATTGCTCACAGACCTCGCCTGATCACCTTACAGTGCATATGGACATCACTGCATGTGTCTTATAAGCCCTGATGGTTTGCGATTGTAGCGCCGCTGGTAGGATGAGTGGCCAAACGCAATCGCACCAAATGTTATTCATTTGCATATCTACCCTCGCCATAGCTACTTACTTTTGCATTTATAGAATGATTTTTTTTCTTGGAGTGCAAATTTTTAGGTCAATGAGTGTATAGACAATGTAACCAATTTTACTAATTAATATCTTATTTTCTATAAAGGCAAATGAAAACAAAGAAAAGAAAATAGTAAACATTCACAGTTGATCATACATTAGAAAAATGTTATACAGTAGCTGGTTCAATAACTGGTTAGAGCAAAGTTCGATTAATGGGAACCAATGATTAATGGGAACCGATTTAATTAATGGGATGACTGAGATGGTTTGATACAAGTCGCTAAAGTGGAAAAGGAATTTTTGTAGAAATATGAGGAACACTTCTAGTAACTAAAAAAAGGTTCAAAAAGTGATTAAAAAGAAAGCTTTAGTGACAATAAAGCTGACAAATAATAGCAGTGATAAATATAGATAAAGATAAAAGTAGTAGTGGAGGAAAGCCATAAGTTTATGATAGAATAAGCAAAGCTGACAAATAATAGCAGTGATAAATATAGATAAAGATAAAAGTAGTAGTGGAGGAAAGCCATAACTTTATGATAGAATAAGCCTTGGATATAATGAAAGTGTTTTATCATGAGGGGATACAAGATGACAAAATAGTAGTAGCAATAATAATTTTAGTACAAAGGGTAAAGGTTTTTTTTTATTGAAATAAAGACTAAAATATCCAAAAGGAAGAAAATACAATTCTTAGTTTGTGTTTCCTATCTATCACAGAAAAATAGAGAATCAGACTATATAAATATATTAATCGACATCTACCAGAATAGCACATCAACTATTAAATGAGGGAGTTAAACAGAGATACAATCTCCCCCAACGTTTTTACAGCAACATTGGACAGGGCATTTAGAGGGATAGACTGGGAGGAGAGAGGAATACTAATACCTGGAGAATATTTTAATAATTTAAAATTCATGTATGATGTGATAATAACAGCTAACAATACCTTAGAACTAGAAAACATGCTAATAGATTTAAAAAACAAACCCATGAAATAGCCTAAAAATAAATGCCCTTTGCTCCCAAAAGTGACTTCTGAACAAAATATACAACAATAAAAAAATAAGTGCCCAAGTGCACTCGAAAAACCTTTGACCTATCAATAGTTATGAAACAAAAGGCTTTTAATTACAGATAAAAAATAAACCAAGAAGGCATGCATAATAATCATAAGAAACAAATTTAATGTGCAGAAAAATTCATTAAGAAATAAAAAACAAGACTGCACATAAATAAACATTCATGCCTTTGAGTTTATCATCAGAAGGAATTGAAAATGGCAGTCTTGTACTTTTTTGGGTCTCATCCTAACGTTTGTCTGTTCTTAATGATTGTTAGGTCAAAGGTTTTTTCAAACTGCACTTGAGCACTTATTGTTTATTTTGTTCTGGAGTCACTTTCAGAAGCGAACATGATTTCCATATCCTTTCACGCCTTTCTGGGTTTATCATTAAGGAGTGTGGATGAGTCGCAAAATAGGATGAAATGGACATTCCTGATCCCCTCTGATGATAAACTCAATGACATGAATAAAGTTTACTTATGTGCAGTCTTTGTTTTTTATTTTTTAATTTTATTTCTTAATGATTTTTCTGCAAGTTAAATTTGTTTCTTATGCATATTGTTGATCTCAACAAAGCATGCCATCATGGTATGAGAAACTACAACTGTGAAATAAAAATCACTCAATTGCTAGGATCCCCCCCTTTCCTGAATAAAGAAGTGATCTCCATGCACAATAAAATGGCATTCACTCTGAGGGAATGGATGAAAGAAAGAAAGAAGACAAGAAATATAGTAAATATATAGTTAATCTGGAAGCAATAAAAATGAAAACTAATGGAAAACATAATCAGAAACTGATAAATATGTAATTGAAGAATTAGGAAAGAAAATGTTTTGTTTGTGAACTGCAGTTTTTTGAAAAATTATAATTATAAATGTTTAATAATAACTAAGTTAATTTCAAAATTGAACAGTAGTCATAATTATAACTGTAAATCCTCATCTGTAAATTTTTTAAAAAATATACAAATTATGCAATTTTGGAAACCAAACTTTTGTGTAGATTTGTTACAAAACAATTAGTTACAATTATAAATCGTTGTGAGAAATTGAAGTCAATTTTTTTCAATTACAGTAATACCTTGAGATACGAGCATAATCTGTTCCAGGATTGAGCTCGTAACTCGAGGTGCTTGTATCTCAAATCATTTTTTTCCTTAAGAAATAACAGAAAAAAAATTAATCCGTTCCGGCCCTCTAAAAAACTTCCTTATTTGTGCTAATAATAATAGAAAAAACATGTTTTAATTGCTATAGAGACATACATACACAAAATAATTTTAGTATATAAGGATTCCTGTGATATAAAATAAAATGTGGTTTTAATTATGAGTTCTTATTGATGGACGATACAGCAGTGGCTAATGGCGGCATGTGCGGAGGAGGAGGAGGAAGGGAGATTAGAGAGTTGGCCCGTACGTAGACACTTGATTCCGTACCGTATCTTACACGTATACTACGTAACTTACATGAACTTAGAATTAATTTACATTTTTTTTTTTTTTTTACTTTTCTTTTTTTGCTTTTTTTCGATTTGTATTCTTTACTTTTCTTCACTTTTTTCTCCTGACTACCCTCCCTTTCACTTGGCGCAGGCCTTTTAACGAAATACCTATCGAGGGAGATTTGTTTCTGTCTCCTTTCAAAATGTTACAGAAACGAGTAAGGCATGTGTCATCTGTAAGTGTGCTCGTATCTCAAATCTTTACTTGTAACTCAAAGCAAAAATTTGATCGAAAGCTTGCTCGTATCTCGGAATATTCGTATGTCGGGTCGCTTGTATCTCAAGGTATTACTGTATATGCTGAAGTAGCAAACTATCAGCTACTAATGATAATTTACTGATCACTGACAGGCTATAAGGATAATTTATGGTATTTGCAACATGTTTACATTGTTTTTTTTCTTATTACTTACTTTTGCAACAATCCAGCTCTCGATTACTGTCTCATTTTTGATAATACCTTTTGCCTTTGGGATAAAAAAAAATTAATTTTGTAAATTTTAATACAATGAAATTATTAGAAATTATTCAATTTTTTTAATATTTTTTAATACAACTGCTCTACTACAGCTTCTGTCCACTTGATCAGAGTTCAGGCTAAATATTCCTCATTATTTATCATTATTATTATTAATTAATCTCACAATGGCACTTTAACTAGATATTTTTCTCTTAAAAAAACATTCCTAATTGACTGTAATATATAGCAGTAAAGGAATGTCAGTGGAAGCTGACATTGTATTATTGTAATTATTCATAGTATACTTCGTTTACAAAAAATTGGTTATAAATTAAACACCTACTTTAAAATCCTTTTAAAGACTATTAAGATACCTTAAAAGATTAAAATTTAATAACAAATAATCAAAATTATGTAAATCTTTAAGTAGAGTTGTTTTTAATATTTATTATGTTACCTGAATGTAAAACAAAGTTCCAACAGCTATAACAACACCAAGAGCCAAACCGAGGGAAAACATCCCAAAAATGAATCCATAAATACCTAAATGAACCAATGGTTCATTTCCTGTACCATAATACAAGTACCAGGTCTGTATCAGAAGTAATGATGTTGAGGGAGGAAAACACAGAAAGAAGAATAAAAAAAGTATCAATAAATGAATTACATTTACTATAAGAATTATTTTGCTACATCAAAAAATTTATGTTAAAAAAATTAATCAAAATGTATTGTAATATTTCAACTAATTCTTGAATTCCAAATTTTTAGAAAATATAAATGATATACAAATTGAGCAGAATCAAAGTAATGTTGCAGATAAGATAAAAAGCATTTTCATATTTTGATTTTAGTATAAGATTAATATTTTATTTTGTCAATACTTCTCTTTGGATATTACATAATTAATTACTTATCCATTGTTATTTAAGAGTTTTTATTCCAAGTAACAAATTATCTTATCTGTATCATCATTTTAACAATCTACAGTTTCTAAAATTGTAAATAAGGAAATATTGACTAGAAAAAAAGTCAATACAATCATTAATATTTCATTTCTACCATCTTTGCAATAGGCAACAATAGAAACAAATCTAATAAAGAAAGAAAAAGGCAGCAGTCTAATGTAGCATTTTAGAAGCCCTCTCTTTTTCTTTCTTTAATCTTCCCTTTTTTCATTTCTTTATTATTGCATTGATTTGTTAGCTTATATTTTTTAATCTGTTTGCTGCTTATTGTTTAAGATATAAATTAATAACTAAGCTCAAAAGGGTGGAGGGATGAAAATTAGGGATTAAAATCACAAAATCTAGTAGAATTAGAAGTGACTTAAAAATTGAGTGTGTTTTAGATGGAGTAATAGAATTTAGTAAGTAGAATAGGTACCCTAATATGTAGTACGTTGCAAAATGCTGAAACTGATGAAAGAGGCAATGATCTTTTTTACATAATGATAGCTGTACCATAGAAACAGATCTAACTAGATGATAATTGTCATAACATTTACTCAGGCTGAGTTTAGTTGTAAGAAGTGTGTTAGGGGTAGATTAAGCTTATTTAACCTAGGTTACTACGGTCTGAAATTGGAAACTGAAAAGCTAAGTTGTTGTTTTTTTTTCCCATTTACATCTGACAAAATGTAATAGTCTAACTCATATTACAGTTAATGACTGAATTGAAATCTTTCACAAACATCTTGTAATGATATGAGACAGATGAGAACATGTTAGTATACTGTACACTATGTAGGGAATGGTAAAAAAAAAAAAAAAAAGGAATTATTCCAGTTAGATTGCTATTTGAAGAGCTACTACTCCAGAAATTGATCTGATTCTCTCTTTTAATAGAACAAAGAAGGCCCTAATAGATCAAAACAGCAATACATTTTTCAGGACAGCTATCAAAAAAAGAAAATACTATAACATAATGGAATAAGTTTCTGATATTTGAGGAAAGGCTTGCATAAGTATCTAATAACATGCAATGAAACTTAAAATATCTGCATCAATGAAATAATAGATCAATGAAGGAAAAAAAAAATCTTTGATTTCAAAGTCAATCTTATGTTCTAGATTGCAGGGGAGACTTAAGAAAAGATGGCTATTTCAATGAATGTATGAAAATACGCCATTTTTACTTAATTAAAACTTGATCCAATATTAGGTGCAAATAAAAGTCACCAATTTAGAAGAACCAAAATGCCAGTTTGCTGGACTGTCTTTAGATATAAATGAAATGGTCTTACTGTATCACCAGTCTCAAACTGGTTGTGAATATTGGGAAAGTATTGAACCTTAAAAAAAATTGGGCCCATGTGTTGTTTCCTGCTGGTACACCATGCCCCTTTCACACCTGATGAACTGACTTCTGGAACCCAATTGCAGACTGAATCAACTCTCAGAGAACAACACATTGGCCCATTGATCTATAGTCCAATTTCGATGGATCTGACACCACTGCAAACGCCTTTTATGGTGCTCTCTGGACAGCAGCACACAGATGACCTGCCTTCGAGCATACAGCCCTACATGTTGCACCCATCGAGCCACAGTTTGGTGGGACGTCCTATCACCACGGGATGGAGGTGACTTGTAAGCTGACTGGCCGCCTGATGTCAATTGCATTTAGCTGTTATTGCTAAATATTGGTCTTCATGTGCAGTTGTAGAGCAATGGTGACCTCCTCAAACGCATATGGAATACATTCCAGTTGTTTGAAATGCTGCCCAGAGCCTGGAGACAACATTATGTGCAATTCCAAACTTCCTGGCAACATCGCTGATTGTGCAGCCTTCTTCCAACTTTCCGATAATCCCTTCACGGCTGAAATCGAGATGAAGTCTTCGAGACATGACAAAAAGTTCACTTTGTAGAGTTAGTCCTACAAACTCAATCACATAAAGAAGTTCAGACAAAGAATTCCCAAATTTCCTTTTTATTGCTTTTGAGCTACCACGTGATCTCTAGGCATGCGGTTCAAAATTTGCATGTGGACCTGGTTTCTATTGAACATCTACAGTTATGCAAATCGCCACAAGCTGTTTTGTTGGATTCTGTGGCTGTAACCCATAAGAATGGCATTTGTCCTTATGTTTTGGACATGTGTATACAGTCAAACCCCGCTATAGTGAACTTCAAGGGACCGAAATTTCGGTTCACTATAACCGGGAGTTCACTATATCCATTCCGTTATATGTGCATTGCACGGCAAGGGACCAAACATTTCGTTCATTATATCCGGGAGTTCATTATAAGCCGTGTTCACTATAGCTGGGTTTGACTGTATATTGATGCTGGCAGTGTAATAATTCTAATAGGGGTTCAAAAAATTATGAGCCAAAACTTCTTTATACACCACAAAATAATAACAGATTTCATTCTTGTAGAAATTTATTCTTTTCTGAATATTGTAAAAAGAATAGAGGATGAACACACGAAGTCAATTTGATAAATTGATTATTTGTGTTAAAAATTAAAGAAGAACACTTTTAAGTAAAATAATAGGTTCTTGGCCTATTAATAAACATAATTATATTTATTAATATAAATTATGTTAATAACTCAAATTGTCAACTCAAAATTGGCAAGATATAAAGGGCTTCAGTATTCTTTAGCTATCAACAAATACAAATGATTTGGAATGAAAGTAAATAAAATAATGTGAAATTGTAATAGTCAAAGTGTATGAAGTAATGAACTGATAATGATTAACAATGTTAACAATTTTCAGTGAATGAAATGAAAGACAGATTTTATGATTTTTTTTCCCCTCAAATCTATGGTATTATCTTTTTTTTAATATAATTGTGGTTTACAGAAAACCAATTTCTACCATGCAAAAAATAAAGAAAAAAGTTTGGTATAGAAAGAAAATAGGGTAATATAAACTCACATTAAGAAATTATGATGATGACTCATTTAAATAAAGTTAAATATCATTTTATTATTTGAAAATTTTACTTACTACTTGACATGATTTTTTAATAAAGATGTTGAAAGCGTAGAAAAGTTCCCGCAATTCAAACTTTAGAATAAGAATTGTAAACTTTGCAATTACTTATTTTTTTTTAAAACTGTCCTGAAAAACTCATATTCTTTCATCACTTAAACATCATATCATCTATATTTACTTCTATATTTACTGAATATAAATAATATGACAAATGAATTTAATCTGAGAATCAACATGATTATTTCATGTTGCTCATTTGTACTTTTTAAATCAGTTGTTCCCTAAGTGGGGAGTACTACTCCCCTGTGCACGATGGATGGATCTAGAGGGAGGTGGGGGGGGGGGGGTGAAGAGTGTCCAGGGGATATCAGAACCAACTGGGTGAAAATAGTTTTTTAGAAAACCTAAATGAAAAAAATCGAGGTGCAAAAATCTAAGTGAAGATACAAAAGTAGCATTTGATGTTAGCCACAGAATAAAGTTAATATAGAAGTAAACACAAATAAATAACAGAAAAGAAAAACAGCACCTGAACAATAGAAGAAGAAATTGCCTTTCTGATTTTAGATTATGGGGAGGAGTTGGGAACGGCCGTTTTGTCCTGCAACGGACTCATCAGCCCAACCCTGCCTCACCCTAACCGAATCAGAAAGGCAAGATCTTCTTAGTGAGAACCCCTGTCAATCTGGCAGTGGTCCCATTCATAACAAAAAGCAAGAAAAATTAATTGCTGCGTTATCCGACGCCAGCAACACCTTTTCCTACGGAACTGTAGGCAAAAAGGATTCGGTTAGGGCAGGGGTGGCCAAACCGTGGCGCATTGGATGAAACAAGTGGCGCATTGCATCCTTTTGGTTGTTAAAATAGGATTGTCGTTTTTTTTTTGGTTGTTAAAATTGAGTTGTATGGTGCAACTGAACTCGTCTGTGAAAAAATTGGCGCATGGTATGCTTAAGGTTGGCCACCACTGGCTTAGGGTGAGGCAGGGTTGAGCTGATGAGTCCACTGCAGGACAAAACGGCCGTTCCCAACTCCTTCCCATAATCTAAAATCAGAAAGGCA
>JAFIDM010009631.1:350686544-350721046 GCA_023159025.1 Thereuonema tuberculata
GAAAGGCAATTTCTTCTTCTTTTGTTCAGGTGCTGTTTTTCTTTTCCGTTATTTATTTACTATTTTCACAGCACGTTAAATTTATTTTTCAAATCAACACAAATACCTGGTCAATTTTATTTTGTGGCCTGAAGTTACAGTTAAGTCCAAACATTTGTTTGTATTTTGGTGATGTGGTGTGCACATATCAGCCAGACCAGATGATAGATGCCATATTGAAGTGCCATCATTTTCATGTCTGCTTCAGGCAAGGCTCTAAGCATTGGAAATTATCTATATTCTCGTATTGAACATTCATATGATACATTAAAGGTATTACTGAGTGACACTGGTGAATGGACGTCAAAGACTGTGAAAATGTTGCTATGCTAAGACTGGGATTTGTTCTATTTCATTATCAGAATGAATAACTTTCATTTTTAAATTAGACAGGAACTCACAATATTTCATTATATTTTACTATGAAATTTATATTAATTTTTGCTGTAAGTGCTTTGTTTTTCTGGCTCTCTTCACCCAATATGGAAAAGGTAGAACAGGAATGGAATCAAATGTGAGCTTGGTGATTAAAGGACAGCATTTACACTGATATTATAATGAAAATTTGAGAACATGGTCGATACATGAGTTTTATAAGCATTTTTAAGAAATTGCAAAATTGTTTTGTGAATATGTGGGTAAGGAGGTAACATGCTCTTTTCAGCTTTGCAATTTTTTTTTTTATAATTTCCGTATTAAAAAAACTGATTTTTTTTATGTTAAAAATACATGCCTCTTGCTACATAGAAGTCGCCTGTTTTGAATTTGAAGTACTCTTAACACCAAGAAAGGGATTTACGTTTGTATTGTGTATATATGTGAGAGCACCAGATATGCAACCTAGAAGGCAATGGGACAGCAGCAAGGAAAAGTTTGGGAATCACTGTATTAAAAGAGTGTTTCAGATTTTGAAACTGACTCATCAACATAAAGTTAGCAACTGGACACAAACTTATCATATGGTTACAAAAGAGTATACTAGAACAATGCTTACCCTATTGAGTGCTCTATACAAAGAGCATGCTATCACAATAGATGCATGAAAGCAACCACAGACAGCACAGAGAAGGAATAAAGTGAAGTAACAGTGGTTTTTATGACCACAACAGTTATTAATCCATGGGCAGTGGTGGTCCATTTTCATAACACATCTAAGAAAAACAAAAGTATCTATTTAGCATGAAATATTTATTATAAACAGTAAGAATATCAACCTAAAATCATATATCAGTAAATATCTAGTAACAGGCTATTTTGTGTCCCTGGCTTGTTTAGACAAGTTGTCACCATTGCAACAATATCTTTCATATTGATGCACTTATGGGGTTCAGAACAATGAATTCTGCTATCATACAGTTAATTCTAACCATTCTTTTGTTTTTTGCAAAAATAAAACATATAACAGAATTCCTTACCATCCCTTGTCTAGATTGCCATTTTGTAACTTACAGATTATTCATAGTCATAATTTGAAAGAAATTAAAATAAGGGGCTCCTGAGTTTTTAAACATATAATTTAATCTGATGCAGAAACAACAAATAGCTTTAATTTTTAATACTACATTCAAAAATTGCTCTTTAAATCTTGTCCCAACGACTTAACTTCCTTACCGTATGAAGTCAAAAAATTCAAGTTATCTGCAATAGATGGCCGAGTAATCCATTACAGCGTATGGCATTTAGCCATCATTCCCTGCTCTAATGAAACAATGCACAATGAAAGCATTAGAATAAACGTGAGTTGTTGTTATCGGAAATTGTCAATATTGCAGCATGGTTTTAATATATCATTACCGTCCCTACCTTGTTGATCGCAGAAATTGTTCAGTTAAGAAAAATGCATGTGTAGTCTCTCAAAGCAGTATTGCACCATTCAAATATCAACTTGTCATTGCTTTATCCATAAGCCTAATAGAACAATTGAGAAAAACATCCGAAATTCCATACATCCCATTCCTTACCATCCCTGTTTTTGTATTCTATACCATGGGTACGGCAAGGCAACTTAAGGATAGTAAGGGGCAAGTAATCCTACCAAAGCTCTTTAAGATAAGAATATTTCCTTCTTATAACAGCATCACTTAATGCAGAGAAGCTAATTTACAAAATATTCTTCCTATATAGTTAAAGTTCAGTGACATTTGATTGACCCCACTGAAAAGCTGATCTTTTCCAGACTTTCTTTGGTTTTACTTTAATATATTTTGAAGGCATGAGGATGATTATTTTGATATTATTTGTATATTTTTTTTAAAAAGGTTTTATTTGTAAGATGATTTTGTACACAACATTCTTTCCATATATGTTACATATATTTTAAAGAAAAAATGGAAATAAATAAAACGCACTTACTTACAAAAAGTTGAGAGAATTATACATGCTAATTATTCAGCTAGGAGATGGTTTCCCACCATAATAGACTATCCCACCGTCTCCTAGCTGAATCTTTCTATATAATCCAGCTTAAAGCTTATAACCCAATAACCGGCGGGCAAAACGCCTGTCACTATTGCTAAACTTTCTTAATCCTCTCACTTCCCTCACTTTCAACATACCTTCCCTCATCATGTTGTCCTAAATGTTGTCTTTATGTCCTATATGTTTGTGCTGTCCCTGATAAAGGAATATGCACAGTATTCCGAAACTGTCGGATTAATACCATGTATAATTCTCTTAACTTTTTGTAAGTAAGCGCATTTTATTTATTTTCATTTTTCTTTATTTCATTTCATGCATGTTAAGCCTCCTTCGTACATATATTTTAACTGAAATGGTATGAATGGAATATTTCCAACACTTCTTTTCTATTTCCATTCAGACTTCATAATTACATCAATGGATGATTAGTCACGTGCACAGAATGAACTCTCGCTCGCCAGACTTTGATCACATTGGGTTATTTGCACTCATAGATCGACGGAACAAGATCATAAGTTCTAATGGGGACTACCTGGACGATTAGGTACAGTGTTGTGTATGATTATTCAGCTTCAAACACATGCTTCCCTATTTTTGTAAAACTTTCTTTACAACTGTTAAATTTATGATAGATATGGTAGAAGCATAACTGATTTCAGACATAATGCAGTTAGCATCTTAGGCCTAAGCCCTCTTTTTTTCAAGCAACAAATAAAATTTCACTTAATTAAATTAACTTCAATTGAAAACCTTAAATTGTGGAAATCATTACAGGTGTTCTATAATGATAGTAATTACTTTTGTGAAGATAACGAAAAAAAAAAAAAATTGCAAACATCGTGCCTGATCGGAGAAAGAGCAAAAAGAGTGATTAGGATGTGAAAACTGCAGATGGAATGATTTTTAGATAACTGGACATAATAATAGGAATTGATGTATATATATTCACAATATGGAAAAATTAATTCACTGGAAGTAAATGATGTAAAATCATTAAACTAAAAAGTACGAATTCCATCAACTAAATAAGCACACCACTTAGCTTTACTATTTTAATTATTTTTACTTAAAAATCATAAGCAACCAAACACAGAAAAAGAATAGGAAAAAAAATGCAAAATACCTCCAAAAAATATTGGAATCTATTCTTAACATATTATCTTATAAATGAAAGTGAAATAAAGCAATGAAGCTTAAATATTACCTATTACACTTACGACAGTGATGTGCTCTTGGAGCTTTGTAGCCTAAACAAAAATTGCAGTACTGAAGATACTGTTTTTCATCTGGATTTTTCTGAAAAAGAAAGGCAATCCAACCATAAGAATTAGAGTCCATTTCTGAAAAAAAAAGGTAAAAAGGCAGAAAAAGATCAACCATCATCATTCGCAATGCAAAACAACATCTAGATTGGTGAAAAATACATTTTCATTGGACTCTGGAGGAATGGACGGAAATTCAAATTTTTATGAATTATGTTATTATGTACTTAAACTATAATAATTATAAAAGAAAAATTATACTTTTTCTTTATAAAGTTTAATTTCCTCATTGCGATTCCATTACTAATCTTATCCAATTTGTTTGTAAATAACAGATTTACAGTATCTTCATATCATAACATCTGATACGCTATTATGTAGGAACAATACCTTTATGCTTTTTCTTTTCAGATTTAAAAATTAACAAAGAATCTTTAAATGGATCGAGGGAGACAGTTTTTAAATTTTAAAGGACTAGACTACAATAAAAAAAAATTGAAGACTTATTTTATACAATAATTCATGAAAATACTTGAATTAAAGAGAAAGCTATTAACTAACTCCTTTTCAAAGGGATTTGAGAAAATTGATTAATAAGTCTCTGTTAAGGTAATGCTGATAGTCACTGAGCATTTAGACTAACTTTAGATAAATGTAATTAGGAGATTAATTTCAAAAATTGGAAGGCACCATGTCTCATTGCAAGTTGCGCTCATAGAAAGCATGTGTAACTCCTTGCACTTCAAAGGGAAATCAGTTTTCCAACTGGACTGCCATGCTGAATCACAACAGCATTGCTCCTTAATCACAGAGGACCCAAATCTCATTTACTGAAGCTGAACACTGTAGCTCTCCATCAAACATATCCACAAAGTTTAATGAGATTGTACCATTAAGTCAGATTATGTGGAAAGATTCAGCAAGAGGTGGGAGAGGGCTCTGGCTGACACCCCCTTCCCCTACTATCCACCCCTTGAACATTTTATTATATAATTCCTTGGCCCCACCTTCAAATCCCCAAACATATATATATATATCACAAACATCACACAACATAATGATCCCACCAATACTGTATATTGGATCCAATGCAAGCAATGCCTCTGCAGCTGTGTGGGACAAACTTGTAGTCCACTATTCACATGCATCAAAGAACACAAACATGACTCATTACCAAAGACCCCACATGCTCATATATAGTTACACATTACAATGAAACTGAACACACTCCTAACTTCAAAAATACCAAATTTCTCTCCCACCACAATAAACTATCCCACTGCCTTCTCGCTGAATAATTCCATATAATCAAACTTACTGCCTACAATACCATCATTTGCAAGCAGAATGCCTGTCACTACTGCTAAACCACCTCTACACCTTCACTATGTGTCACTGCCTTGTGTAGTCCTAAATGTTTGTGCTGTCTCTGAATATGTCTAGTATTCCAAACTTTGGTATCTTATCACTTGTTTATGCTATTTATTTCATTTTCACCAAGTGAGTGAATTCTTTTCCTATTTATCTTTATTTCATCAATACACGCTAAGCCTTCTCACTGATTAACAAGACTTCTAATTTTTTTCTTTGACTGATCCTCGTATCATTATCAACATGGGATAAGATTTTAAAATAAAAAAAATCTGTGTAAATTCTCATACAATTCATTACTTATTATTAATACTGCATCACTTCTATTCTCAACTTTCTCATAGTGAACAAAGCAATAGAGTTAAGATTTAGATTTATACAATATTTAAAATTATTAAGTATCTGCAACAAGAGCAGCAGGAATTATTAAATAAACAACATAATATTTCTTTTTTCTGGCAGACCATTTCCTCTTGAATAGAATCCAGTGAAGGTAAATTCTGGACTTAAAAGCAGAGTAATACTACTAATAATGAATCTTTGGAAAAAGAACAGTTTAATATATATATCCTAAAACTAAACACTTACAGGTTGCCATCCAAGTGGAATGTATCCTGGACCTACAATCATGGCATTGAAGAAATTGAAGAGTGTCAGTGCATTCCACATGGTGAAGATAAGGAAATTCAACATACCACCCATGGATTGGAAAGGAGGCCACCACATGGAGCTACAGTGCCACATAGTAAATGAAACACATTTAACAATACCTAGGGCTACCAGAGGGCCCCAATGGCACATACGTTTCAAGGGCCCAATGCACATGTTTAACCTAAGGGAATTAAAGAAGAGAAATATCAAACCTACAGAAACATATTTTAAAAAGTATTTAAAACAACAACAATAATAACAGAGAAGTGATTTTTACTTATTTTCGCTTTTCACCAGATCTGCTGATTAAGCTTCTGGAACAAAAAAAGGGTTACATGCTAATAGATTAAAAGGAATTAAAAACAAAATTGTAAACAAGAGTAAATGTATAAAAAAAAAAACAAAAAAAAAAACAAACAAACAAACAAACAAACAAAAAAAGCATAAAAATGCACACAATTAAAGCTTTACTGAGCATTTTTGTGCTTTTTTTTTCTTGTTATATATCCTCAATGCACGTTACATTTGACTATTAAGAGTAAATGTACTTTTGATAGTTTTGAAATATTTTGTACATGTCATCATCTCCAAAGAATAAAGCAAGACATACAGGCCAGTATGCAGAACACAGGACTATGATGTGATAGGCTCAGTAAAAATGGAGATATTCTGTCCACCAGAAATGATATTCTATGAGGGCCAATCGAAAAGTAATTAAAGTAATTTTTTTTCATATTACACAGATATAAAGATCTACACATGAAAGGGTATGTAACTGACTACTTGCTCACTAGATGGCATGTGTATATATTGTCCGTAGTGCATATCACTACTATATCAAAATGGCGGGTGTGATAACATTCAGTGAGATTGAGATCTGAAGCATTATCCAATTTCTTACGGCAAAGGAAAGGAAACCTGCTGAAACCTATTGTGAAATAAGTTCAACACATGGAGATGACTTCATCACATTTATGAACGTATGCAGCTGATGTGCAAAGTTCACAGCATATGCACAAGCATATTCAATGAAGATTAGTCAGACAGGCTATGAACATCCCAAAAACAGATTCCAATATCGACGCTGTGATCGGAACGATTCAAGAGGATGAACGGCTAATTACCAAAGACATGCAGGCTTTAGACATATTGTGGTGATTTATTCGTTGCCCTGGTTCATGGAAATAAGATGGACAAGACTGGATAGATCTGAACAGGTTCTCTTTATTTACAAGTGTGCAAGGGTTTATATAAGTTTATTTACATGAGTGTTGATTGGCTGGTGGGCTTTAAAATGATTGGTGCTTTTAAATGATAAGAGAAATTAACGGAAAGATTTAAATTTAAGGTGCATGATGGGAGCCCCTCCAACCGTTGGGATTTAAAAGTAAACAAAACAGGAATAACCGTTAACGGTTGGAATTTGAAATAATACAAGAGATTACGAATAAGTAAAAGATATAATACATTGGATAAATAGAAATAAATATATAAATACAAATATAAAACTCATCACAATAATTCCCCCCTCAAGTGTTTTCGTCTCGAAAACAAGAATGAAATGCTATATACGAGGGAATAAAATAATGCATGTACTAAAAAAAATATGTATATATATATGTGGCCATAAAAAAAAATTCTGAGCTTCATAAAAATAAAAATTATTTACAACTATTTACAAGAACAATTACAACTATTTACAAAATGAATTATTAACAAACTACAACTTCTGATCGAGTTATTCTGAAAGGCACAAATTCACAAATTGTTCATAAGTTCACTATAATTTCACTTAAGTTCAAAGTAATGGTTTTGACGTGTATGAGTACGGAGTCAATGGATCGGCAGTTCGAGAGTACATAGTTGGAGAGTTTTGGCGGCGATTTCGAGATTACACAACGGCTTCAAATGAAAAACATGGCGTCTGAAGATTGTGGGGTTAATCGTGGATTTGGTCGGAGGAAAAGGTGAAACCACGGAGGTTCTGAGAATCAGCCGGGCATTTTCGTTTGTCAAGTTTGTGCTAGTTTCTCGTCTGCGGGCGGTAGAAGATAGATCGGCATCAAATTGCGTCGGGGCGGAACATAAAAATGGCTGGCGGAAACTCTGTTCCTCCGTCGTTTGAGCTGCGTTGTCAATCGGGCGGCAGGGCATTGTTTATTGGAGCGGAGGTTGCGTTAGATGGTGTCGTAGTTGGCTGCGGTGATCAGCTTAGCGGCGGTTTCTCCCTTCAATGTTGGCGGTAGAATTCGGCATCGAAGGGCGGCCGATGATCGATTCGTTCAATGGCCGTTGGTACTGAGGATCGGCAGGAACAGTGAAGTTGCGGCGGCTTCCGAGCGGCGCGAAGCCGGGTTGGTATCGGCATCGTCGATGTCCGTGCATCGGCTGGTTTCAATAGCGGCAGGACAGTCACATTCGTTGCGGGAACATCAGGGATATTGCGGCGGAGTTCCGAAGCAGCTGAACTCGGGTTCCGAGGCGGCAAAGCCGGGCTTCTTGGCGAGTTCGATGGAGCAAGCGGGTTTCGGCTACCAAAATATGTGGTGATTTATTCGTTGCCCTGGTTCGTGGAAATAAGATGGACAAGACTGGATAGATCTGAACAGGTTCTCTTTATTTACAAGTGTGCAAGGGTTTATATAAGTTTATTTACATGAGTGTTGATTGGCTGGTGGGCTTTAAAATGATTGGTGCTTTTAAATGATAAGAGAAATTAACGGAAAGATTTAAATTTAAGGTGCATGATGGGAGCCCCTCCAACCGTTGGGATTTAAAAGTAAACAAAACAGGAATAACCGTTAACGATTGGAATTTGAAATAATACAAGAGATTACGAATAAGTAAAAGATATAATACATTGGATAAATAGAAATAAATATATAAATACAAATATAAAACTCATCACAATATCGTAAGGAATTGTTTTTGACATTACCCAAGAATCTCTGCAATACTGCAAGGTACCCAGACAGCTAATGCTACTGCACATGGAAAACAGAATGGGTTACAGACTTGAATATTTGCAGCGTTACTAATGTAAGGAAACAGCTTCTTTCACCATATCATTGTAGGAGATGAAACATGGGCATTTCATTTCTCACCTGAAAGGAAGAAAGATGGCATAGTTTGGAAACATCAAATTTCTCCTCCACCAAAAAAGTTTAAAGCTGAACAGTCTTGCGGAAAGATGATGATTACTATTTTTTGGGACAGACAAGGTGTTCTATTTATCTATTTCCTCCATAAATGACAAGTGTCAATGCTGCAGCTTATTGTGAAACACTGAATAGACTCAGAGCTGCCATTTGCCAGAAACATTCAAAGAGGGCAATGTCTGATGTTTGTTGCTGCAGCTGTGACCACCAAACACCACACTTAGCAATGGGAAGTTCTCAAATATCCTGCTACAGTCCTAACTTGGCAACAAGTAATTATCATCTGTGGCCCAATGGTGAAGCATCACTCAAAAGTGATGAAGATGTGCAGAAAGCTTTTCATCAATAGATCTGCATCCAGCCGAACGACTTAAAATTGTTACTCCAGCGTACACATTACACAAGTGCGACAAATGCATCATCCTCAATGGAAACTATGTAAAAAAGTAGTCAATTAAACATATTCCATCATGTGTATATCTTTATATTTGTGTAACAATTAAAGTTTTCCTGAAAAATATTTACATAATTGCTTTTCGATCTCCCCTCATATAGAGGAAGGTGACCATATTTCGGATACCATTTTGTTTTTAATGTAAAGAATTTAAAATAT
Organism: Thereuonema tuberculata; assembly: GCA_023159025.1. Classification (NCBI taxonomy): domain Eukaryota; kingdom Metazoa; phylum Arthropoda; class Chilopoda; order Scutigeromorpha; family Scutigeridae; genus Thereuonema; species Thereuonema tuberculata. The sequence goes on from JAFIDM010009631.1 coordinate 350,696,057, forward strand.
TGAAGTTTTGGTTAAGAATTTTACTTTGTTTTCTTCTATAAATAACATAATTTTAGATCCCGAACTGATAAATATCCATTATAAAAAATAGATAGTGTAATTATTTTTTTTGCAAAACATTGCTGTTTTTGTTGTGAAGCAACTGGGGTCTTAATTTTGGATACATAAGAATTTCAGGGTAATAATTATGATAATATAATTAAATGAAACATACAATGCAAATACAGTAAGTTATTTATTTGAGTAATGACTTTATGACATTCTAATAAAATTAATGACTTTATGACATTCTAATAAAATTGACGACATTATACATTAAAAATAATGAAAGGAATACAAAAATAAAAATACCAAAAGGATTCTTCAAGGGCCACTTAGTACGGAAACCCAGTGTTTTTTCGCTGCGTTCTCAGTCAACGTTTCTTGACCTTAAAAAAATTGAAAAACGTTAAACCGATTTTTCAAATCAAAACAAATCCTATTTTCATGTTGCACTATTGACTATCCGAAATTAGGACGTTATGACAAATATTTTTGAATCAACATTTGAAACTAACCTTAAAATCATACACAACGATGCGACTTGTCACTTAAACTACATTTTACAAACTTCATTATTCACTTTAAAACAAATTATTAGAACTTACCACTTGCGCTCCAGCTGTGTTCGAAGTTGACATCTTCAAAAAGTCACTTTTTGGAATATTTTTAAATTATTTATTGTTGCGTACATGCAGATCAAAGGCTCACGACGACAAGACAGATTGCATATGGTGGCCAGAGCTTCCGCTCATGGTAGACACTAATGCAATCTGCTGACTGGTATGCGATTTATCACGCTATCCGAAATTAAGGCACCATCCGAAATATGGTCACTTTCCTCTATATCTTAATCGCAATTGTATGGAGAATATCTGATAAAAGGAATTGGAAACAGAGACGGGATCAAATTATTTGTGACTAATATACAACTATGTAGAAGCATTTAAGATCTTTGTTGGTTAAAGAATTTTGCTGTGGATAAATGCTGGCAGTTTTAGTTATCCGTATCAATGTTTCATTCAGAAAGACACTGGAAGCATAATATTCACAAAGCCATATTACATTCCAATTATGGTTTTGTGTAACTATTACAATGCAGAGTAACTTAAAGAAAGAGTACTTGCACAACATTAACGATCATTTCATTTTTTAAAAAAAATGAGTTAAATAATACCTAATAAAAATCCTACAAAAAATAATCTTATTTTTAAAATACTAGTTTGAGTTAAAGATGATTAAAACCATTCTGATCAGTTAAATAACTGATGTCAGACAACAGAGCTTATACTTTAATAATAATAGTGGCAGAGATTGGGAAAGAAACAGTATGATTGGTATACAAAGAACAGCTGAATAATAACAGAAAATCACTGTTTTCTGAAGGACTTTAAATATCTTTCAGATAAAGTGATCTTTTGTATGCTGAATTAAAAAAGATTATTAAAGAAAATCAATTAAATTCAAAAATTAAATAACAATAATAATTGAATGATTTTACTTAGATTTGATTATCAAATTTTTATAAGGCTGCTGAAATAAAAAGTTTTATAAAACTTTTAGTCCTTTACTGAGTTTTTTCAAATAGATAGAGAGAAAAATTGATAAACATATTTACTAAAAATAACCAGTGGCTTCATTTTTCATAGTACTACTACAAATAATAGTGAAGAATGATATTGTTACCGGTAAAGTAGGCCAGGTTCATTTTTTAGCTTTCTTTCCCCTGTTGGAGTTGTCGATCTGGCATAAGCAGCCAGATTGAGGCATGGAGACCAGATAAGAAGAGCAAAGTAAGGCAGATCATCAGTGGCACAGCCGAACAGGAGAATCCTCCCACTGTAGTGAAGAGATTCTCAGCAGCAGCCAGCCACATAGGAGCCTCCTCCCGTTAAAGTGGAGCTAGATCATCAGCGGCAGCCAGTCGCACAGGAGCCTCCTCCCATTGAAGAGAGTAGTTAGTCAGTGGCCAGCTACTAGAAGAAAAGAGTAGAGAAAGTTCATGGGCAGTGGCCCAACAGCCATCTCTAGAGGAAGAAAAGAGAACACTATCGGCAGCCAGCAGCAAGCGGTCCTCCTACACTGAGCTGAAGAGAGGAGTTCAACTTCAAGCAGGAGTCCAGTCAACCCCGCTAAAGTTAGAAGAGTCCGACATCAGGCAGAAGCCCAGTCACCTCCAACTGAAAATAGAAGAGCCCAGCTTTGTGCAGGAGTCCAGTTGACCTCTGCTGAAGTTAGAAGAGTCCGTGGTTATCAGCTCATTAGCCCTATCGCCTCAAAGCTTAGGAGAAGAAAAGGGAAGAGAAGACTTCAGTGAAAATCCAACCCCCAGCAGTGAAGAAGATGAATGAAAATATTTTTTTAATTAAAAACAATCGGAGTGTTTACAAAATTTAATAAATGAAGAAATGCACAATTGCCAACAATCAATGTTCTAGTTTTTAATTTTCTAAATTTTAATGAAATATTAACTTGGGCTTATTTATTTTAAGATTTTTAAACATACAGTTTTAATTTTCAAGCCAAAATATCAATTTTGTAATGATTTACAGAAATGGCAGTCAAGTAACTTTCATTTTTTTTTTTATTAAAAACATAATACTTTTGAGATAACAAATGATGCCAGTTAGTTTTGGGATTGATTAAGGAAATGGGCAAAGCGTATATAATAATTCTGAGTGAAAATCTATCTGATTATTAATACTAAAAAATAAAAAAAAACATTTTACATTTCACTGCCTTGAAATGTCGGTTTAATATTTTTTTCTCTTCAAATGCAGTATTAAACTCAACTTTCATACAAATCACAGCTTCTTCAAACCTCAGTGTAATGCTTATGGGTGTCTAAAGAAAAGTTTTCAAATTTCTATCCATACCATATCATTCATATTCAGATGACTCCTGCTTAAATTTGTGATCCCAGTGCAAGTTTCCTAAGGATTTCTGAAGAAAATTATCTATATCTAGCTACTGCTTCTCTAATGCATTTGTGAATTTTCTTTAGAAATCCTATTTTTCAAACCAGAAATAAAACCTCAATTGTAACTTATCAAGTCTAAAAAGAAATTTACCAATTTGCAAATTTTATTAATTTAACTTATTGAGGGCGATAAAAACAATAAACTAATATAATAGTACTTGGGCAAATTACAGCCATTGACAAGGATATGAAATCAGCTAGTTCCAAGGATCCATATATTGACTGTTATCCAAAGAATAAATTGCTATTCAAGATAACTTTTAATTGCTAAAGAAACAAAAATATCTTCAGACATTTGAGACAATAAAATTTATTAATCAATGTATCAGCATTGCAAATACATACATTACAAATAACTTTAAAGCAATAAACCACCATTTTCCTATTCTTGAATCATGCTGAAATGGAACTACTACTACTTACTAATCTGATGTAATAGTAAATATGTTTGAAAAAAAAATGAAGATGCTCTAAATGCATAGATATGCTTCTTGGATATTCTGAAAAGCTTAGGCGTAAAATACTAATTTATGGTGATTATAATACACTTTGCTATTTTCTTTATTGGATGTTTACTTAGGCTTCTTTGATGTAGTGTTATGGATTTTTACAATGATGGACCTGAAATGTCATTTCTTATGCTTAAGACACACTTCTGTGTGATTCTTTGTGTCAACAGAAGGCAGAAATTAGTTTGAAATCACGATCCTTTTGCTATTTTTATTAAAGTGCACAATATTTTTTAAATTGGAAAATTAGGTTTATATTTTTTGAGGCATGATCAATAGCCTTATATAAATATTTCAGTAAATTAAGAACACTTAGATTTACTGCTGACATAAGATTACATTTTAAATTTAGAATTATGGATCATCCATAAACTTAAAAAAAAAAAATCAACTTCCAGTCTTGAAAAAAAGTCATGAATGCAAACAGAATTCACTAACAGATGCCAGAAATCAAATGAGAAGAAAAAAATCCACTTACCTAGATTATGTATCCAGAAACCAGGAAGTGCAATAAGAAAAATTCAACCACTAATTTTTCAAGGTAGAATCCTTGAAGGATGTGAATCTGAATGTTTTTCAACTAATGTACACCATTTTCTAAAAATAAGAAATGCATAAAATTTGTATATTAATGGCAAGCATTTAACTATAAGGTGAACTTACACCATACAACATTGATTACAAGGATAAATCTCTGATGGGAAACACATGTGAAAGCAAAATTTTAAAATGAGCAGTGCAGCTATTAAATTCTAAGGTAAAATTTGTAAAAAAGAAAAAAGAAAGTAATACCAAGATCAGCATTGTTTTATGCTTATGATATCTTGCAATTTTTTTCTATGATCATCTGTAAATGGATTCAAATACTTCTTCAATTACTTTGATTCTAGTAAAAGTTTTTATTGTGCATAAACATATGCATATTTTGACCCTTTTTGAATTTCTGAGCATTACATGAATGTATATAAGGACTTATTAAGAGAATAAAGAAGGGCATTTCTGTCATATTTATGGATAGTTTTGGGATAAAATATTCCTTAAAATAAGGAATTAGCATGGTCCCAAAGGGAAGTATGAGTAAGAAGATGTCAGCAAGTCTGTTTTTTTTATATTAGTTGAAAGATTTCAGGTGCCCCTGCCCACTTTTTTTTGGATGAATCAGTTTTAGGTCATACTTTGGTAATATTTCTAAGTCATAAGTACAATGCATATATCTGAGATTTTTAGGTCATAAGGCCTTAGTAATGGAGGTTCTTTGATTATAAACATGTTTTTTGACTCAATACAACAACGAAGTCATCAAATTAAAACACAAAATGAGGAATTTTTTTTCACTACAGGAGATGTCAATACTTTTGCTTGGTACCTTGAGTTTTCTTCAGGGGAAATTTAAAAACTACATAACTAAGTGAATGCCATTGTTGTGTCAACATCAATGGTGTTGGAGCAGATGTGGCTCGTTACCTTTGAAATATTAGACCAGTGTCTTTACTAAGTCTTTACCAGTGATAGAAAGGTGACAGGCATCATCCATCGCATAAGGCACTGACTTATTAATGTAGTTTTCTTTATCTTGTAGAAAGCTGAAAATACCAAACCACAATAACATTACTTGGAATGGAAAAATTCCTTATTTACTCTTATATTTATTTTATATGTTAATTAACATGTCCTACTCCTCCTTTAGATCCAAGTCCTAGAAATGCTATTGAGACTGGTCTGAAGTAAGTATTTAAGAATTATCCTTTCTCTTTCTCTCATGCAAAGTCTTAATATTGATCTTTTAGTGCTCTCTTAATTCTAAAAAAAAAATATTCTATGCCAAGTTGGGTGTTAGATAGTTTGATCTCTTTCTTCTGGGTCTCAGATCATCCACAATCAATCCATGGCCATCAGTAATTAAATAAACCAGTCAAACACACGTGTAGAATAGAACTTAATATCCATAAACCTTTTTTACCTAACTTAATTACGTGATTACATTTTGCTGTTTTCAGATTTTAGATGGAATGTCCCAGCAATTTCCTGTAGGAAAAACTTGTAATTGTGGAACTAAATAATATGATTATGTACATATACTTCCTATTGCTGCATTGGTGACTCACAGAGGATAAAATCAGGCTGACTGTTTAATATCCTGTGTGTATTAGTTTGGCTTCGGATTTCAACTGCTGAAATTATTTGGAGAAAATTTTAGAATGTTTCTAGTGTATTGATGGTATTATGTGAGCTTATTTAAAATTTATTAAACAGATGGGCACTATAATTTAGCAGCGTGTTATAATTTCAACATCATTTAGAAAACATGCCCAATGATATATATAGATCACAGCTTTGATATGTTCGAGTTCAGGTTGATCACTAGATAGGCATTCCATTCCTTGTTCTTATTCATCGAAAGGCAATGACAAAATGAACACTCCTGTCATTCCCTTCTCAATACATAATGATAAATATTAGTTATTTTTTTTCAAACAGTCTGTTTAATGGATATAGATCAATCCTCCAAAAGAAATGGGGTTATCCGCTGTTCAACAATAGATTGTGTGAATCAAATTGTATAATTTATGCAACAAATAATTTTCAGACATTTCCTAACCAATCTTTGCACCTGTTCAAAAAATTAATTTGTAATATAGAATAGATTACATCTGCCTTTCTGTACGTTATAAATAGAACCGTTACATGGATTTCAAAGCAATTTATTTTTTGAGATTTTTTTCCAAAAATTACTAAAAATTTACAATGACAGACGAACCATTTCCAAACTCTATTCTTATTTTGCACTCTATTAATTTCTTACTTACTTACTTATGCACAAGAAACATTAATTGATTACATATTAAGCAAATTTTTTTTTGAATTACAAGATTTCACTCTTACTCTCTTTCATAACTTCTTAATATAAAACAAGTTTCTTTTATGTAATTTTCGCAATGTCACATGATCATAACAAATTCAAATGTCATGGCTATTGAAAAGAAATTTCGGAGCTTATTGAATCACACTTCGATGAAATGTCAAGATGAATTACATTTTTAAACACCTAACTAAGAACATTCCTAAATTAATTTTACACTTGTGATATTACTAATACTCTATCTCAGACTTATTAGTTTCGATTGACAATTCATTTTTCTGACTCTTCCAGATTTCGTAATTTCGTTTGCAATTCACAATTTTTCAAAGATCGCCACCACGTACAAATTTTATTTTATGTACTTTTCTTTTCGCAGTGAAACCTACATAAGGCAGAAAGGGATAAAAACTCTACTTTGAAGAAAGCTTTCATTTTATGGATATAATATTATAAATAATCCATTTAATGGAATCATGATAAATTCCATTCATGAAAATCAGTATCATCTGAAAAAATTGAGATGGGGCTGCTAGCAGCAAAGAAAAATGTAAATAACTCTCCTAAAAAATAGATTTAAAAGATCAAGAACCAAATCACCGTTAGATTTTTTTTTTTAAAAAAAAGCTGATGAGGGAAAAAAAAAGGGGGGGGCATGAATAACTACAACGGAGATTTCATTTTCATTTACACATTCTCAGCTTCCCCTGTGAATATCAACAGCTCCGTCAGCTGTGCAGATGTCAAGTAAAACCTTTTCCTTGAAATGAAACGGATCTATTAAAATAAGGAGATAGGAGTTTGCATTGAAATTAAACATAGCCAAATTAAGAACTGAAAAATCTTTATTGCTTTAATTAAATTCATTTTATCTATAAGTATTTCTCAACAATAAAAGAATTACCTTTGCTAAGGTGATAACAGATGAAAAAAAAAAAAAAAATCGCAATTTTTCCAGTTTATCTCGTCACAATCATGTAAATCTAGCTTCACTATATTTTATGTGAATTAAAGGGATTAAAAATAAATTGCTTTGTTTTGTTATTAAATGTGTTCAATTTTAAATTTACTGATAAGTTAATAAAAATTTCATTAGAGAAAATTTGTCATGATGTAAAAAATTCTTACTGCATAAGGTTAATCTCGTAATTTACGAGATCTCGTGCAGCTGCGCCCTCTTTTATTCCTTTATGAATTAGCTCGTCAAGATGGTGAGTGTTGTCTTTTATTTAATCGATAGCCATCCTATCTTATAATAGTGTTATTTTGTATATATTTTACGTACAAGAATTTTTCAGTGTCAGAAGTCTCCTGCTTAACACTAATATTCTCGGTAATACGTTTTCAAATGTGGAAACCGATGACCCGACAGCATTGAGACGAGTAAAATGGCCGCTGACAGCGTATGTATGTGTAAGGAAACATTGAATAAAATATGCTTATTCTTTTCTTATAGAGTGAAGGAACAGCGACGATTCGAACCCGCAAGTTTATGACCAACCGTCTGCTTTGTCGGAGACAGATGGTAAGTCAACACTAAGTTTATAGTTGTAGATACACTAATCTTCATATTAGGAAACCGTACGTATTAGCCAGGAGTGTTCACGTGTTAGTGAGCTGTAGGGGAAAAATTCAAATATTGGTTATAAATTTAAATACAAAAAAAAAAAAAGCATGTTTCTCTGATATGAAACACTAATCTGACTTTTATTTATTAGTACTATATTTTAATCTATTCTCAGGAAAAGTTTCGAATGTAGGCCTATTAATTCGAAAGTTAGCTTGCTGAATTTGGAAAGATTTATCGTGTTCTAGATTGACATTTTGTAGTTTTGACATGACTAATACACATGTAGAACGTCGAAAATCTATGATGATCACCAAAAATTTATGATAATAGTTAAGCTTTTATGGCTATAATAAAAAATTGGAAGGCATCTGAATAGCGCCTCAGTTGAATAAAGCGATTTTTGTAAGCACTGATAATGAAAGTTTTATTTCATATATACCAAATACTGCTTCTTTTTTTTTGTGTGTCAGATGAGAAAAAAAAAGGTATAAATTTTTAAGGGTAGTAACAGAATTATATTTATTTGTCAGTATTAGAGAAGGAAATAGATTAATTGTTTACAATTCATAATTAATTAGCAGTTTATAGAATATTGGTAAAAGCACAGTTTTTGATGCATTTTCAGTTAATAAACAGGACCAAATTTAAATACAAAAACAATTTGAATTTATTTTAATATTTTGTACTTTAGATATCAGTGTTTTTCCATTTGTGAATTGGTCAGCAGATCAGATTTCATCATTGGTTTTTACATCCCCCAATCAAATTACAGTCCTTTAATTAAAGTTTTAGTAATTTTGAAGTAGTGTTATGGTGGAGTCCTAATAAATAAAGAATTATAATGAATTTGGAAGTAAACTGTTATAATACTTTTGTGCCAAATAGACACTGATAAAGAAAATGGCATGAATTGTTCGAAACCTATTGTAGCTTGTAGTTTAATATCACTGAAAATAAAAATGTCTTTGTGGCATTTATAATGCTCAGTTTCGTATTGAGAAGCGCAGAGGTCGGCTACAACCTCTGGTGACGAAAAAAACAAACGACTTAAGGGGAGGATTAAGTCAAAACGAGGTCAATCTGGAGGATTTCAAATCATTCTGTAAATGATACAAATGCAATATAAAATCTAGAAATTTAAAATATGATAGTTTTAATATGAGTGATTCATATTCTCTTATTTTTTTACATACATATGATAACTGAATTAATTATATTTAATCTCAAAAGCCACTAATTTTTTGGAAACAATTCTTCGTTTTTACTATTTTATTTTAGCGAAAAACATTCCCATTTCGGTTCATCTGAAGAAATACAGTAAAAAGCCAGTTCTCGAATTCAACATTTCCAATAAATTTTCAGTAGTCTACTTTTAAAAAAATAAAAACCATACAGTTGATTTGAAGCAAATTACTTTCTGATTTTTTTTACACCTAAAAAGCAGTGCATTTCCCTAGACTTTTGAATTTGAGAACCGTATTATTCATTTGCAATTCCATTTCTGTTAGTTGATGTCAAAATAGCTAAAGATATCATTAAGAAATTTAAAGAAAACTTACATTCTATTGTTAACTTAATTCCCACATCTGAATGTAGGTGGCTTTGAATCTGAGCTTGTCGCCTAAAGGCATATTGAGAAAAAGGGTGGCTTAGGAATTTTTATGACAGTTTCCCCTCCTTGTCCAAGAAGTTGTGACTGAAGCAAACCCCACTTTGGCTGAATCTCTGTTTTGACCACCAAGTCGACAACATGAGTAGTATAGGTTGTTCCAAAAAATACGGTGGAAAGCGATTCCCATCCATGAAAAGAAAACGAACTAAAAGAACTAAAAAACATTTCATTGTATATAGCAAAGGTTACTGGGTGATATGGATAACTAGCATAAATAGTTTTATTATTACCTTATTTTTTCGATCTATTATAAATTTTATTTATTGAGATTTTTGACTTTTTTAATGGAACCAATAGGATAACCATTATCTATAAACTGTTTCTCAATCCTGTCTATGTGTTCATAGAAAAGTGTTTCTGAAGAACATATTTTAAATGCATAATAATAATAACCAATTACTTTTTTTAGATGTGTTAGTTACTAAAGGTAAACACGATATAGAAACTCAACCATACACAAAACCTACATCATCAAATGCAGTGTTGGCATTTACGTCATCGGCGCCAATGTTATTAAAAAAGAACCTTATTGAAATGAAAGTTAAAAATGCATAGTATTCTTCAGAAACACTTTTCTATGAACACATAGACAGGATTGAGAAACAGTTTATAGATAATGGTTATCCTATTGGTTTCATTAAAAAAGTCATAAAAATCTCAATAAATAAAATTTATAGTAGATCGGAAAAATTCGGTAATAATAAAACTATTTATGCTAGTTATCCATATCACCCAGTAACCTTTGCTATATACAATGAAATGTTTAAGAATACAGACATAAAAATCCGTGACTCTTCAGATAATAAATTTCGGTTTCCCAAACCTTACTTTAATAATAGACAAACAAAACTAGAAGATGAAAAAGGTTGTGTTTATTTAGTGAAATGTAACAATATATCATGTTTTTATATAGGAAATTCTGGTAAAAAACTTAGTGAGAAATTTGGTAACCATAAAAGCGCAATAAAAACGGGAAATAAAACTACATCATTAATCAGTAAACACGTATATGATACTGGCCATTGCATCACATTCAAAGACTTCCTCATTTTGAAAAAGGAACAAAATAAAATAAAAAGAGAAATCTATGAAGCGTACTATATTCACGCGTTAAAACCATATAACACATGGCTTTCCGATTCGAATTTGAAAAAATATTGTGACAATAATAACTTCCGAAAAAGCATTAATAAAATACAAATGTCAATACAAGAAAAGATTACTAAAATTTAAAGAAGACGACTCCCCTTAGGAAGTACCATTTCACACCCCTATAGATGATGATTACTCCCATTAGAGGAAGAAAATTTGAATTGTAATTTGATTGATCAATAATAATTAACAAATTGTATAAAAAGATATGACGTTAGATAATGATCAGGTTGATAATGGGTTAGTCGCACAGACACCCGAAATATTCCTGCAGGATATGTAATGTATTTTTACAATTTTATCTTGATTGTGTATTTTAAATTTTTTTTAACAAAATTAATTGTAAATAATAATTTGTAAATATCCATAAATCTATATTGAAAAGCTGTAAAGGTACACCATCTTTATGTATATATGTTAATTGTACATAAATTCTAATTTTTTTTTGTAAGCTATTAAAATAGCTATGTAGATATGTTTATTATGTATACGAATAAAATAATTTATATTCATATTCGTTTAGATGAATATAAAAGAAATTATTAAACGATAATGACAGCAATATATATATAAAATATATCATCATAAAATGAATTATCCTTTACAAAGATATACAAATATATATAAAATAAATGTACTTAAATTTTAATTAAATAAATTAAAATTACTGTTTCTTTTGTTGAGATTTATCGTTAAATTTCCACTACATGTAATGCAGTCTACAATTGTAACTAATTTTTTACATATATTTTTTAAATTTATATCTGTATTATTAATTAACCATTTAAATTATTTTTTTTAGTTTCAAGCTTTTTGAAATGATCTAATCTTGTTTATACCTATTCTGTTTATGATTTTTTTTTGAAAACAATAATGTTTTTGAAATAAAAAATTTCCATAGGATTTTCCAATTTTATTACATTGTGATCTCTTAGATCATAATTACTTTTCTGATGTTTCTCCATTCAATAATCAAGTTATAATAATTCTTTACTATTAAATTATGTAAGGCTTTTGATAAGGTGTCAGAAGGTGTCAGTATTTTGTATTTCAACATATCGCTGAATTGTAAATTAACAAGTAATAGAAAGACTTGGTGATTCCTTCTATTTATTTTAATCAAAAAGTAAATAAATTAATTAAATAAAGGAAAAATAAATTAATTGTTAATTCCTTTTTTAAAATCAGTTTTTATTAAGTATGTTATGACCTTTTTTCAATATTCACATTTATGATATTAAATTCTATATATCATACTATATCCGTCTGACTCATAATTCCTTTCTTCTCCTCACCCCCCCCCCCCCCCTCCAATAATGTATTCAACCTCTTTCGAATCTCAAATTGTATTAAAGTCTGAAGTTTTGTGTGCTTTTTATATTGTCGTTGAAGAAGTTCATGTGTCAATCCACGAGTTGAAATCAGTCACCGCACATTATTATAGTGTTACGTATAAGAAAAAAAAATACTATGGTTCAAGATACTCTGTTGCATCAGGTGGTTAATAACAAAATGAAATATTTTTTTTTTTCTTTCGAATATAATTGTGTGCGGTGGCTTATTTCAATTACTTATGTATATTTTTTAAAGCAACGATTTATTCGGATTTTTATTTTGTTTACTTGTTAATCAACCATACAATGAATAATACATTAGCAGACTAGATCTGTGACTAAGGTTCAGGAAACACTTACAGTTCCACTAAGACCACGAGCTAATGCATGATGCGTTTTTTTTTTTTTTTTTTTTTAATTAGTAACATTTTAATTTTGAAACTATCTTGTACTCTTCACTAGACGCCAATGAAATTTTGGGATTTTATTTACTTTCTAACTTTGTTTGTTAGTAAATGTGCATTTCATAAAAAAATCCATAGACTATTGTCATTTTTAACTTATTGATGTGATGAAATAATTTAATTTTAGAATTAAATTTTATTTATCATTTAATTTTATATTTGGTAATTTGAGCTCCTATTTTTTTAATTGCCTAGTTAATAATCATAATAATAATAATAAAACTCCTTTTCTGATTTTAAATTTGATCCATTCCGTGTTTTTCAAATATACAATGGACTGAACTTATGATTACATTTTGAAATGAAAACACAAAAATGAAATATTTTCACATTTTTTATGACACATAATATTCATTACTAAGAGAATGAGGTGATGTACAATTTTTTATTGTTTTTGTATTTTACAATATAACTTTCAAGTAATGTAAAATTTTAAAATCACAAAAAAAAGTCCACTGAAATTTTACTTAATTTATATTTTTTTCTTAGAAATTATTCAGATATTACTTTTTATTAACTTCAATTTTCTCTCCACTACGTCATTCTTTAAATATATATATATATATATACATATATATATATATATATATATATATATATATATATGTGTGTGTGTGTGTATGTGTATATATGTATATTATAAAAAAAAAAATTAGTATTTACGTGTCAATCTTCAATGGCATAACCTGCATTGTTTTAGAAAAAAGAAATTCTTTGAGAAAAACAGAAATCCCCTAACAACACAAGAAAACACAGGGTTTGTCCCCAACCATTAGCCTCTGGCAGAATTGGGGGAGATAAATGAACTGGTTTATAAGATCATAAAAAGAGGGGGAGAACTGCTAAGCTGTTAAGTACTAATCACTAGGGCGGATCTTTCTTTAAATAGGTCAAAACAGACAGAGTCATCTAGTGAGAGATTTTTGTAACCTGTGTCAAAATTTTCACCCTCTTAAGGGTGATCAGAAACTCAGCAGTCAATTGATGTGGGATACAGGAAACAACATTTTGTTGTTTCTTGTGAATTTATAATTCAAATCTTAATATTTTGTGAATTGTGATTCTTGAGAAGAGTATATCATCGTTGCAAATTTAAAATCTCCCATGTGTAAAAAGTAACTTTCTGAGAAAAACGCTATTTCATGCGTGCATAACGTGATATTACACTCCAAGATTTAGCCAAAGACAGCATTGAGTGATCACATAGGTTATTTTTTTTTTATTTATTATGGCGAGACATATTAGGAAAAAAATTTTTTTTTATTAAAAAAACTTATATGTTCATCAGGCACATAGATGATTTTGATGAACAATTTAATGTTGGCGGTCACTTGGGATATTTTACAAATGAGATATACCACAGCAAAATACAAAGATCTGCACATAAGAGATTTTTTGTTCGGTACCTAATCGAAAACGCTATTCAAATATCTGCAAAACTAATTTACGACAAAAGTGACATACAGATTTTAAATTTGCAACGAGGTTATACCTCTAGGAAGTAATCCAGAAGCCGTTTCCAGAAGATTAAAAGCACCATAGGTATAGTTGCTGTGGAGTTCTGAACTTTGCAGTTATGTTGGTGAGGAAAAACTGATTCCTAACATTTTAGCTTATTAGTGCTTATAAAATTAGTATTCCCAACAATTGAAAAATTAAGTAAATTTAAAATGAATGGAAATGTAAAGATGAATTATAAAGGTAAATGTTTGTGAAGAAATAAATTTAATGCTGTTTGTAAAACTACTGATAATTTCTTGCATGAATAGATAATGCAGCATAAATATTTTTCATTAAAAATTGTTTCTTTAAGAATTATTTTTACTATTAATATAAAATGTGTAAATAAATGTTCAACAAAATACCGTATTTACTCGCATAATTTCCCCTTTTTTTTTCATCAATATTTTGACAAAAAAAGGGGGGGTTGGGAAATTATGCGATGTTTTTCAATTTGAGGAAAAAAAATATGGTGAAAGTGTAAGGAAAACCATGTTAAATATTGATTTTTAAAGCAAGAAATGTAATTAACAACAATTTTATTAACACGCAACATTTAAAATATAAGAAATCACATCTCAACATTTGTTTTTTCTTCAAAGTACAGTTAAGCAATAGGCATGCACGGAAGTGTGTGTGCGACTGTGACGTAATTTCGTAACTCACGCAGCGCAGCCCGCCATCTTTATAGCTGCTCACTGCATGACGTCAGCATCAGCTGCCTGCTAATAGAGAACTTTATTCGCGAACTTCACGTTTTCACAAAACACACGAAATTGTTGTACTGATTCAGAAGGAGTCTGCTCTTGTACTGACAGGGGTGGGGGAGGAATCTTCCCCTAAAGTAGCGTGGGATAGAGAAATGCGATAGTAACGGTACATTGTCGCGTCGTCGTGAGTTGACCGCCAGTCAAGGTCATGTTGGAAACACGTTGAAGTAGAGGTTGGGAAATTATGCGATAAAAATAAAAATTGAATTTTGTAATCCACAAAAACTGGGGTGGGGAAAATATGCGCGTGCATACGGTAACAGAAACAAAAAACATTACAGTTAATAATATTGTACTATTAAAAAACATTTTTAACTTTTTCCACATAGAACCGAAAAACTTCCAAAAAAAATTACTTTTTACAATAATATTGAATAAATACTTTTTAAATGTTTAATATAAAGATTAATTCAAATACTCCATTCAACATTGCTTTTCAAATACAAGAAAACAAGTAATCTAGGTTTCGACATAACTTATGATGATTCACATACCTTATTTACTTTAAATCATTCTTAAAATCAAAATCATGAATGAAATGAATTATTATATATTTCTTATAGCTTTAAGCTTCCGCATGAAGAAAATGAATAAAACATAATAGGTTTTAAAAATATTTTAAGCTTATAGAGCTAGTTTCTGAATCAAGTGTTTACGATTCGAGATTTAGAACTAAAGACCAAACACGAGTTGGTTATTCAGTATTTTATTAATGCTATTTAGTTTTCCTCTGAATACAAGACTTAAGACATGGATTTAAATATACAAAAAAAAAAAACTGAAATGAAAACAAATTTAGATTATTGTCAACGTAAGTAACGCTAGCGATAAAAACATAACACTTGTGTGATGCAATGAAAAAAATTCAGTTCAATGCTAATGGTTTGTTTGGAATAAATAAAATTAATGTCGAAAGATTTACGAGAAGTTCCACAACGGTTTTTTTTTTTTAACAAACTTTTCTGCCTGCTGTATCAGAAAGTCTTCCTTTCTGAAATGATCGCTGCAAATCTGACTCATTTTGATGGCTTTTTTCCAGAGTGAATCTTCAACCATCACGCTTTTTTTAAAGCTTTGTCATTTGGAAAAGAATGAAAACTGACATTTTTCTTACATCCATAAACCCTAGTATAGCAATCGGAACACAATTCCTTCCAACTCTTTTTTAATCACTTTTCCCTCGGATATGCAGGCACGTGTCTTATTCGTACGATCAGCTGGGTTAAGTGATCAGCCACACCATTGTTGATTGTTGTGCCCTCTATATTTTGTTTCGCTTCCCAATATTTCAATCTTAAATTACTTCATTTTTGAAGCAAACTGATCCCTTGACGATTTCAAAATAAAGAGGATATTATCGTTTTCTGTTGGATGTCAAGTTGGCAATACATTTGCCAAATCTGCTGACATACTTCAAATCCATACTTAGATTGTAGAGTCCCAATAAATACAGTACAGCCAAATGCAGCACCTTACTCATTCTTGTTGGAAGAGGCAACATAAGTGGAATAAAATAGTAGAAACAGTTTCATCTGGTTTGCCCTGTTAATGATGCTTCTTGAAGCTGTAATATATACTTTTAATGGATGCATCAGGTTGTTTGTTTTTTTTTTTTTTACAAATATCCAAGAATATAGCCTTCATTTTGTAATACCTAGCATTCTGTTGTGTTCAAATTGTAGGTAAATGAACAGCATTTAAATAACATTGTCAACGATAGTTTTTTTTCTCTACTATTGTCTGTGTAACATTAACTACTTTTAAATGATGCTGATCTTTTACTCATCTTTTTTTGAAGTACATTCATCTATGTGACTTTGCAACTTCATTTTTCTTGCTAATTTTATAATTTGAAGCAGGAAGTTTTCTATGCTTCTGACGTTGTGCTTTTTTTTTTTTTTTTTTTGGTATTGAAATTTATTAAACATTTTATTTATCTTTCATAATTTTAACTTTTCTGGTGCAATATGGTCTTTCTTGCTAAGAAAACGTTTTGCCTTGCTAAATTGAGATGCAAGTCTTTTTCTATTTGGAATATAGTATATTCAGAACATAACACAACTTTATAACTGTATGACTTAAGAACTGTTGCAAGTTGTTGTTTTTCTTCTATGCTTTACTTTATTCAATCTTTGTTGATTAAGCCATTACTAAATAATCTACTTTAAATTGTCATTGAAAGATTGTTTATTTGGTTTTAGATATTGGATTAAATTTTAATGAATTTAATTTTTTAATAGGTAGTTGATGTAATTCACCCTGGCAGAGCATCTATTCCAAAGACAGAGATACGAGAGAGGTTGGCACGTTTGTATAAGACTACTCCCGATGTTATCTTCTGCTTTGGTTTCAGAACTGCTTTTGGAGGTGGCAGATCAACAGGGTTTGCATTGATTTATGACACACTAGATTTTGCGAAGAAGTTTGAGCCTAAATACAGATTAGCAAGGGTAAGGAATTGTATATTTTACTTTTTTCTTTGTTTTGATTAAAATATATTAAAAGCCACTAGATTGCTAATTCAGCCAGCCTCTGCTTAACAGTTATCAGTTATGAAGTCCTACTGTAACGAAGGCTGTTGTAATTTATTTCATAAGATCGTAGAATAATATACATAAGAAGGATATGTCTGTAATTTATTTCATAAGATCATAGAATAATATACATAAGAAGGATAGGTCACCATGAAGGTGAAATTTCACATGCAGTTCTGTGAAAATAGTCTTTTTTTATAAACATTGCTGCAATGTTTCCGCCACCCTTAAAATGCAGCTACAAATTACTGCTTTTTTTCCTCCCCAATCATTTTTGCATTATAATTGCTATCAACAATTAAATGGTGAATTTGAGTAATCAATTTGCCATAAGATTATAAAATAGAGTAAAAACTGAAATGTATAAATCCATAGAAAATTAGTTAGTTCTTGTGATTCCTCTTGTGACGAGTTAATTTGCTGCTAAATGAGAAATGCCTGTTATTTTGGCATACTACACATGTCCATAAATTAAGGATCAAAGGGAATTGGGGGAAAAAAAATTACATGACAGTCATGTCCTGCTTGAAAGTGAATATATATAAAGTGTGCCACACTTAACTTCAGGGAAACGTGAAAGTCGATATAACCAAGAAAACATTGAGTGAGATCTTTTCATAGGTGCTGGTATCCTGGTATGGGCTGCATTATGATGGGCTCTTGTACTCCATGTCTTGGATAGAAGTACCGTAACTGGCTAGATTTATTGGGATATGATTGTTTAACAATGTCTGTATCTTCAGGGGTGCAATATGGGACCTTCTTTCCTGTTTGTTGACAATAATGCAAGTTCCCATAGAGTAGACCTTGTCAACGAGTCCATGGAAACAGGATATCGGGTGCATAGACTGGCCGGCGAGGTCCCACCATCTAAACCCTATTGAACATGCTTTGAATATTCTTGGAAGACTCATTGCAGGAAGGAATCATCCTCTTCGTTCCCTGCAAGAGCTATGTACAGAATTGTTGCCAGAGTGAAACTCTACCTCAGGAATAGCTTGACAATTTCATCCGCAATATGCCACATTATACAGCATGCATTTCTGTCAGAGGACATACTGTATATTAACATGTCTGTAGAGCATTAAAATTTACTTTTGTACCAAGATGTGCCAATAATTGCGACTGAATTTGATATTTTAAGCCACAGTTGTTGGTTTCTTGTGTTTTTATTTTCGTTTTCAGTTGTATCACACACATGTAAACCAAATTGGGTTCCCATTAAATAACTGTGTGTCTGAATTGCCATCTAATTCATTTATGGATATGAGTAAGCTGCAAATTTTTTGTTTCCAAGTTATGTATTGACTGATAAATGATCTTACAGATATTATTAAATAATTAAAATAAATTTTGCTTTTTATAACATTCATTAGCAAAAATAGATACATCTTATTTTAATTTGAGATATTATGCTTTTAATGAGTTCGTCTGTCTACTAGAATGTTGAAAATGTTGTGTTGCTAATCCTAAACCAGGATAGGGACTACTTATACACCAGCATTGGAAAGATAGTATGAAACTTTGCATTGATTAGTATTGGATTAACAAAAATTGGTCTGATTTGCTTGCGTAGATTAACCCTTCTGTAAAATGAAAATCTTACAACAAATTCCTGAAAGAAAATTTAAACCTACTTTCTTCCGAATGTTATTTTTTAAATTTTTCTTTAATTTCTGTTGTTTGTTTGTTAACATCTATTTTTAAATTGTAATATCTGCTGAAAACAAACAATTTTTTTTTTTTTAAATAGATAAATCCATGTTATTAAATTTTCTAAAACATTAATTTTAATCTTCAAACTATATACAAATAAATGGATTAACTACACAGAAGCTCGGTTATAACGCGATCTTTCTGATCCGAGATCTTGAAGATCGCGACGTCAAATGTCATATATGCACTCTATTAATCGCCCACACAATTCGAAATTGATTTAAAATGGTCATTTCACGATTACCTACATCATTCAGAGCAATGTGAGAGAATTTTATATTTATAAATGCATAAATCATTACCTTTTCAACTCTTTGATGGGTTATATTAGCCAAAATCGATTTGGTGCCGCCATCTTGGCATCTTGTACAAACAAGTCACATGGATCAAAACTAGGTATTCATACGCCTGTTAGATTACATGGGCCTCTTTACTGGTTGTCATTGGCAGAAAAATAGATCTCGATATTCATTTTGGTTAAACAAAAAAGTCCGCAATTCTAGTATTTTTTAAAAATATATTGTATTTGACACATTTTCATGACATTAGGGTGGGTATAGAGTCTCAATTACTGTAAATAATAAGGAAATAAGCATATTAATTTATACCTTTGATTTGATTTTAGGTGAAAAAAACGGTAAATTTTACAATTATACACTGTTTCCAAAATAGAAGGGGTCCAAGACCAAATCACGTTATATCCGAATTCGCGATATAAACAACCGCGTTATAACCGAGCTTCAGTGTTAAAGGATCAGAGATAGCGAATGAAAAACAAAATCAGGCAAAATAAGTGATTTCCATTTCCCATTAGGTTTCATGTTAAAACAAAATAATTAGATATAAAATAAAGGCATATTAATTGTTGTAAATTTACTTGTGTGCCTGGTAGTGAAGGGGTGAGGTGGGTTGGAGGAACCAAGTTCGATCTCCAACCCAGCGGAGGTTGGGGGATTTTTCCATGCTGAAATATTCTCCAGACAGGTTCTTGGGTTCACTTAGCCCTCTGTTAAATGGATACTGGATTTCTTTCCTAGGGATTAAAGCTGACCACCCGACCTCAACTAAGTCTCCTTGGTCATCCAATTGATGAAGACGTCAATGGCAATTTCTTGTCGTCCTTTATCTTGAATGCTTAAGATAATATTTTTAGCATATTTTAGTTTAAACGGAGGACAACTAAGGCACATAGAAAATTCATCAACTTTTATTATGCTTACAAATGTCGATTCTGAGGGTTTTTTTTTTTTTTTTTTTTTCATTAATTTTCTTTGTACCAAAATGGTAAATTGAAATTCGTGATTGGTATTTTTATTTATTTTTTTTTATTTTTTTTACCTCAGCATGGCCTTTATGAGAAACCTAAAGTAACAAGGAAACAGAGGAAAGAGAGAAAGAACAGACAGAAGAAGGTCAGAGGAACCAAGAAGGCCAAGGTTGGCACAGGACAAAAGGGATCAAAGGTATGATACAAACTTTTTAAAGGTATAGTAAGGCTTTCTATAACCATAATCAATGAAAGTGAGTTCTTAAATTGATATAAGGCTCTGAAGTAAAGCGTACTGCTCCAAGTAAATTTACGAACTGTAGTGAAAGTTATTAAAAAAAAAATATTTTGAAGTGTTGAATCTTTTTAGTTTAGTTTGCATATGCTATTGTTAAGTAGCATCAATGGAACTACTACTTAAAAGGAGTAAATATGAAACATCTTGGCAGATATTTTCAGAAAACTTGATAAATCAATTAATGTTTCTTTGAATTGGCCCAATATTATTGGAACAAGCCTCCAACTTTTTTGAAGAAATAATATATTTTTTTATTCGTCTAAAAAAATTTATTTCAAAGTATAAATTTTCTCAGTCTCCAATTTAGTTAAACAAGTTCATCTTTTTATCAACAATACTTGACATCCGAGAACCAATTGTCATGATGATGATCATTGTTGATGATACAAGTTTTACCTGTATCAGTATTGAACTGCGCCATCATACTATTGAGTGATATAATATTCTTATATTTACTGTTGTAAAAAGTTATTTGTCTATGCTGCCATCCCATTATTCGAAATGTTTCATCTACCTTTCAACTTAGTTTGTACAGTTGCTACGTTTCTAGATTAATCATTTGATATTTCATCTTATAGATTGTTCTTTAAAAGTAAACTGAACAAAGTGCTTTATAAGATTTTCAGCATTCCCATTTTGGGGAAACGTTACATTATGGTTACAGTAAAAATTAAACAAAATTTAATGATAAAAATAAGAATATTTGAACCAATTACATTACTACAGCACTAGCTATTAAATAAATTTTAAATCTTTAAAAAAAAAAAAATTGAAATCTTAACTAAGATTTTGGCAATGTAGGGCTCATTTACCCTTCTAATATTTAGTTGAACAATAAAAAAAGTTATTTAAAATTAGAATTAACTTAAACAAAAGGAAAAAAGATAAATTCTTACTTCCAGTTCTTCGAAGTAACCTTGGGTTATTAAAACAAATATTGAGCCATTGACACCACTGCTGAACACTTCTATTGTTAGGACATTTGTCTTAATAGAATTTTTGTCATTTCTCAGTGGATTTACTTGTTGAAAGACTATATGGGTCTTTAAACATTTCATTTATATAATAGTAAATACAGTACTTACATCGGTGATCTTTTTACTATGAAGAAAGTTACTCTTCTCAATATGATAACATTTTGATTTGGGTTCTATCAAGTGCTCTGTGCATTGCTATCTTGATTTCTTATTCCCCTCTATCAAAATAAATTAGTGAACTTAAACAATTATATTTAAATTCTTTAAATTAATAACTATATTTTTTAAAAATTTAATTTAATTAATAAAATATTTAAATTTTTACAATAATTTTCTATATATTCTCTAATAGCTTCTTATTAAATACAGTCAAGGGGCTGATAACTGTTTTGGTTCAAATATTTATAAAAACAATATATTTTTTGTTCTTTGGATATTTCTATGTATATTACAATTTGAAATGGAAAATGATTTTATCATAATGACAATTATTTGCAGATCATTGACTTTTCTTTATGTATTCATGGAAAAACTATAGTAGAAATGCTGACGAATGTCAAAAATTGTGAACTCAAGTATATGATCAACTATAAAATCTCCAATTTTGATTTATTAGTTAATGAGTTGTAGTTTGTTTCGGTATTTTTTTTGTTTTAATGTTATACGGTTAATTACATATTCATAGCTTCTCTTAACTGTTAAAATGCAAATCTTTTGGTTATGCTTTCATAAATTGCAATTATAAAATTGTTATTCAAACAGAACATTTCAAGACAATGTAAATCTCATACTATGTTGTCTTCACTAAGTGTAAATGCTAACATATCTTGATAAAGCTGACAGGGTTCTGTACCAATTTTGAGTCATGGTAATTACTGTCATCAAAAATTCCTTTAAATTGAGGACCTTTTTGGCACTTTAAAAAAATACGTATTAGTAAAATTCAAATTTCAACCATAGTTGTGAAATAGCATTCAGGAGGCACTGGTTGCCATAAGCCTGATGTTAAAGAATCAATGGAATGAAGCCTCATTAGAATATTAAAAATCTATATGAAATTGGCTGTCAACAGATCACATTGCATCTGTTGATAGTTTTGTAGCTCAGTTAAGCGGCTATCAATTTCTATTTTTTTCTTCAGGATTTGGAATAATGTGAGTTCTTAACAAACATTTGTCATTATGATAAGTCATTTTCTTGATTTATTTGAAATTGATAATGTGGTAATTACTTGTGTATAGTAAGTTTAAAAGCATGTTGTGCAAAATAAATTCATGTTTAAAGAATAATGTAAAAGTGCATGTATAAAAATTGAATCATGTTGAGTGAAATAATTGAGAAATTACTGATTTAGTCCATCTAACAAGCGAATTGCATTTGATATGAATTTTATATTTAAATGAAATTGCATGGATGATAGTATTTCCAAGACATTTTTTTTTAATTGTGATGAATTAGCATGAAAATTCATTAACCTAATTGATTTATACTAGACAGAATTTACTAAAACTATGAATTGTATGTAGTTATAGCATTCACATTTTTATAATTTTTAAGTTTAGTAACAATACGGGAAACTCAAAGCTGATTTTACGAAAAAAATTAAGAAAAATTAATTTCCCTAATTACAAGATTAAAATCAGACGTGGCCTTAAAACCGTAATTAGGAATTCACTAATAATGAACATAAGTGGAAGTGTGAAGCCTGCACAAATGCTCGATTTTAAGCAAACAGTGTCATTAATGCTTATTATTTACAGTAGAGCCCAGATTATCCGCGGAATTGGGTGGCAAGGGTACCACGGATAGTAAAAATCGTGGATAACCCAAAAAAAGACTAAAAATGAGGTGTAAACACGAAAAAAAATATTTCAGCATAAAAATTACGTTTTATTATACAAAAAAACATAATATGCAAAACTTTTAAAATATGTACAGTACAGCAGAAACCTTTCTGCAGAGCAAGAGCCTGCCACTCATCCACAAATTCCGAGAAGGCCTATAGGATTACGATGCACAATAAACCTGTCAGTAATTTTCGAATTCGCACTGTAGGGCCTATTGTACATTTCCTGTTGATGACTTGGATTAAAATTGGTTTTTATTTTAAGGTTCGTAATTAAAAAAAAATTTTCGTGGTGCTCGCGGATAATCGGGGCTCTACTGTATTTCCAAATCTGTTTAATCAGAGATAACTGAAATTCAGCTGAACTTCATGCTATGAATTGTAAACCAGCTTTGAAGGATCTATGTTAATTTTTATTTATCAAAACGTAAATTTATTAAGGGGAGGGGGTGAAGATGATTAAAGATTTATATTTAAGTTGGTTGAACTAAATTAAAAGTTCATACTAAAATTATGGTTGCTAATCAGAATGCTTAGGTGATCAGTGATCAAAATATTCTTACAATATATTCATTAGATATAAAGTACTTAAGATTGTGAAAAATTTCTCCTGCCTTTGAAAATTTACATTTATCATTTAAAATCTTTTAATTTCTTAACTGATTTTTATCTTAAATAATTTTAAGTTAATTGGTCAAAAAAAGATAAAAACAATTTTCTTTAAATGAAACGAACTCCCTGAAATTTCGGAAAATGAAATAAGAAGATTTTGATACTGAAAAGCTTCAGTTTGTTACCAAAATCATATCCATTTCTATTAGATAACAAAAAAAAATGAGATGGCAAGAATAACTAAACCTTATCTAAGGCATGTACAACAACAACTAAACCTTATCTAAGGCATGTACAACAACTAACCCTTTCGTAACAGCATGTCGTCTTAACCCCCTACTATATCTTTCTGCTATCCTTTCCAGAAGAAGTAAAAATCAGCTATAGGAGCAGTAAAAGTCCTGGACAGCAGCAATTAAATTCATTTGTTCCTCAACAGCTTTTATTTCTTATTTTCTGGATTAGAAGCTGCTGTTTTCCATCTTATCAAGGGTACTTTAACTAATAACTTTGATCTAAGCTAAAAGTTATTAAAATTGCTGATCTTAGTTTTTTAATTTGACGTCGTCTTTTTTGAGAAGTATATTGATTTAATAAATTAACAAGTTTTAATAAAAGTAAAATTTATAGTGCCCCCCCCCCCCACGAGGAGGGAACTTTATTATAATTCTTTGTTCAAGCTTGAATGAATTGTTGTTGAACGATCCAATACCAATCCTTATTGTCACATTGATTTTTCCTAAGTTTAAATTTGTAAGTGCTTGGGAATCAATCCAATAGAAATCTAAAATCTTTTTTATTAAATACTGACCAATCATAAGCCTTAAATATTTTTAAAAATTGCTTGAATTTCATGATGGAAGTCAAGATATGTAGTATTTTGTTGTAATAAT
>JAFIDM010009631.1:350729346-350745538 GCA_023159025.1 Thereuonema tuberculata
TCTTCATGTCACATTTCTTCTTAAAAGGGTCCAGGGCCCATTTTTTTAAAAAATACTAATTAAGTTAAAAATTTGAAAATTTTTTTGGTGATTAATCACGCAATGACTACACAAAAACACCTCATAAAAATTTTCTTAAACTTTAAAAAAAAATTAAATTTTTAATTTAAAAAAAAAAAATTGGGTAATTTAAAATTGATATAACTCAAAATATTATTAACAGAATTTCAAAATTTTTTCACTTAATTAAACAGAAATATATCCTTATATATTATTTCTCAAAGGAGTATTTTTGTCGGAACGCCATATTCCTTTAATACTTCATCAAAATCAATGATTGAGATATCATTTTGAAGATTACGTTCCCCGCTACTGACGAAAAATAAACAAATTGTTTAAAATTAATGCTTTCGTTAAAAAACTTTATTTTAAAAACCTTTTTATAAAAATGGAGACATGCTTTAACAGAAGCGACTTATTTTTCGAAACCGAAACAAATAATAAACAAATTTCAAATAATACTGCAGCGTCGTAATTCAAATATATCCTATTTTGAATAAACATGCATTTTAAAAGGATTTTTCATCGTTTATATAATAAGAACAGATAAAAAAAAATTATATTTTAATAAAAATTACGATTTATTACAATAAAAAACATAAAAATTTGTCAATTTCTCATATATTATTTTTTAAAGGTTTTTTTTTTTTTTTTAGTTCCCTTAATACTTTATTAAAATCAAATGATTGAGATATCATTTTGAAGATTACGTTCACCACTAATGACAAAAAATAAACAAATTCTTTAAAATTAATGGTTTCGTTAAAAAACTTTATTTAAAAATCTTTTTATAAAATGTAGAAGGCAATCTGTTCAATAATGTATTTCTACATTACCATTCGGTGTCTGAATTATGCGAATTATTCCAATATACCATGTAAATATTCCAGTATACTAATATAGCGAATTATTTCAATATACCATACGAATTATTCGCAAGGGTCAACCTTTTTATAAAAATGGAAAAGGCGCCAGCTATTAACAATGTGTTTAACTAACGTACGACAGCTGTTGGATTTGTTTATTATTTCTCAAAGATGGTTTTTTTGTTGCGAATTATTCGCACGGGTCAACTAGTCACTTTTAATTTGTCTTCGGCATTTAAAAAAATATATAACTGAAATATTTTCAGAAAAATATGAAATATTTTCAGTTTAAACATTTTTAAACTGAAAATTAACGATTTTTCAATGTAAAAATTTTTTTAAATCTCATATTATAAAAAATAAATATTTTTTTCAAATTTGCCGAAGACAAATTATTTTCAAACATTTTTTTAAAGTAATTGATATTATATTTTTTTATTGATTTTATTATTCAAATATATATTTCGTTTTTTGCTCTTTTTTTGCGTTTTTTAATTGGCGCCCACGGCGGTGGCCATGCGCTAGTTACGTCTCTTTTTCGGGGTGTCGTTTCGTTTATGCGTTATGCGTTTTTTTGTAAAATATTTGTTTATACAAAGTGCTTATGCAATCTAAAAAAAAAAAATCAAAAAATGAATAAATAAAAACCTTAAAACTTTATTATTTTTAAATATGCCACATTTCTTCTTAAGGGGGTCGAAGGCCCATTTTTTTTTTTTTTTTAAATTACTAATTACCGGTAAGTTAAAAATATTTGAAATTTTTTTTTGGTGATTAATCATGCAATGACTACACAAAAACACTTAATAAAAATTTTCTTAAACTTTAAAAAAAAATTAAATTTTAATTTTTTTTTAAAAAAGTAGAGTAATTTAAACTTGATATAACTCAAAATATTATTAACAGAATTTCAATTTTTTTTTCACTTAATTAAACAGAATTACATTATTTTTAATTTGTCTTTGGCATTTAAAAAAAAATTTTAATTTTAAAACTGATATATACAACTGATAAAACTAAATATAGACATTTTAAAGTAAAATGTTTGAAAATGTCATATTTAAAATTTAAATTCTCTACTCTTTATTATTCTAACCAATACTTGATTCACCTTTTTCAAGTTTATATGATACCTCTTTACATGAAAAATAATAATAAATGATTATTTTTATCAAATGCTGAATTTTAATCAAGAGTCATATCGAAAAGTTTAATTCACATACACTTTACATCAGTTTCCTCCAGGAAAGTAATTCTACTTAATTAGATATTGAGGGAATTTTATGGTAAGTAATGTCAGTTTTAATCTGATAATTATGGTGTTTCTTCGCTATCTAGTTTCTTCAAATAAATTTTTGAGGCATTTATTCTAGCATTTTGGTTATCACTGTATTCTGTATATTACTTGTGATATTCATGCACAACATTCATAAAAGGTTCTTTTCCTCTCAAACATTGAAAAATTATATTCTATAATGTTATATTCAAATCTTCTAAAATGTTCACTAGCAATTAAGTAAACAAAATATGCATAATTACCTCTACTGAAATATAATTATTACCCTGAAATTTCATAATTTGAAATTGAAAATGTTTAATTTTAGGTCCCTTTTTTTAAGATTTTTCGTCCCTTTTGGTCCCTTTTTTACCTAGGGACAAAGTGAATATCTGTTGCAAGCCCTATAAACAGTTTGCAAGATTGTGCAATAAACAAATACAATGGTGTTTCTATTCCTAAATTATAAGAAGTAAAATTTATTCTGTTAATGGAGTAAACTTATTACAGAGGAAATTATTAAAAAGAAAATATTTAGTAAGAGCGAGAAACTTGCAATTGAGTTATCTAAATCTAAAGGCAATCATTGAAAAGGGTTTCTACAATATCGTGTACAATTCATGTCCAGCCCCGCACCTGGATTTTTTTTTCAATTCACCTGGAAAAGTCAGGGAATTTTAAAATGTGTGGAGAGTGGCCACCCTGCTGTTCAGTAGGGTGTATGGGCACCTGAGACTGCTGTAAACTGACAGCGAAGAGGCATGGAGAGAATCAAATTGTCTAGCAGTTCCTGTGGGATTAGTGACCACTCGTGCACCAGGACAACTTATTGCTGAGGAAGTGTTATGGGAGGTGACCCAGGTCCTATTCTCAGTATTTACAGTTATAATAATGTACAAGTTGTTTGTAAAATACCTCTTTCGTTGGTTGGTGTAAAATCAAGAGAGAGAGAAAGAATGAATGTTTCAAAAATGTTTTCTTTTATTGGCTGTTGTGTCGAAGGTGAAAATGTGTTGTGAATTGCTTAACTGCGTTGTACAGAACCGTATCACGCTTTAATTATAAGATTACATTATTCTACACTATTAGCAGAACAATTGTTACAGATCACACCATAGACTTCAAGTCTTGTTATACTGATTGTTCATAGTAATGCGTTTTCAATAAAAGAAAACTATTTCTGAAACTTTCATTCTTTCGTATTTGTTTTTTTACTCCTCCAACCCCCAAAGCAGAATATCAAGCGATTGCACAACAATGTTGCAGAACGAAACTGAGGGCTGCAGAAAGATATCGTGTAGAACGGGGGTGGGCAGGACGTCTATCGCGGATTCGGAGATTCCGTTTTTTTTTTTTTGGTTGTCGATTTGAAGATTTGTTTTTTTGCGGGACATAAACGAAAAAAAAGTTTAATTTTTTTCTGCACCTGCAGAAAGTTTTTCGTCATAGCATCAATCGTTGCAGAAAGATAAACATTCTGCTTTTGGGCCTCCAACTAACGAAAATGGTCTTTTACATATAACCTTCACATTATTGTAACTGTATATACTGAGAATAGGACCCAGGTTTATATGACATTTTTTGCTCAAAATATTGTAAATATATATTTATATGGTTCATTGCCCCAAATCAAAGAGGTAGAAAAGGTCTAGTTAGGAAATATAAAAATTTTAGTAATGCAAAAAAAATTCCTGAATACACTGGACAATCATTAATCTAAATTACTTGAGCTGTCTCAGCCTTTTTTTTAATCGGTAATTAAATATTTTCAAAATTCATGTGTTCGGTTTCATCTAGACATTCAATAATTGGTTCTATGTTTCTTTACTCTTTTCACAGCTTTTTCCAAGTACTCTTCTGTCTTCACAGCACATTATTTTTTCTAGCACTTCTTTCTCTTAAGGTATATATATCTAGCTTTTTCTTTGAGTCTTATTGGATCATTTCTTTGTCTTTCTCTAGCTTTCTTCATACTTTTCCATTCCTTGTGTTTTTCTGTGGTTTGGCTTTGAAGGTCTTATCTTTTGGATTTTCAACGGCATCCAACTTTACTCTTCAACTGTATGAGTTGAGATTAGTGCACTCACTTTGGTTTTTCCTATACTGTCTTTTGAGTTCTTGTGAACCTTGTTTTTACTTGAAGGGCTTTATCTGTAAAAACAATAGAACAAAGCTTAAAAAGCCTAAAAAAAAAAATAAAAAAAAATAAGAAGAACCAGAAGTCCCATTTGTTGGGCTCTAAAGTGTTTGACAAATTTTTATCTATTGTATATGTGGTCTGTCCTGAATCTGTAGTATTTTTCTTCATTTAAAGCCTTTATAAAAGAACTAGTGTATATGCCCAGTCAACAATGACGGAAGAATACTTATGGCTTTTAGTTGAGATAGTGTTTTAAGTAGAAGCTTTTTCAATTTAAATATTTTTAATTTCTTCATTCATGTTGAGAAATGTCTTAATCGACTTCATTTTGTCGCTGAGGACAAGCTTCTGCATCTAATGCTCGTCTGACATTCGCTTGTAGTAGGCTAAAAAAAATGAACATTGAAATTTAAATTTTAATCTAGGAGTCTGAAATTAATGAGCTATTTTTTTTTTCTGGCTCTTCTCACTGCTTCACACACACGGGGAGTGATATTTAACAATTTAAATGGCCTACTGGAAAAGACGTCTGACTTAGGATTAGAAAGTTGCAGGCTTGATTCCTGTTGCATACGTTTCATTGTAGAAATTATTTTTATTTTCACAGGAAATTAAAATTATTTTCCAAACACAGGAAATGTGTTAAGACGGGCAGATCGGAAAACTATATGTTAGATTGGTTTTTGTCAGTAGACAGATAATTCCCTTCTGCACCATTACAAACCTACCAAATCAGGAATGAAAAATCTAAAGCCAACATGAAGCATTCGGTAGGCTAATGGAATAAAAAAAAATAAGAAAAAGTGCTATCAAGAACATGAATTATAAGCGTAAAGTTCTATTTTATAGAAATTCTACAGGACGGTCCGTCCAGGTCTTTCACATAGAATTCTAGGGGAAAAAAGTATTAGTGCTAAGCATTTTGACTGGAAAGATTTTTCTCATTGAAACCATTTTATTTTTTTTAACGGCTTGGGGACATGGTTTCTATCCCTTGGTTTGGCAATGACCAATGAACCGGGCCATAATTAAACGCGAGGTGTTTGGAGCATGCCAAGGAAAAAACTGTGGGGTCAGAAAAGGCCAACTTTGATGTATATACTGATAATCAGACCATGCGATTACAATTTCATAGAAAAGAAAAAATATTTCCAAATGTTGCCACCAGAGGGGAAACTGGTGCTGTATATTGACAGCTGCCTAGTGACAGACAACAGACGTCATTGGGTACTCTGATATAAGACTTAACACGAGTTGTGTCAGTCGGTTCGATCTGCTTGACGTTGCTGTGAAAATGATGTGTTTACATGATCGTGCATTGCTCAGTTTTATTACTACCAATATAACAGTAATGCATCCTTTGCACTATGGTTATTCCGAACTATGAAAGGTCGCAGGACTTATCATCAGGGCCGCCCAGAGACTAGTGGTGGCCCCGGGGCAACATTTGGATTTGTGCCCCTACCCCCCCCCCCCCCCAATCCCGAAAATCTACCAACCAAACAAAAAGGACAATCCAATAAGGCGGGGCCCCTCTTTTTCTGGGGCCCCGGGGCAATCTGCCCCTTTGGGCCCCCCCCCCCTCTGGACGGCCCTGCTTACCATGAAACATGATCTCAAGCTTTGAAAATGCCAGATCCTTAAAATGCACCAGGAAGTGAACGCAAACCATATCAAATGAAGTTTAAACTGTTGCAATGTCCGTAGTGGAAGCGAATGCTGCACATGGATCTTGAAGTGCTTGGCCAGGAACCAAGCAAGTGGATATGCCATATTCAACTGTATGGAAATGCTTGCGCAAAGTGCTAAAGTTTACCCTTAAAAGGATTAGCAAAGTCCAACAACTGGTTCAAGAGAAGATGCGGAAACGCGTCTGCATGCCTCTAGCCTGTCCCTATCTGATGAAAGGGGACGATACAAGGCCTTGAAACATTCTATGGAGTGATGAGGCTCATTTTTGTCAGCTGTCCTCAATACACACAACTGTCGGATTTGGGCTTCAGAGAACCCTCAATGCTATTGAGCACATGCCATTGTATCGACTGCAGGTCACAGTGTGGTGTGGCTTTACCTCCTCCTTCATAATTAGTTCGTACTTTTTCGAAGAATTGCAACCAACAGGACCAGTGATATGTTCTGTCTGCAATGCGCTCAACAGATGCTGTGAAAATTTCTTTATTCCAGAACTTTATTTAAATAGCATGGATGTCTTCATATGACTGTTCATGCAGGATGGAGTGTCCCCTCACTTAAAATTGACAGTAAAGCAAATGTGAAACATGGCCCAGACGTTCTCTGATTTCACGCCATGTGACTTTTGGTTGTGGGGTTACTTGACAGCATTGGTTTACCAAGGACATGTTGATAGTTAGGCCATTGAAAGACCAAATACTGCTTCACATGAGACAAGTCTAGAGATTTGCTGCGGTCTGCAGTAAAATCTACGATCCATAGAATGCAGATTTTGGACAACATATTGAACCATATGTGCAATTTTCTAACAATAAAACCTATTGTCCGCTGTACGACTTTTTGTTTTCTTTCCGACGTCTAATTAGCTCACCACACAGTGCCAGTTCCTCCCTCCCCAGTGGCGCCATTCGGATCGAATAATTTTTTTTGCTGCGAAATCGTAATCCCGTGGTCTGAATACCGTATTTACGCGCATAATTTCCCCCATCGCGTATTTTCCCCACCCCAGTTTTTGCGGATTACAAAATTCAATTTTTTTATCGCATAATTTCCCCACCTCTACTTCAACGCGTTTCCAACATGACCTTGACTGGCGGTCAACTCTTGACGACGCGACAATGTATCGTTACTTCAGCATTTCTCTATCCCACGCTACTTTAGGGGAAGATTCCACCCCCACGAATCTTTAAGATGGCGGGCTGCGCTGCGTGAGTTACGAAATTACGTCACAGTCGCACACACACTTCCGTGCATGCCTATTGCTTAACTGTACTTTGAAGATAAAACAAATGTTGAGATGTGATTTCTTAGATTTTAAATGTTGCGTGTTAATAAAATTATTGTTAATTACATTTCTTGCTTTAAAAATCAATATTTAACATGGTTTTCCTTACACTTTCACCATATTTTTTTTCCTCAAATTGAAAAACATCGCGCCACCCATCCACCCTTTTTTTGTCAAAATATTGATGAAAAAAGGGGAAATTATGCGAGTAAATAGTAATATATATACCAAATTTGTCCGTTTTTGACCCCAGTTTTTTTTACTATCATGCACCAATCACCTGTTTAATACGACCACCCGGTATATAGGAACGTCACAGTTGGTATGACACAAAAAAGGAGAATTATGATTTGAAGTTTATTAAAGAGTTTAAACTCATAAAGGCCCGCGGAGAAGGTTTTAATTTTGGGTTGTAGGCTAACCAAAATTAGGAAAAACAAACTTGGAATTGTATTGCGAGAGCATATAAATATCCTGAGTAAACAGAATAAATATCTCATATTGGATATGCAATTAGCAACCTTTCTAATTTGGACCTGGATAAAGATAATTTATAATTGTAGATTTCTGAACTAGCACAGTCTAGGTAAAATACAATTAAACTATCGAATTTCCGTTTGGTTTTAGGGGTAGGTTAATGAACTTATTTTCGAAAAATAAGTTCATTATTCTTCTATTGCTATTTCAAGGTTCTTCTATTACTATTAACATTATTGAGCTTGTTTAATAGGAAGCACAAGTATTTTTAATTAAATATATATATATATTAAAGATTATTGAAAAAGATTTTAATTTTTATGTTTATGATAAAAGTATTCTGACAACTTTTCCGAAGGTTCTTCTGGACTTTCACACAGGAATATTCAGTCATCAAGTAATCACCATTTTATTCAACAGAACACACTGATAACTCTCGTATACCTCACTTCTCTGACCCTTTATCAAATATGAGCACTATATTATTTATTTATTAAGCACTCCGCTACAATTGAATTGCTCTTCGTTGGTCCAAAGAATATTTGATATAGGTCAGATTTCCATCTAGGGTGATCATTGCAAAATTGCCGTGGTCATCCCGTGGCAGTTACTGGATGGTAAAGATGAGCATCAAAATTTTCCACATGGGATGTGATAAGCCACATGCCAAACTAATTTCTCTCATACTGCTGTGTGAGTTAACCAAGACGTATGCTACATCATCACTGGTTGCACATGCATAACCTATTTTCCACTGAGCCGGTGCCATCGAGGTCGAACTGCAGTACTGCCAGTCTGAGGTTTGAATAGCACGAGGAATGTTTGACACAGTCGGACGTGGAGCAGTAGGAAATTCTAAGGCATATTGCCGAGTAGCTTCCCTTGATTTCCGCCTGAGTAAGCCATATAGCAGATACCATCTAACAATGCTCTTCATTTGAATAATCTGCCCTGATCTTTTGCTTACAAGATACTATGAAGTCATTAACGGAATATTCGATTGTCGACTATTCTTTAGACTGCAAAGCATGAATTTTATCTGCAGGAGTGGCATTACGTCACAGCCATCATTTGCATATGGCACACACGGACATACGCTCGCAATGTCTACCGTCTTCTATTTGCATGATTCTTTTCTGTAAAACGGCATTTCTTACTAATTCGGTGATGCTTTATAAGTTTCTCTTTTATTTTTTTTCCGTATCTCAGTTTCCGAGATAGTTACTATTTTCAACATTTTGCCACTAGGGGCGCTGCCATCAATCTCATCTGATAGCGCTTTGTCGCTTTCCTATACCAACACCTAATTTCCCTAACTATCTTCGTTCAAAAGTTATTTAGGTGACTCAGAACTTTCTCTTTCAATATATATATATACACTCGCGAGCAAAATTATGGAATCACTTACTTGAAATTGGCTCCGCGCGATCTTGAGTACTTAATAATTAGTTAATAATAATAAAAATGGCACCATTTTAAAGGTTAAACTGTTAACTTTAAATTGATACCGAATTCATTTGAATCACACCAGTATTTAAGGAGCTATCCCGGATTAAGTGAAGGAGTAGGGAAAAAGACATGTTTCAATTGGTTGATGCGCCGCGAGTTGCATCTATAAAAGCACGTATTATCGGATTTTGTTTATCAGTCGGCTTTCACACGTTGACCCGTACACATCTCCGCTACTTTTGACCCTTGACCTTGGACGAAAATGGATACTACACCTACTGAAGCGGCACAAATCGCAAGGAGGGCTCAACCAGCGGGCTGTCGCCCATAACCTCCACATAAGCCAGTCCTGTGTTTCGAAAGTTTATAAACGCTTTCGGAAGACTGGTGGCTTTGTCCCGAGACCAAGATCTGGATGGTGCCGGTGCACATCGGAGAGGGATGACCGTTTTATCGTGTCAACCTCTCTTCGAAATCGTCATTTGACTGGTGTCGACGTCTAGCAGGAGCTCAGAAATGTTCGTGGGGTAGCTGCCTGCGAGTGAACAGTTCGTCGAAGACTCAAGCAAGCGAATTTGACTCCAACAAGGCCTGCCATAGGCCCGAAACTGACGGCAGGTCACCGACAAGCACGCTTTCAATTTGCTCACACCCATCTTGATTGGGAAGTCGAGCAATGGAGGCGAGTCCTGTTCTCCGACGAGTGCAGAATATGTTTGCACGGCAGCGACCGAAGAGGTAGGGTCTACAGGCGGCCTGGGGAGCGATTTGCGCAGTGCTGTTTCGCCGAGACAGTGGCTAATGGGGGCGGTTCTTGTATGATGTGGGACGGTATTTCTTTCGACGGTAAAACGGAGCTTGTTTTCGCACGAGGAGGCGGTCTAACTTCTGACCGCTACATTTCCGATATTCTGCTGGAACATGTCGTTTCCTACATGGGATATATCGGTGATGACTTCCTCCTTATGCACGATAATGCTCGTTGTCACACTTCCCATGCCACAACTGAATACCTCGAAGAAGTCGGTATCGTCACATTGGACTGGCCAGCGCTCAGCCCGGACTTGAATCCCATTGAGCACATGTGGGATGAACTGAAGAGGAGGGTTCGTTCCAGAAATCCTGCTCCTTCAAGTGTGAATGAGCTGAAATTGGTTTTGATAGAGGAGTGGGAAGGTATCCCGCAAGAATCGATTCAGAAGCTGATTACGTCAATGAAGACTCGTCTTCGAGCAGTTATTAGGGCTAGGGAAGGGAACACAAAACTTTGAAACTTAATTTTAAGGCCAAATATTTTTTTTTTTAAATTAATTTTTGTTGTTTTCTTCATTTATTATTTTTCCATATTTCCTTGTTTTCCTAACTCCTTCACTTAATCCGGGATAGCTCCTTAAATGCTGGTGTGATTCAAATGAATTCGGTATCAATTTAAAGTTAACAGTTTAACCTTTAAAATAGTGCCATTTTTATTATTATTAACTAATTATTTCGTACTCAAGATCGCGCGGAACCAATTTCAAGTAAGTGATTCCATACTTTTGCTCGCGAGTGTAGATAAAAGGGTTGGACAAATTAATGTGAACAGCTGAGAGATTTACCTGTATTACAGCTTCTAATTTTTTCGGATAGATTCATGCAACTTTGGAGTCTCCAGTGGAATTTGTCTTATCAGAACATTGACAATTTCTTCAGAAATGTTGGAGTGAATTTGCTTCTAATTCTGCTCTCCAAAACTGCCCATAATGGTTCGATGACATTCAAGTGAAGTGATTGAGCTGGTCAGG
The DNA here is from genome assembly GCA_023159025.1 of Thereuonema tuberculata. NCBI lineage: Eukaryota > Metazoa > Arthropoda > Chilopoda > Scutigeromorpha > Scutigeridae > Thereuonema > Thereuonema tuberculata. The sequence goes on from JAFIDM010009631.1 coordinate 350,740,376, forward strand.
GCAGATATTGAAGTTCATCTCAATTGAACTGTGTGTATGGGAGCATTGTTATCTTGATAAATGATATTATTGTTGGGAAACAACATTTGGCCTATAGATGCATCTGATCATGTAGAATGTTCAAGGATTTATTGGTAGTAACTCGACCATTTAGGCCAGGAAAGTCAACTAGGGCGTGTTTCACAGCAATGAAAAAGCGAACGAAACGTCCTACCAGTAAACAATATCGAAAACCTGAAATCACTCTGCCGGTTCATAAAAAAAAAAAATTTCCGAAATGCAACTTCAGGTGAAAGTCGGATTGACAATCAGAAACAGGATGATATTTACTACAGTTGGGCATGAGTAAACATTCCAAAATCATTTAGTCATCTTTCGATTATCGTAATCGATCATCTAAAAATTAAACATGGCGGTTTTGAATTTGCGCTCTACTTACAAGTGAATGATGAATTACTATAAATTTACTGTAACCGCAGCAAAATTATGTGTTGATATGAAAAATTTAGTTAAAAGCTTTTCATTAATGAATTAGAATTTGCCTGAGAATATTGTAAAAGTTTGAAAATTGGATTTTTATTGCCGCCGATATGTGTCACAAAGGATTCTAGATGTTGAAATTTCGCATCATGTGAGATCCTTGAACAACCATTCCATTTGGTCGTTGCAACAACGATCTAAATCGTTAGGTAAAAAAACGTTGCAGAGAAATTCACTGTCCTTTGAAGTAGCTAAGAAGGTTTTTTTTTTTTTTTTTTTTTTCATTGGTCAGGCATTTTGGTTCCTGTGGAACACACCGTAGGTATTTATTTCGTCCTTTTATTTTTATTAATTTATTATTTTTCGTAATTTATTTATTTTATTTATTAATTAATTTATTATTTTTAGTAACTTATTTATTTATTTATTATGTTTTGTTTGGACGAAGTGGAGTTTTTTTTTTTTGGTTGAACGACTGAATTTCCTAAAATATACGAAATCTCGACTTTTTAAGCTACACTTCGGAATTTTTTTTTAGTCAGCAGAGGGATTTCAGGTTTTCATTGGTCGGACATGTTTTGTTTGCATTTTCGTTGCTGTGAAACACGCCGAATTTTTACATAATATCTACTTTGCCAGTAAAAATCCATCTGCTCTCTACTCTTTCAAAAATTCTTTCAAGCTCATAAACAACAATTAGTGGGGTGGGAGAGCCCAAAAAAATTTCAAATCTGGCAACCAATGTGCCCCTTTGGATTCAGATAGTACATGGGTAGACGAGTCTAAAAAGCCCGGGACACAAATTTTCCTGGCCCTCTAGCGGATTTGGCAGCTCATGAACCGGAAGTAAAGTGTTTAGCACTAACTCGGAAAATGTATACACGATTCTGATTAAAATAAGCCTCCTAGAGCAAAATATACATAAGAATGACCCCCCCCCCGTGGGTTTCGTGATGGTGGACGATCCACGCTGGGCAGGTTTTCTCGGGGTTCTCCCGTTTCCCCTGCACTTCTCCCACCATACTTTCTCAGTCTTTCTCTCCATCTGTCGATATTTCCGTGGGATAGTACAATAGATCTCCGTTCGCAGTGCTTGGCTTCTCTGCCACCCACATTCACTACATACATACATGCCCCCCCCAATATGGCTGCAACTGGTGAAGTTGCAAGTGACCCACCTTTGCCAACTGTCAATCCACAGTATACTAACCATTATCCTGCCTTCACCCCTAGGAAAGTTTTATATCCTTGGCTAAACTCTGTCCTGGAGAAATTGCATATTCAAGACATACAAAGAATAGAGCAAGTGCCTAGAGTATCGTTTGCTGCTTTTCATGCAAACAATGAATCTGGTGTAAGAAAAATTAGGTGTAAAGCGTCATTGCTTCCACTTCTAAATGACGACATTGCGACACCAGCAATGGTACGTCATATGATGGATATCACAGTAATGGCAACAGCAAAATTAAATGGAAATCATACACCTGTGATTATATGTGACCTGTATATGCTATTAGGAAGCAAGTACAATGGAAATTTCTTGACAAGTATGGCGAGGATCGCATCATATTCATGATGGGTGGCCTTCATATCGAAATGATGGTCATTAATTTACTTGGCAAGTGGTTAACTTGGAGTGGATGGACTGAATTAGTAACAATCGCCGGTTTTGCAAGTTCTAGTGTTGCAGAATTCTGTCTCACATCGTTGCATGTAAAAAGATCTCGCTATGCACATAAAATTACTTTAACTGCCTTGCATTATCTACAGGTACAAGCATTCAACAAAGCATGTGAAACAGATTCCAACGTGACCAAGGCATTGAACTGTGGATTTTGCGGATAACATCTGAATGTCCTCAGTTCCAATACTGGAATACAGTCAACGAACTTGAGTCCCTTTTAGTCCAACTTGTATTGAGTATTCTTACATCTAACTTTACAATGTTCGTGGATACTTTGACTCAGTTATGTCCGTGGACATTTGCATTGGACGCAGTCCACTATTCTTTTTGGTTGTCAGTATTTGTACGCACTCTACAGGACCTTCCAGAAAACCTGATATACATGCTGAATTTCTTCGTGGCAAGTTTACGAGCACCAAAACTGCTACACCATTTAATGCAATATATGACAATCAGCTTCACGAACACAATAACAAAGTGATAGAGGGTGAAGGTGGAGCTATCGGAATCTTTGATAGCTATCGGATTCCTTGATAGTGAAAATGTTTGGCTTAAGTGGATGGTAGCAGGTCCTAGGATCAGTTATTTAATTGAGGAATTTGAAGAGAAATCAAATTTCAAAGATGACAATATCGGGGCGCAAAGCATGCATTTCAGAAAAGGTTCTTGGCCCATGCCAAAGAAATGATTAACGTCTTGTTCAGAAGGAAATCCGTTCCAAGAAACTGATTTGGTGTCAATAGGGAGCAGCAAAATAATTCCAAGTGTCGAAGCTGTTAAATGTGTTACGGAAGCACTGCCTATAGGTTTTAAGCAGTATGATGAATATGTTATGTTCCGTCTCGATAAAGTTCGAAATTCAATTCATGAATTTATTCCTCGGAGCAATATTCACATCTTCAAGACTACAACAAAAAAAACCGATAAGGCAAAGTCCAAGATTACTAACTTGCGTAAAGACTCCAACTTGTTCTGCAGAATGGATGTCTCATCTGAAGCACGGGATGGGAACATTGATGATTTCTTTTCCCATGAAAATCAAATGTATCCACCATCTATTTCAGATGATGGCAAACTCCGAAAACAACCAACAAGTGGGATATTATAGACTGCATTCAAACAAAATATGACATTAGCTTTAATAACAGCCAACCAAGTGTAACTGCTAAAATATTTGATGGAGCAGCCGTAATCCACATGCTGAATCCTGGTATTGCCAAAACATTTTCAGGATACTATGAAAATGTTTTCAAACCATACTGCAATAATCAACTGAAGAATACTTCACGACTAGATATGTATTCGACAGATATACTAGAAACAGTTTGAAGGCAGATACCCGAGAATCAAGAGGAAGTGGCATAACTATTAAAGTCGCAGACTCTACTGCAATTCCAAAGCAATTTAAGCAATTCCTGTGTGTTAACGGAAACAAGACACAATTGTTCCACTTGCTAGCTCAGAAAATGGTGGGAAATGAGTAGCCAGGAAAACATGTTGTCTGTACTTATGATGACCGGGTCATCACGTCAACAACTATGGATGTAGCTAGCATTTCTCCCTCCTAACATGAAGAAGCTGATGACCGCCTACTTCTCCATGTTAAGCATGCAGTACAAAGTGGACATTACTCACATTTTAATACGAACTGTGGACTCGGATGTAGTGGTTATTTCAATATCACTATTCTCACAAAATACAAGATATTGCAGAACTATGGATTAAGTATGGTTGTGGGAAATACAGGAAATTCATTCCAATTCATGAGATTTGTGCAAAACTCTCACCGGGAATTTGCAGAAATTTGTTGACCTTTCATGCTGTTACTGGTTGCGATACAGTTTCCACATTTTGTGGCATTGGCAAGAAGACAGCTTGGAAGGTCTGGATGTCATTTCATGAAATTGATTGTGTGTGGCATCAGCTCTGTACAGGCACCTCTGATATTGATGATGAATGTCATGATCTGTTGCAGCGATTGTTATTCTACTTTATGATCAAGCATCAGATCTTCAGAGCATCAATGACTGCAGACGAGTGTTATTTACAAGAAAGAATCGAGCAATCGAAAATTAACCTCCTACAGCAGATGCTTTAATGCAACACATCAAACGAGCTACTCTCCAAGCAAAAATTTGGAACAACAGCCTCGATGCAAAATACACAATACCTTCACCAAGCAACTGGGGATGGTTAGAAACTTCGGGAGGATCATACCGACCTGTGTGGACAATAATTCCAGAAGTGTCAAAACCACTGTACATGCCACAAGCGATGCACATCTTGTAAATGTGTTAAATTGGGACTACAGTGTACCAAACTTTGTATATGGGAAGGACAGTGCTCCGACAGTGATTGGTAATCAAAACTGAATTTCAATCATTTGGATGTTATTGTATAAGACAGCAAGATATTATATTTCGGTATTGTGGCCGACATTATATTAGTATATTTCGATATTAGTGTATTTGACTACATTTAGGATATTATTGATTTTGGATATTAAACTGGAATAATATTGTATTGTAAATTCGTTTCTTTCTCATTCTTGTATTTATGTTTTAAACTTACGTTACATTTAAGCCTTAAGTATGCCTCAAATCACTGATTTTAAAACTGAAATGAAGGTTTTATAAGCACATTTGGGGGGGTCATACTTATGTATATTTTGCTGTAGGAGGCTTAGTTTAACCAGAATCATGTATACATTTTCCGAATTAGTGCTAAACACTTTACTTCCGGTTCATGAGCTGCCAAATCCGCTAGAGGGCCAGAAAAATTTGTGTCCCGGGCTTTTTAGACTCATTTACCCATGTACTATCTGATTCCAAAGGGGCACATTGGTTGCCAGATTTGAAATATGTAGGCATAATTTTCAACTCTCCCACCCCACTAAATGGGATGCTATTGCAAACAGTTTTAGCGCAGGCGCAATCAATAATCCAATTGGCTACTTCTTCTCCACTTGTCAACTCATTTTATCCATTGTTGTTCCTCTA
>JAFIDM010009631.1:350755538-350769110 GCA_023159025.1 Thereuonema tuberculata
AGTTCCTTACGAGCCCATGATTCACGCAGCTGCTGAGTGTGGGTGTCAGGGGTGGTGAGTGTTGGAGAAGAGTTTTCGAGGTTCAGGGGTGTGAGGTGTGTGTCAGCCTTGACAATGGCTGAGTGAAGTGAGGAGTCTTCTGCTCTTTGGTGGAAATGTTCCCTAAGTATATGTACTTGTTTTTCGTGTAGGGTGATGAGGTTGATGAGTCCTCGGCCTCCCTCCTTGCGGGGAAGAGTCATCCTTTCCGTAGTGGACTTGGGGTGTTGCATGTTGTGTTTCGTGAATGTAGTGCGTGTTGCGCGTTGTAGTGCTTCGAGTTCGGTGTTTGTCCATGGAATTATGCCGAACGAATATGTTAGTGTGGGAACGGCAAAAGTGTTGATAGCTTTAATTTTATTTCTGGCGTTGAGTTGTGTTTTGAGGATTTTGTGAACTCGAGCAAGGTATGTGTTCTTCAGTACATTTTTGATGTTTGCGTTGTCAATGACGCGCGCTTGCTGGAAGCCCAGGTACTTGTAGGTCTCTCCCTGTTCCATGGATTGGATGGCCAAACCATGGTCCAGTTCAAAACACTCCAAATTCGAATTGTTATTATTATTATTATTATTATTCACTTATTGGAGGGTTTGTAAATGTTATAATGTAATCATAATAAAATTTTTAATTTTCTATTATTGTTTATAACAATGGATTGGTTATAAGGAATGGGAGGTTTTAGTTAAACTTTTATCGAAAATAAGTAAACAAGAGTACTAAACCTATATAAAAAAGCGTTTATTTACAAGGTGTTCATAATTAATGTTCACATTCGAAAGGCTGTGACTGGAGAACCAGTTAGCTGAATGATTTCACATGAGGACATCCGTGGCGATGGAATTTTGTTTGGAGCAAAAAAATAAAATTACTACCGAAGGTGGCCGCTAGGGTAATAAATGGTGCTGCAATGCTATAGTGGAAGAATAACAAATGCACATGCCACGACACTTGAGGAATTAGATTTATAACTGTTCTCAATCAATTCCTCAAGTGAGGAATGCGTCACTTCATTGCATAATGACAATGTTATCAAAACATCGCCCACTTTCTGTGAAGCTTTTTATCAAAATAAAAGCTACTTTAATAGCAATGTGAAAGCTTAAGACATTTAAAAGGAATTGAATCGCAAATATGAAAAAGGTACTAAGTCATAGAAATACCAAACTGAGAAAACACAAAAAAACCTTCTACATTCAAAACTAAAGCCAGCAATTAAAAATCCATTGGTGTGGTGTGAAACGACTGTGAAGCCGACCCATGCCTGTCATCTGTTTATTTTTAGGTCAGTATGCAAATGTACAAAGACATAATTAAAAAATTTCGAATTAGTACCTTTTTCCAGATTATGGGTGACTTAGGTACCTTTTTCCATGTTTTGCAATTATATTGTCGCATTTTGCAGTTAAAATAAAATGTTTTATTTCAATTTTTTTTAGTACAAACTTAATCATATATGTTATAAAATATCACACGATCTAGGGGGAATCGAAAATCACCAGCTTCATTTTCGAAAAAGTATGGTCCAATGATGCCAAAAGTGTGGTCAAGCAGTCAAGTGTGTGTTACTGGTGCTCGATATCGCGACATGATAACACAGTTCTTTCTGCCTCAATTGGATGATATTGATGTGGACGACATGTGGTTTCAACAAGACTGTGCAACATGCCATATAGCCCGTGAAACAATTCAATTACTGCACAAGACATTTCCTGGCCGTGTACTCTCTCGTTTCGGTGATAAGAATTGACCCCCTAGATCGTGTGATTTAACACCATTGGATTTCTTTTTATGGGGTTATTTGAAGTCAAAGGTCTATGCCAACAAGCACGCGTGCATTGAAGGAGGAAATTCAACGCTGCATCAACGAAATTCAGTCATATTAATGCAAAATGGTCATGGAAAATTTCGGCAAAGGGGTGCGTATGTGCCAGCAAAGCTGTGGAGGCCATTTGCCTTATGTGTTATTCCATGCATAACCCTATCATGTGTACTTTACGATTCAATTTAAAGAAAAAAAACTGTTTTTTTTATTTAATTCAAATCTTGCGTTAATTTTGGGACACCCTATATATAGTATCATATGGCAATGTAACACTAGTGCAAAAATAATGAAAAAATGTAAAGCAGTATTCAAGTTTTTGACCTCCTGAGACTACTGGAAAATCCGGATTTAGTTCCCATTTAAATGATGCATGGGGTGAACATAATTGAACCCATTTTCAGTCCTAACTCAAAATGTACAAAAAGTTGACTTAGTACCTTTTTCACATTTGCGATTCAATTAAAAACTGACCCTATGACCGCAAATGGTGTTCGAAAAATGAACCAGAAATTTGGAGAGAGAGGTTCCTTATAGGTGAAGCTTGGCACAGGATAGAAAAATAGTCGACCAACAGACAGTGGAGGAGGAACAAACCTGTAAGCACTTTCACAAAGTTCTATGACACATTTTGCGCTGGTCATTTTTTCCTGATCAACCTGACTAAGTTCGGGGGGGAGGGGGGGTCAGCCTATATTCAGACACTTAAAAGTAACTCATTCTGCAGAGGACTGGGTGGACCGTAGGACCCGTCTCTGGAAGAGAAGCTGAAAAAAATTGCTTATCCGCCTGGGTTTAAGCAACAACTAATGTTGATAGTATTTTGTTTTCCTAATAAATGCTCATAGTTATGTAAGTTTTCTTTGCTTTGATCTTTCAAAGCAAAACAGACAGAAAATATTTTCGAGATTTAGATTTTCCACCAAAATATTCCATATCGTGGACAAATTAAAAGGTGGTTTAAAGTGTTTAATTTTGTCAATTTTTTTAAGTAATTGAGTGTCTCTTGTCAAAAGTTGATTTAAAAATTTAAGAGGATTATTGAAGTAATGTCTTTTCAAGGGGAACATTTGGTAAAACCGAGATGCAACCTTAAAATATTTTAGTTCCATCCCTGGCTTCTTCAGTATTTTTATTCTGGGCAGTTATTAGGTTACAAAGCAAACTATGCATGAGAAAATTATTTCCTAATTGATTATGAAGATACTAAATGATAGATGAATAAATTTGTTGTTAAATTGTTATGGGAAACACGGAACATGTTTTTTTATTTTTCATTATGCAACTGAATATAAAAACAGAATATATGTTGTTCACCAAGAAAACAGACATTAAAAAATGAAAAGAAAAAATCCCACATAACGATTTCAAAATACGATTTCGAGTAGATGATTTGTCGACTTTGTACAGCAATTAATGAAGGCCAAACAAAATAAAATAATTAAATGTTGACAAATATAATTTCCTAACTTAATCCTTATCAAAAATTAAAAAAAAATTTGAAATTTTTCAAAAGAAAAAAAAATACAATTAAAGTTGTAAAGTTGGCGATATAACTTTTAACCCTAAGTGAAATTTATTTTAAACTTTGTTTAGAATGCTGTATTAATTGAATTTACATTCACGTTGCATTTTAAGTTTGATACGTTGAAAAATAAAATTTTATTTTCAGTTTGAGTTTTCAGTTTTGCCATTTAGTAAAGATGAGAAAATTTATTTGATTTTTTTCACTAGTGTCAAAACTTTTTTAGAAAATCATCCATTCGATAAAAAAAAAATGAAAATGAAAATGAAATAAATTCGATGCTTTAACATTTTTCTAATTGCTCAACCTATGTCACAGAAGCAATCTCATCTTTCTATGCTACGAAAATGTCGTATATTTTCTATTAGGGTTTGCAACAGTTTTCGAAAAATCAATATATTGAATTTACTAAGAACTCGTTTCATTTTTTTTTTTTTAAGTTCCATTTAATTTCATCTTGCATTTTTTAAGATGTTTGGGAACATCTGAAATAAATTCTGACAGAAACATTAACTGGAATTAAAAAGAGTATTGATCTTCTGTTTTAATTGAAATAGAATCAACTATCATAACCAGAAAACAAGTCAATATACAGTGTTGTAGTAAAACACACAAAAAATCTACCTCATACAATTCAATCTATCAAACACTTCCGTTGTTAAAATTGATACTATTATTCATCTAGTGATCCCGAAGTGGCCACTTTGGGTTGAGTGTACATTCGTTCATAGCATAAACAATTCAATGTAGATTGACCCCAACTTTGTGTTTTTTTTTTGTCATTACCACTTCTTCCCTGACCAGATGAGTAATCTCTTAAAACTGAAAGTGGCCTAAACTGATCGTCCGACTTTTCCCGAAACTCCAAGCCATCGGGAATCCAACGGTTCTAAGGGCGCAGACACCAAGCTTGAGTTGAGGAGGGCGTTTACACACAGACTAAGGTCGCTAAAAATATAATTGTTTGAATCGGAAATGTATTTAAACTAAAGGGTTTCAAAATATTAAACAGATATTTTAATAGTGTTGTATCTATATACTTACAAATCCACACTTTAAACGATTTAATTTATTATATATAAAATTAAAATAATTATGTAATTAAGTTTTTAATTTTTTTAAGGATTTATTTATTTATACACTTTATTGTATATTATAAGTAAAGTGATATCGTTCGGGGCAGGGTAACAGATTGTAGTTTTCGATTTTCCTCGACTGATTTTTAGATATTTAGATACATCAATGAGAATTTAAAGTCACGTAAAAATTTCACAAAGCCCAATTCTCTTAAATGTAAAACAAAAACGATAGTCAGAAAGAAATATCAGTAATTTATTTTCTCAAGGAATCGTAGTTAATCTGAAATCGTAAATTTAGTCATTTATTAACTATTATAAATTAAACTGTAGTTCTATTTAAAACAAAATCCCTTTTTTTCATTAAATTCTTATTAAATTATCCCAAAAATCTTGAACTTCTTTATTTGCTTTCTATCCTTTCTTACATCAACCAGAAAAAGTAAAGGTGGAAGTACTGCCTCTAACAGAAGAAATAAAAATGCCCGAAACGTCATTGCGATAGAAGCACCTGGAGTATTATCCAGGTGTTTGTGGAAGGCATAAAGAGCGTTCAGTAGGCTGTATGGTCCCCCGACCAGCTAAGCTAGCAGTGCAATGTGCTGGCATACTGCAAACCAGAGTATCAAGCAAACTTTGGGGGATTCCATTCCATTCTTCATCCAATGCTATTCTCAGCTCGGGTAGCGTTCGCAGAGGCGGATTTACATTTCTGCCGTCTATGGGCTATGCCAGATTTGCCGCCCTTCCTCCTGTCTGAATATATCACTAGTAAACTATACTGATGTTTATGTTTAGTTTTGAGCTAAGTTACTGAGAATTTACAACTCGTCTATTCGTTAGAATTTACTTACTCAGAGTAAGAAAAAAAAAATATATATACAATATACGATTCCATGAGAAAATAAATTACTGATATTTCTTTCTGACTATCGTTTTTGTTTTACATTTAAGAGAATTGGGCTTTGTGAAATTTTTACGAAACTTTAAATTCTCATTGATGCATCTAAATATCTAAAAATCAGTCGAGGAAAATCGACGCATATTTGATTGGATTCAGGTCCGTGCAGGCCACTGCAAATGATGAATCCACTAGACGAGCTCAATGTAGACGGGCGGTGTCGTCAATGAACAGAAACTCTTCACCGGCAGCACCCATGAAAAGTCGCACGTGTTGGTGAAAGAGCATTGTCCCGGTATGTCTGGGCAGTTACGACTCTGTCGCAGATATGCAGTGGTGTACAAGAGCCCAGCATAATGTCTGTCCACACCATCACACCGCCACCCCGTACCGGTCGTGTTCGACGATGTTGGCAAGAATGGCCCTGTGGCGGCTCGTGGCTGTGAAGTTAGGTGAAGAGCTAGTAGGAAAATAATTATAATATATAATAATATATATATTATAATTTATAAATATATATATATATATATTATATATTACAATAAAAATATTATAATAACTTCCTTCTTATCTTCGTCTTTCCAACGTGAAAATGATGTTTCTAATAAAACACACACTATATCATAAACATTTAAAACAGCTTAGCACTACAAAACAAGCCACTGGAAGAGAATATCTTTCTCTGTTAATTCAACTTCACCCGTACAGTTACATCGACTTCAACGTCACGGTTGTCATAGCAACCATCGCCTCGGTTGTGATCTAAAGCTCCGCCCCTGAGGTTGACTAACTTGAAACTGAGGCCAACTTCACTTGTCGGTCAGCATCGCACCGCGCTGGGAGCCAGAACTCGACGCGTGGGACTTATAAAATATTATTAAATACAAAAATACGTTTCTATTAAAACCAACATACGTGATAAGGAATATAAAGTTTTCTTATAATAATTGTTATATTATAAATAAATAATATTAATTTATTACAAATAATTAGTGAAGTGCCACTTCACCTACTTCCCCTGAATAGCCGCCACTGTCCTGGCCTTGAGTCGTGAAGCACAGTCTAGACTGTTCCGGAACTCGTCAGAAAATATGACATGGCTCCATTGTGCCTGCGTTCATAGTGCGTGCTCAGTGCACTACAACCCGCGTCCATGGCAAAGTGGCGTGCCATACTTCGTGGGTTTCGTCTGGCCGTTAGCGGTCTTCCTGGGGTGTGGTGACATGTGGACGTCCTCTGCTATAGTGTCGGGCAATATTTCAATTCTGCTGGAAACGTCTCCATAAGCGAGAGATTACGCTGGTTGACACCTTCAGTGCACGATACACTTCCACTTGTGACTGGCCTGCCTCAAGACATCTTATCACTCTGCCTCTCATTTGCAGGTCCAAATGAGCCATGGCTAACAATTAATATGCAGTCCTGTACAATCAGTAACCAAAACTGTGTCGTGACCCGCACTGCCACTACACAGGTGATATTTCTGAACTTTATTTATTGAGACAGAACGGGTTCTACCATTTTTATTTTTTGTATTGGGAAGACCTTCTGCACCCGCCTACCAAGTTTGGTCCCAATCGACAACCAGAACATTTCATTCAGCAAGACCCCTTATTTCTTTCTTTCCGAAGGGGAGGCGGATCCAGACCCTTTGGCTACGTGCATGTAACGAAGCTTTTGAACAGCGATCATCTCCATAACGTTGTTGGCGCAATAGGTTTAAGCCGGATGCTAGTTTTTCTTTGACTAAAGTTTTTCAGTTTGACTAGGGTTCAGCTACTGAACTAGAATGGTGTACCCGGACATAAGACATGAAAGAGATCGAATGTTTAGCTTAATTCTGGCCTTTCTTTACACTGAGTCATGGGTTTTAACTTCTACTTGTAGGCATGAATTTATGAGCTGTAATTAAAATAAATGAAAAGGAACAAGTTTTTATAATATATATATATATATATATATATATATATATATATATATATATATAGGCCTATGTTAATTGACAAAACGTAATTAAAAGCTAAAATTCTCAAATAGGAGTGTTGGCTTTTTTTTTTATTCAAGAAACTTGGATGCAATCAAAATTTGTTGGAAAATATTATTTTCTGCGTTTCAATTATTTTAAGTGGGAAAGCAATTTCGAAGATCAACTTTGAAAGAAAAAGAGGAAAGTCTAAACACGACAATTTTCAAATAATTCTAGCAAATATTCTGTATATGATATTTTTCTGACGAGCTCATTGTATGATTTGGACTCCGAATCCGTAATATTGCGAGTCGAGTATATTACAGTCAGTCCCCTAGTTACTTAATCTCGACCTTCGAAAGGGAGTTACATAAAAGCTGCAGAAAATTAAAAATAAAATTTTGAGTTGCCTAAACTTTATGCGAAGTGCAACAAATATTGTACATACTCGATGCGTTTACATTATATCTGCGACCAGTTACCACATGTTTCTAAGATATACTATATAAATACGATTTCAAGTCTCAACGAGGTTCTATGTAAGTACGATTTCATTTATGTACGAGGTACTATATAAATACGATTTCAAGTCTCAACGAGGTACTACATAAACACGATTTCATGTCTCAACGAGGTACTATATAATAAAGATTTCATATCTCAACGAGGTACTATATACAAGCTGAGAACATATCATCGTAAGTTTCCGAAGATTCCCACGCCAATAGCGATCTATTAATACGTTTTTCTTTCTTTCCGTGCCTCCCTAGATAAAGACCCGTATTTTAACTGGTTAGGCCGGCTCATGGTTCAGAGGATTTACACTTTAATAGTACTACCGATGACAGGAAAGATCTGTTAAAGGTGAGGGCCGCTCTCTTACTGTCGACGAAGGTATATAACACTGATGTCTGTATTTAATTTTAGCTTTATCCTTGTGGCTTTTACGTGTAAGTCCACTTGACACAAATCCCGGGATCGCTTATTATGAATCGTGTATCCTTATCCTAGAATTAATGGAAGACGTAACATATAATCATTGATACATCTTTATACAAATTTCACTACAAATAGTTCTTGCGTTTCTTTATTAAGCTTGATAATAATTATAACCTTTAATTAAATTACTTATAATTTTCTCGTTTCTTATCTGCGGGTGACCACTGAGGGGGTAAGTAATCCCGAGTCAAGGTCAACCACAAGTCGGTTCCTCTGTTCTGATAGCTAGATAGTAACAAAAAAAGTCGTTTTGAACATTGCAGCCATCATCATGCCTCAGTGAAAACAAAACACCGAATGGAGCGAAGGCGAAACATTAATTTTGATCGAAATTTGGAGAGATAATATTGAAGACTTGAGACGGATGAAGCGTAACATAAAAACACACAAAAAATAACTTTCGTTTTTGAGATTGCCGAGAAACAATAACTTTCCTGTTTGGCGCCTTTTTTTTTGTTTAGCACAATACGAGGATGCATTGCAAAAAAAAACTGGTTCTTCTCTCTCCCATGAAATCGCTCAAGGTACGACAACTCGTTAACAAACATACGTCGTAGGACAGAACTAGTTACATCGACTTCTTCTTCGGTGAAACCGGGGTATTAAAAGACAGAAACTAGTTTTAAATTTTTAATTGTATATAATTTTAATTTTAATCTTGTTAGTTGGATAAAATTTAAGAATTTTGATTACACACGTTTATATTTTTTAATTAGGCTCCCCCAACTTCTTCAGGTTTTATTTGCGCATTGTATCTTTCCACTCTTTATTGTGTGCAAATTTACAAGCTCGTCAGGAGAAGGGCAGTTTCAGGGAAGAACCTCCATGAGTCAAACTGAACCCTCTACTTTCATCCATTAGTCACTGATATTTCACTTTCTTTCCAGTCTTTCCACCACTACGTTTTCCTTAAAAAGCCCACACATCATCTATAAATGAGGGAACACATTGTCGGAAGATATGTGACAGACAACCTCCTGGCACTTTTCTTTCCCACTAAACTCACATGATTCCCATTGTTTTTAATTGATTTACAGCACTGGATGTACCGATGACCTAGGGTTTTGGTGATCGGACAGAGACTGAACTCTGCACTCATTATCATTATCTTGAGGTTTCTACCTTCAGGAAAAGGAGAAGAATCAAGGACAGCTCTTTTTGAAAAGAGGAATATCTTCGAAAATCACTTTTTTAACATTCCAGTTATTTTTTAAATGTTAATTATTTAGATAATCTCTTTTAATGTTCAAGCTAAAACCAAATTAAAAATGGAAGCTTATCTATTAAATAGTCATAATATCATCTTCGTAATGACTGTGATTCTCTTATTATAGAATAATAATAATAATAATAATAATAATAATAACAGAATAGAGAGCTAAAAATTTTATTCCACTTAATAAATATCTAGGAATAAAAATTTAACATTTAAATAATTATTGCCACATACACACTAATAATTTTAACTTTCCAGTTAATTGTTTTAACATTTTAAAGCTAAAAGTTTATATTTAAAAAGTAGCTTCATTTGTAGAAAAAAAAAATCGAATAAGAAATAAATAAGAATAACAGCTTCCCAAAGAAAACCACTAATCTGAAAATCAATTAGCATGCTATGCATCATAAATCCCAAATAAATCTACTGCATAATCTAACTGTTTAAAAATAATTCTCTTCAAAATCACAAGTTAGTAATTTTTGGCAATGCATTTAGTAACAACAACTGTAAAAATGTTTTTTGTTTATCAAGCAATTAATTCTCTCTGGGAAATAGGATTTAGTCTAATATAACAGTTGCAACTATTCTAATTGTGTACATCACGTAAATACATATACTGTATATATATATAAATATTTTTTATCTTTTTTTCTGCATTTTTACAATTATCAATTTTAAAACTTAACTTTTCATAACATTACGAATAGTGGGATATTTTAACTTAAACTTTTAACTTATTTTACATTTATAACTATTTAAAGTAGATTTCGAATCAAACCCATAGTGCACAAAAGAATCTGATATTTGATGTATTTCAAGAAGTGTTGATGTGGCTAAATATCTAATTACTTTCCCATTCCCAATTAATGAGTGCTTCTCTTAGTTTGTAATTTCAGTTCATCTCCGCAGTTCAGTGAACATTTTAATGTTTTAGAGTAATTATAGAGTAATTATAGCAATGCTAAGTTCATATATTGATTTACTTCGTTATTTACAGTTTCAAGTTTATGCGATTTACATAGAAGAAAGAGAAGAAGAACTTTCAAAACAATAAAGCATTGATTACATTGATTTTTAATGATATTTGTGCAATTTCCATTTGTTGTATTTTTAAGGTTCTAAACAAAAGTACTTTTATCTTAGCCCTTCCGGCATAGCCTAGTGTTCTAGTCGGAGTCCTCCCATTAAACAGATGTGTCGGAACCTGGGTTCGAATCCTGATACAGGCATGGATGTTTCAATTTTCTTTCCTAAAGTTGTCAACTTTTTCCTCACTTTCTCTTTGGGCCGGAAGCCCTGAAATTATTTGGTATGAAGCCACTCCATAATGGTTTCCTGAGGAAGGCAACGGGAAACCACCTCAGTATCTTTGGGTTTACCCATAAATTGGCCGAGAGTCGGATACGACTGACGGCTTGAATAAAAAAAAAAAAAATAATAAATAAATAATAGAAAAGCATAAAGAAATGACCCACAGAATAAAAATATCTGAGCTTTCATCGACGTGTCTGGTGATAGCTTTCAACCGATGAAAGCACAGATATTTTTTATTTTCTGTTACATTTCGTTATGCTTTTCTATTAATTTACGGCACCTTGAATCTTTTGTATAAATAAATCTATTTTAATAAAAATTGAATAACATTTTGAGTAACATTCTTACTCTTATTTCAAAAACCCATTCGTGATAGGTAAAAAGGGGACTTCTTTTTCGGGAGCAATTAAATTATATGAATCACTTGAATTGGTTCAGGCAATGATCTGAAAGTTTAAATTCGAAGACATGTCATCTCTAGTAGATGAGAAAACTGTCAAGTTATCAAACTTCAAGATAGTGTTTTCTCGCTGTTCAATTGTAACGTTGACGTAATAATATTATTAATAAGTAAATTATTAATAATCTTATTATTTATTCATAATATTAATAACATTAATAATATTTTTACTACTAATGTTTCAAAAGGTATTTGGGGTTGTCATATGAGGTGAATATAAGTGTTAAACATTGAAATCACTTGTCAGTTTATATGACAGTTTATATGATATCATCATTAAATATTAAAATATTTTAATGGCAAGATCAAAAGGAGGGAATGCATTGGTGTCAATTATTGTCCCTTTATTTACTTATTTTTGTTCTACTCTCACTTTCTTCTATTGATTGTGAACTCTCTGAAATTTATATTTTAAGTATTTTTACTAATTTACATGTTTTTAATAACCATTAAATTTTTAAGGCAGACTTGTTATAATACTGCAATAATTAAAAACCTGGGAAAAAAATAGAAAAATGAAAAAATGAAAATAAGGCTCATAATGAATGAAGGAAAAAAAATATCAACTGTATAAGATTTGGTTTTATTATAAAATACAAATTCAGAGTTATTGAATATGGATTAATACAGGTAAAGCATAAACTCGAGAATTGAGTATAAAAGTCACATAAAAGAAAGAATAAAAAGCATTCAATAAAAAAAAAGTTTTCATTTTTCTAGTAAGATGCTCATTTAATTTTTAAATACTTACCAGCTGCGATTGTCTGCAAGGATCCATTGTCTGCTGAATAGAATAGTCTTTCAATCAGTCTACGACTCAGTCAACAATGGTTAAGTTTGAAATGATAATCCGAGAAAGCAATAATTAGCCATTGGAAAATCACATTCCATTACTCATGAATCATCGGATATTCCCAAGCTTGTTCAGCTGTTCTTGTACTGGAACTTAATAAATGATATATCCTTCTAATCTTACAAACACCCCCCCCCCCCCCCGAAGCGGAAAGTAGTCCCTCAGCACCTGGAACTGGTCTTCAAAGGGGCCACAGCTGAGATCTTCACCGAAAAAAAAATTATATGAATTATCCTATCACTTCTAGAATTTTTTTTTAATAATTAAATCTTCATTTTACTTAAACTACTTTTCTGCTTTAACCATCTGCATAGAGCGTTATTACATTGTTTGCATAGAGCGGTCCTGCATTAAAATATTTGATCATCTATCGAGTCGTTGTACTTCATGTGTTCAACAACGGATATTATGTTATGCTTATGTGCAAGAACATCTTGTTCACGACTTCCAAGATATACACTTAAGATATACACAGGGTCATATTACATTTGAGCTTCCATTATAACTGAATCTAAGCAATTGTTTCTTTATGTCATTTTATAATTGAAAACATTCAAATTTTTAAATAAATTAAAGAAATTCTAAGAAAAAAATAATAAATTTGATTAAATTAAGATTGTAAGTGGCTTATGGATTCCTAGAATCAATTTAGGTTCCATTTTGATCTTTTAAGTAAATGTGAAATTAAGACGAAACAGTAGATGTTGGTGTTAAATTAATTTACTACAAAAATGAGGCTAATAACTGTATGGTATGTTTAAAAGGGAAAAATATAAAATCGTGTGCAGTACCGGATTAAGGGGGGGGGGGGAGAAAAAGGGGCGGCAAAATGGGATTGAAAATTGATCCTTTTTTATAGTTTCGTAGTGCCATAAAAATAACAAAATTTAGAAATTATCAGCTGGTCCCAGTCAAAGTCACATCCCTCCACCGTGTTGTTTGTCCGGCCGACTGACGCTTCGTTCCAGAAGCGGATATGGCAATCTGTAATGCTTTCTTATTATCGTCCGCTAGATATTTAGTGTGTCACACAAAGTGAAAAATATTTCCTTATCACATTATTTAACTTTTTGTTCTGCAGTATTCCTGTTCTTTTTAAAAAATACTATGAAACAAAATATACATTTAAATTTATTTTAATTCTTATTCTGAACCCTGGTTGAGCCGCAACCCTGTTAACCCTCCTCCGAATAATCGGATTTGGTTTTAAGAGTTTTTTTTTTAGGCGGTTTAAGCAAATTTTAAAAATGCATATAACTATATGTCACAGTACCGTTAAGTAACAAATATGTGTGTTTTATTTCGAGAAATTAGGTTTGGCACACCATTAAAGAGACTATTACTTTTATGCAGTTATTTATTATTGCATTAAATAGTGAAAAACAGCTACAGGGTCGGAAT
>JAFIDM010009631.1:350777964-350874074 GCA_023159025.1 Thereuonema tuberculata
CTTCCCTTTTCATATTACATTAATGCACGTTAAACCTTCTTTATTATCAAAATTCTTTCTAAAACAAAATTCCACAAATTAATGCAGCTTAATGGTTAAATCCTATTTGAGTTGAGAATTACTGTAAAGAAAAGGGATCTCAATGAACTGCAAAGAGAAATAAACTGACAGAAATGGAAATCCCAATATCAAGACGGAGTTATGCTAGGTGAATGAAAATTACACAGAATATTTGTCTACATTAGTTACTATAATGATACCAGTTCCAACGTCACAATATGATGCGCGTGAAGCGCCATATGAAAGTTAAATGTCGTCTTCCTCAGTATGGTACCTACTGTAATTACCGCCATTGAATGCAAACGTCTACACGTTCATGCATCCGATCGTAAAGGTGTTGGTTATCTTGAGTGAAGGTATTCCACGCTTGCTGAACCAGTACGGTCAGATCCGGAGTCGTGGCCCAATCATGTCTCACACATGCTCTATTGGCGAGAGATCTGAAGATCTTGCCGGCCAGGGTAACATGTTACTATCCCATTCCCATTAATTAGCGCTACCGTAGTTTGTAATTTCATTTCATGTCCGTATTTGTTCGTATTTCTTTCTTAGATGTTTGATTAAGTGACTTTTATACTCGATTCTCGAGTTTATTCTTTGTCTGTATCAATCCTTATTCAATAACTAGTAATTTGTATTTTATAATAAAACCAAATCTTATACAGTTGATATTTTTTTTCTTCATTCATTATGAAGCTTATTTTAATTTCTCATTTTTCTGATTTTTTTTTTCAGGTTTTTAATTATTGCAGTATTATAATAAGAAAAACTCTTAAAAATTAAATGGTTATTAAAGACACGGTAATTAGTAAAAATACTTAAAATATAAATTTCAAAGAGTTCACAATAAAGAGAAGAAAGTGAGAAATAGAATAAAATATAAAAGGGAAAATAATTAACTCCAATGCATTCTCTCCTTTTGATCTTGCCATTATATTAATATATAATGATCATATCATATCAACTGTCATATCAACTGACAAGTGATTTCAATGTTTAACACTTACATTCACTTCCATATGACAACCACAAATATTTCTTAAAAAATTAGGAGTGAAAAGATTATTAATATTATTAATAAATAATAAGCCATTACTTATTACTACTATTATTACGTCAATCTTACAGTTGAATAGCGAGAAAACAGTATTTTGAAGTTTAATAACTTGACAGTTTTCTAATCTACTAAAGATGACACAGGTCTTCGAATTTAAACTTTCAGATCATTGCCTGAACCAATTCAAGTGATTCGTATAATTTAAGTGCTGTTTACTTCCCGAAAAGAAGTCCGTTGTTTTCCTATCACGAATGGGTTTTTGGAAATAAGAGTAAGAATCATATTCATAGTTTTATTCATTTTTTATTAAGATTGAAATAACTTACTTTTTAAGTACTGCGAACTTTAAAAATATAACAAATGGAAATTGCACAAATATCATTAAAAATCAATGTAATCAATGCTTTATTGTTTTAAAAGTTCTTCTTCTCTTCCTTCTATGTAAATCGCATAAACTTGAAACTGTAAATAACGAAGTAAATCAATATATGAACTTAGCATTGCTATAAAATTACCCTAAAACATTAAAAAGTTCATAATGAAATTATGGCAAACTACTGTAGTAAAAGGGACACTTTTCTCAGATGGAAGAGGATCTAAGGAAAGAAATAAATTCCTTTCTTTGGAAACAGATGCTACTTAGTTTTAAAGAGAACTATAGACATGAACTGAAATTACAAACTAGAGAAGCGCTCATTAATTGGAAATGGGAAAGTAATTAGATATTTAGCCACATCAACACTTCTTGAAATATATCAAATATCAGATTCTTTTGTGCACTATGGGTTTGATTCGAAATCTACTTTAAATAGTCATATAAAATAACGCGATGCCCGCCCACTTTTAACCCCCGGAAAGATACCCAGTACCCATTTTATAGAGGGGTAGGAATGACCCTAGGACAAGTCTGTAGGAGAATTCATTGTGGAAAAAAATACCCGATTTTCGCCGAGATCCGGGATTGAAGCCGGCTCCTTTAGGCCACAGTCAAGTTCATTTCTATTTTGCTATCGGGCCCAATAGTTATATATAATAATACTAATGATATTGTACAAAATATATAAAATCCTAATTCTATTCTTACTAGAAACACTTACTAGATTTACATAAATGTTATCATTTATTACTAAAATATAGTAAAATAAATGCATTACTAACAAATAAGTACATTAAAATTAAGTGATGTATCCAATTCTGAGAAGTCGTTGAATATCTAGAGATGGGCAAGATCCATTTTTCTTAAAGCCCCAAAAGTATGGCTTTTTGTAACTGTGATGAAAACTAATCTGTGCTTTTACGGTATGTTGACGGTATGTGATTAAATTTTAGCTTATCTACTATATTGTTGATATGTTTTTTTTTTTTTCGGGCCAAAAATTTCTAACTGAATAAAAATCTTAAAATTGGATGTTAAAACGATTTTATATAGTGAATGTTCCTTAATATGACGAATGTCTTGAATGTTTCTATGGAATTTACTCCGAAGAAATTTTACTGATCTTGTAATTAAAGGAAGCTTTGACCTAAACAGGATTTATAGACAAAAGCTAAGCCTCTGTTTTTATACCTAAATAATTAAGATGAATTATGTTGTTAAAGTATAAAAAGTTGTGAAAACTGAAGGAATTAGCTTCACTTAACTTGAAATCTATCGAATACAAACCAATTTCTATAACTGTAAGATGTCGCATTGTAACATCGTAAAAAAACCCAAACAAACTGAAAATTGTACCTGCTATTTCATTTTGTATCTATTAGTTTAAGTGCCTTTCCCTTGCAATGGCACAACCAAGTTTACCTTGTCTTGCAATTAAAACATAAGATCAATATGGTCTTTCTTGAAGAAGAATGCTGTTTTGAACTTCTGGAATTTATTTAATATGTTAAAAAACAAAGTAAAAAAAATGATATAATTAAATTCAGGAATCGAATGATTTTGATTCAATCAATTAAAAAAGTTAATTTTGGAGGTACCAACGTACTCAGACTGTTGCAAGCTGTAATGACACATAAACATTAAACTATTCTACATCTGATATAGGAGAGTTTCAACCAGTCAATTTAATTAGTCCTCCGAAAAAAAAAAAAAAAAAAAAAAAGATATGACAGATGAATTAGTTCTTCATGTACGACATTTACAAACCAAATTATACCAAAAAAAACTAAATTATACCAAAAAATTATGATAAAACATGTTCTAGATAACAGGATAGCGGAAAAGGGGCTCTAATGGCTTTTTGAACGATACGATATATTTTTAACATTATAATTCACTTCTAAACTTCTTTTACCAATATTGTGTGTTGTATCTACTACAGCCAGAGCCGTCGCGTGGGCGGGGCGCCGCGGCAACGGCAAAAATAAAAAAAATTGGAAATTCCATTTTGGGGGGGGGGGGGGTTGAATTTGGGGTTTCCCTTTTTTTTTGGGTTGTAGATTTTTGGGATGGGGGGGGAGGCGCAAAAATCAAGTGTTTGAATCCTTACATATAGGTGTAATGTCGGGTGGGTGCACGTGGGATTGAGTTTGAGGGATGGGGGCGCCTGACGAAATCTTGCCCCGGGCGCCAACAAACCACGCGACGGCCCTGACTACAGCCATTTATTTCTAATTTACTGATAATCCTGTCCCTGATAATTAGGCTTGTGAGTATGTGGGAATATTCTCTAGCAACTTCTGAATTATTTCTTGTAATTTGCTATTTTTAAGGATGAGAGGCGATACAACTACACCGGGTGGCCATAATTAAAGAGGAGGTGTCGAGAGCCCAATTACCAAAAACCTATTGGTCGAAACTCCAGCAAATTTGGTGTGAAAACTATTTAGACTAAAGGGTTTTGATTTCTAAACAAAACAAAAAATATTATAAATGTACATACTTATTTCTTCTTTATCTCACTCCTTCTAGATATATTATTAATCATCATCATCTTCTCTATATCACAAAATAAATGTAAAATTAAAAATAAAATTAAAAATACATTTATTTACAAAGGAATTTTCGAAGAGACATTTCTTCTCTTCTTCTTCAAGCTAGAATAATTCATAACAAATATGGGAAGTGAAATCGTGATAGTTATAACATTCCATTGTAGTAACTATCATTTTAACAATTCATCTCATCTATTCTTACCTTATTATTACATTGAGATTGTCTAATTAACTCCCTAGCCAAGTTTTCAATAACATTACTAATCTCAACACCATTGTTTCTATTTATATTTCTATCTTTAGTATTTCGTATGTATAAACTTTCAATTGTTTTTCTTATTTTACAATCTTTCTCAATACATAAAATTTTAATTTCTTTATTAATGCAATGGGCTTTCCTGGAACAATGTTCTGCCATTTCTGATTTATCAAACAATTTAAAAATGGACACAATAAAACTTACAACTTCTTTACTTCCCATTCTATATTTCGTCCTCACGATAGGACTTCCTCAGGAATCTCAAAATGATACAAATTATAAAAATAAAGAAGAAAATAAGACAGAGAAAACTTTCCTCTTCTTATTTAACGAAATTATTTATTTTCCTGAGGACGAAATATAGAATGGGAAGTAAAGAAGTTGTAAGTTTTATTGTGTCCGTTTTTAATATATGATAAGAAGAAATTTGAGTATTATGATATCAAACAATTTGTTTCTAATGTAGTATGCATGTTCCAGGGCCCTTTCTTTAATAGTTCTTTTGCTCTCCCCTAGATAAAACTCGTCAAAATACAAACATTCTATTTTGTATACTGTCCCCATTTCTCCTTTTTTGTCACTTTCATTAGGTTTTTTACATAAAAAAATTCTTTAATTTATTATTATAATTAAATCCAATATTAATGTTAAAATCTCTGCAAATTTTTTTCAGTATTAAACTATTTTGATTAAGGTAAGGAATGAAAAACCTTTTCTTTTCTTTATCTTCATTTAATTCTTTAATTTTGAAAGTATTACATTTTTGGATATTAGAATTAATGAATTTTTCATTGTATCCATTTTTCTTTAGAATTATTTTCATGTTCTTGATTTCATTCTTATAATCTTCTTCTGTGCTAAATGATCTGTCAATTCTTCTTATATAATTATCAATTACGTTTCTTTTGATATTTATACCATTACCTGATTCAAAGTTTAAAATATGATCACTTTTAAATTTTTTTCTGTAATGTTTTAGAGTTATTTTATTCTCCTTATTGATTAAACATAAATCTAGAAAATTTAATTCATTATCTATCTCTCTTTCCATTTTAAATTTGATTTCTTTGTTTCTTTTGTTTATGTCATTAAAGAATATAGCAAATTGCCTTACTGATCCAAACCATATAATAAGTATGTCATCCGCATAACGAAAATATTGCATATTATATTTACATTCATTTAAAAATTTGCACTCAAAATAATTCATGTATAAATTACACAATGTTCCTGATAAGGGAGAACCCATAGGAAATCCCTTAATTTGTTTGAACATTTTATTATTGTGTTTAAAGTATGAATTTTGTGTGATTAGTTCTACTAGTTCCATTAGTTCTTTATTGTCCATATTATATTTTAATAATATTTTTTTGTTTTTAAAAGCTAAATCTTCCATGATGACTAAAGTATCTTCCACAGGAATGTTTGTATACATGTTTTCTATATCGAGGGAGAACAAGTCGAATTTCCTTTTGTTAACAAACATATCTTCAATTTTATTAATTAAGTCTGAAGAGTTTTTAATTATAACCTCTTCTTTTGATGATTTGAAGTTTTTTATTATGTTACTAACAAATCTAGCCATGTTATGTATTGGGGATCCATAAGTATTTATATTTGGTCTTATGGGGTTTCCTTCCTTGTGAGTCTTTATTCTTCCTTCTAATACTGGTGTCTTACATGCTTCTTTTAGAATTTCTTCTTTTTTTTACAGAGGAGAAGGTGGTATTTTGGAACCCCACTTTGTCTTTTGGTCACCATGGTTCACCAATAAGCTTGAAATCCAAACTGAAGGCGTAAATAGCTTTAGCAACATCCCAGCTAACTATCCTAAATGGCTAGCTACTATCCCTAAACCGAAAGATATTATTATTTTGTAAAATGTGAAAAAAGTCAAAATCGTGATCCGGTGATTGGGGGAGGGTAATTTGGAACCCCATTTTTTTTTTCATAAAAATTCAATATCTTGCTTAAAAACATGGTTTTGTTTATTAAAAATAGATATCCAACAAGGATGGTCAGTTTGACATTTACTTTATAGCATTCCAATGGTCTGAAAACAGTTTTAAAGAATTAAAATGAAACAGTAAATTGAGAAAAATAAAAAAAGTTTAGCAAAAACAAAATAAACAGTTATTGGCAGTAATCACATGCATAGTAGTCTTTTTCCGCCTCAGCACATTCGTTGTGTGCCTAACAACTGCACATAACACATTGAACCCACAATTCCCCTGGTCGCGAAGTTGAAAAAGTCTCATTGCAAAATAGGCATTTGGCATCCTCTTGACGTGGCTCATCTTCCCCAGCTGGGAGTTCAAAATCTGAATCTCCAGATTCAGCTGCCACAAAGTCTTCTGCTTCAGATGACTCATTAGAAAAGCTGGCAGATCCCTTTCTCGCAGCTTTTTTTCTCCTGACCATAGGGTTCCAAATACCCACCACCTTGAAGTTCCAAATATCCCGCAATTGCCATTTTGGATTAGTGTTGATCTACCGTATAACAACTTGTAGATTAATAACATGTTTCATTGGTTATTGGCAAAAGAAGAACTGTACAACACATATAGTGCATTAAAACTTAGTTACCTACACTGTAGGAGACATAGAAAATATTAACACTTACCTCAAAAAAAGTTCTCGAAACCGCGTTCTGCAACAAACCTTATATATGCTTCATCTAACGAGCAGCAAGCAACTGACGCGTCGAGCCTGTGGTCGGGGGCGTGAGGGCAACAAGTTACAAGTTCCACCGGGATTGTGCGATACCTACGGTACCTGTCAGTGAAATGTCAGGGTTCCAAATTACCGACAGGGTTCCAAAATACCACCTTCTCCTCTATAATTTATTGATTTTTTATCATTTAAATTTTTAATAACTTCGTTTACTTTATTATATAGTTGAAATGTAGGATCATCCTTCATTTTAATTTTACATTTATTTTGTGATATAGAGAAGGTGATGATGATTAATAAAACAAAAAATAGTCCAGAATTTTGCCAACAGGGGAACAAATGGCGCTGGAATATGCAGATTGCAGTAAACTGACATTATAGATTAAAGGATATAAAAGATGAAAACGAACAGCGTGTGTTAGGTCCGACTGATGAGCTTGATTGCTCGGTAGTGCTTTGATATTTAGCTAAATTTACGTGATCCTGCTTTGCTGGTGAAACTTTACTATAAAAAAACAAACAAAAAAAAAAACAAAAAAAAAAACAACAGCATTGCTTCTGTCGCACTTCGAAATACCAGAGGTTGAAGAATTTAAGAAAAGACTTAAAGACAATCACAAATTTGCGAAAAATGATTTTGCGATTTGAAACTACGGGATCGTTAGAAGTGCTGCCAGAAACCGACATCAAACTACTTGAAACAATTGCAGCTGCAGCACTGTAACCAAACGATATACATGCATCCAGCAGTGCACGGACAACATACAGACAATTTGATATGCCGTATCAACGGTGTGGAAAATTATGCATAAACTGCTGAAGTTTTGCCCATAGAAGATCAGCCACACTCAACAACTGCTTCGACGAGATGTGGACGCTCGTCTGAACTTTTCTCTGATGTTCCTAGCTAGAATGGAAGTCGAGGATGCATGGCTTTGGAACAGCCTAAGGAGTGGCACATTTTCATCTTAATAGAATTGTAAATACACAGAATTGCCGCATTTGGAGAATCCTCATGTGCCTCAGGAGATTCCTTTGCACTCATCGAAAGTCAGTGTGCTGTGGCTTTACTGCTTCGTTCATTATCGGTCCGTATTTGTTTGAGAAATAACATCAAATGGTCCTGTGACTTCCCCGTCAACTTTTTATTCTACAACTTCAACAGCGTGGATGACTCGGATCCACCATATTTATGCGGGATGAGCACTCCCTCGCATTGGATTGGGTGTACAGAAGTCTTACGGCAGCATTTCACAGAAGACAGAATAATTACTCTAGCGTTTCCTACGAGTTGGTCAGCCCATTCGCCTCACTCCCTGTGTATTTTGGTTATGAGGATATTTGAAAAGATTAGTGTACCAAGGAGGCGTGAATAACTTGTAACGTTGCTGTGTGTGTGAAGAAAATCACTGGAGATCTGTTGCGTCCTGCTGTAGGAAATGCTATTCTCAGAATGCAGTTATTGGAACATTTGCAAGGAAAAAATATTGAATCACATCTGTAAATGATGTCAAATAAAAATTACTATTGATTGTAAACTTTATTTATTACGCCCAATTTTCTCCACACAGGTAGCTTCCAGCGCTATTTTTTCGCCCCTTGGTGGCGAAATTTTGAACTAATCTTTTTTGTCTTTAGAAATCAAAACCCCAAGGTCTAAATAGTATTCATACCAAATTTGCTGGAGTTTGGCCCAATAGGTTTTTGGTAATTGGGCTCTAAACACCTCCTCTTTAATTAAGGCCACCCGGTATATTTGAAAAATTTTCTTTCTTTAAAAGAATACCATTATAAGGAAAAATAAGTTTACCTTCTTTAAGGAATTTTTGTTTTTGTTTTTATGTAACTTTATGGAAAACATCAAAGGTTTGATTATAACAGTTATAAAATTTGACACGCAGCTAATTTGTAAACTGACAAGTAACAGAAGGATGATTTCTGTAGCTGTTCTGTTGAGTCCAATATTTTCAAGTGCTTTCAAACTAAAGCAAATCAAATATTATTTGAAGTCATTAATTAAAGAGAGGACTGGTTTTGTGCAGATTAGTTATCATTTAATTAGCACTTAGGAAAAAAAAAGCAGCAAAATAAATGAGTAATTAGCTTAGTGCATTTTTACCAAATTCTTCTACAAAGTCTCTTCTTTTCATATTTTGTAAAGCATAAAAGTAACTCCATATAACTCCTTCATAGTATTTAAAATTGTTTATTTAAATACTAAAAATAGCAAATTTTCGGGAACGTGATACGCAATTCCCTTCCTCAAGCCAAAATAAGAATAAATGAAACAAACAATAATACAAAAAAGAAAGAACATCAACAATTTAAAATTATACATCAAAGTGAATTTTTGTTTTGTTTAGATATGTGCGTTCTTATTTTCTTTTAATGTAACATGTTCTAACGCACCTTAAATTACAAATTTTTATTCACTTACCTTTTAATGAATTAATCCTTTACATCTTAAGCTGAATGCTAGTGGGTAATTATCCACGCCTTTTATTCCTAATTTAGTTGTGATGTTTTTTAATTGAGGAGGTCATTGATTTGTAGTTTGTCCGTTTTGTATATTATCCCATTTCACTGAGCTAGATATACTGGGCGAATCGGACTGATGAGAGTTCAATAAAACTCGAAATAGTACTGTCTCCGATTCCCAGTACAAATACCAAAAGTAGCTCAGTGAATTTTTGTTGTGTTTAGTTATGTCCGTTCTTGTTTTCTTTTAATGTAAAACAATAATTTTTAAATTTAATCTTATTTTATACTTTATTTCTTTCCTTTGATATCTTTACATACGGACAAAAGCAGCTTAATTGGGAAACTTTTTTTGTTCATATTAAAAATACATGAGTTTTTCTAACTTCAAAAAAAATATATTAAAAATAACACACTTTAATATTTTAAAATAGGGGATTGCCCCATATTGTGAAATTTAAGTTTTTTGGATTTTCCTTATTATTTCATGGAAATTACGAGTTTCCCCCATATTGTAAAATTCGACCGAAATTTTGTGTCCGTCAAATCCGAATTCCGTTCTTCGGGATCTGTTAAATCGAGGGTCTACAAGAGTTGGAATAATAAGGGATATCAAATCTATACTATCGAGAGAAATTGTGAAGTTACCTGTAAAGTTAGAAGTAAGTTACTCTTGATTCATTTTAACTTCACAGCTAACTTCACAGAGATAACAGAATTGGGAATTTTCTAAAGGAATTACAAAATAAATTAAAGCAAACTTTTTTATGCCAATCGTGATTTCATATTTCTCTGATGAAGCTGTATTTATTAACATATACAGTAAACTCCCGATTATCCGCGGAATTGGGTGGCGCGGCAACCATGGATAAGCGAATTTCGCGGATAATCCGATATAGGACGAAAAAGGACGAAAATCAACATAAAAATTTGTTAACATGTTTTATTTACATTAAAATGACAATACGTACAGTTACAGTACATACATTATAAACAATTATTTTATTTTAAATTATTTATTTATTTTAAAATTTTATTATTACGGGAAGGCTCTCCCGTAATTTAGTGTAACTTGCCGGCCTAAGCTCCGCCCACAAGGTCGTTCTTTAAATTGTTTGTCTATAATTGTCTTCACTTATTTTGTTAGCCTCTTTTATTGTTTTACCTTATTCTAGATTTAATTTTATTTTTAATTCCGTAATTTATTGTACAGTAAAAAAAACTGCAAACAGGAGAGGCCCGCGGATAATCGGGAGTTTACTACATTTCTTTTTTTTTCAGTGCATTCAAAAATTTTGGAAGTTCCTCCAATATGTTAAGGGGATCTGTATTTTTAATATTTTTTATTTCATCAATAATGAATGATTTAAATGTTAAATATGTCTTGAAACTGTCATTTTAAAACGCTTTACTTAAATTTTAAATTTAAATTTTTACATTTTCATAACCTCTTAGTACACTTAGATGTAAATTTGTAAATTTCTGTATTTACAGGTTATGTGATTGCTGAGAAGAAATTGAAATTGTCTTTTGGTCAAAAGTAGCTCTCTATAAGTTTCCAAAAAATGTACATCATAGCATCATTACTGAATGTTTTTCAAATGGATTAACTATAATTCTGCTAAAAGTTATTTCTGTTAAAAGTATTTTAAACTATAATTCTGCTTTCAATGATGTTTCGAATTGTTACAAAGATTATTTTTTGAACATTCTAATGTGATTCAAGAAAATTATTTGAATGGAAGGATCACCCACCTTTCACAAAAAAATAAAAATAAATATAATTAAATAAAATAAATAAATAAATCAATCTTAGAATTAAGATTGATGAAGCTTAATATTGATTGCAAAACGGAATTATCAAGAATGAGTCAAATACATTTCTTGAAAACTGTTGGCAACCATAGAAACGTTATTCCGATTAGATTTCAAAAGGGAACATCTATCGCTAAAGACAGCAATTCAAATGACAATATTAAGAGGAAAAAGCGTCTGGATAAGCAGAAAGAATACACTGATATCAGAAATCTTAAAAGAAATAGAGAGATACAGCATCAGTGCAGAAAACTGTTTATGGTACAGCATTACAATTTCAGTAGAAATAGCAATCACAGCAGATCACAATTTACTATTAGAAGTTTAAGAAAGTGTCCATTTGGAATCGAAGTGCAGAGTAGAATTCATAATGTTTATGTACCATCAAGATGTAAAAGAAAGGATTTACGTAGGTTTTCAAAACGCGATAAGAATAAAGAACGGAAAACAACGACAGTAACTTCTTCTATTAAAATTAATAGAAATAGGAAAATGATTGCGGAAAGGAAAGACAAATTGCCCCTTGTGAGCATCCCAGGCTATGATAGATTAATTAATTCTGATTATCCAACTTTGGGTAAATTGCTTTGGTTGTTAATCTTCATGGTGTGCTTAGTATTCTGCATTTACCAATGTAAAAATTATCTAGAAACGTACATTGAAAATAAACCTGCAATATCTGTTAATTTTAAAGAAGTAAATGAAGTTACAGCTCCATACGTAACTATCTGTCCAAATTCAATTTTTGGAAGAAATACAGCAACAGTAAAGCTTATAGAGAGATACTGTACTTTTGCAAAATACAAAGATGAGAGGTGTAATAATGGCCATCTGAAGAGATTCATAGATGTAATTGATACCTTACACCCTCCCAATATTACTCTTCATGATATCTGGAATTCCTATGATCTATCAACGGATGAAATCAGTCATCAAATTACTGTAAGTGAAAATTATATTCTTTTAAATTTTGAAAATTTTTTAAACTGCATAATTGTAAAACATACTGAGATAATATATTTACACTACAGTCGGCGACGACTTGACTTCCGAGCATTACAAGTGTTGAGTGAGCACATCACCGAAGGAAAGAAAGTATTCCTGTGGGGGGAGGCAACAGCTTAAGTTTAAATTAATTACATGGGGGCCCTTGGTTTCTTTCGTAAACATTTGGGATCTGTAATATCTTTTAAATTCAATGCTACATACTGAATCATACCATTGTAAATATTTAATAGGACCTAATATTCAAATTCATGTATAAAATTGAAATGTTCAGTGGACATATCAACTTTATAGTTTAATAAGCACGGTAATAATTTAATTTTTTAAACCTTAATTCTAATCATTTTTATTATAACTTTAACTGTAATGAGCTGCAAAAAATGAATTTTACAGACATTAAAAAATAGTGTTTTAAAATAATGAAATTTTTATTTCCTTAGAGCTTGTCTCTTTCAAAATAAATAATAATAAAATAAGCTTTATTTTATTCTATAACAATTTAATAAAAAAACAAAAACATAAAAAACATTTTATAAAATTTTCAAGAAATCAGCAGTGCCATTTTAACGAGGGATTTAGGCAGTTATTTTTGAGGGACGGAAAGATGGAGACCAAAATAAATATGGCTAGGTTTTAAGTTACTAAAAAAAACCTGTTTATCAAGTTTTATAATTTGTCCAGTGAATTTAAAAGTGGTTCGCATACAAACAGATAAATGTACATAAATATGAAATAAAATACTCAAGTGGAATAGTGAGACTTTGTCTGAGCACATTTTATAAAGCGTTAGTCACAGATATTTTGAACCACTGATTTCGATCTAAACATCTAATTTTAGACATCGAATTTTCTTTTCTATTAAATTATTCACATACCCATCCCAAATCACTTTCTATTTCCAATTCTTCTCATTATCGAAAGATGTGATAACTGTTACATTCGCTCAGCTATCTGTAAGGGTTGTTTATAGTAGTCAGCAATTGCAAAGAATACTGAAGCGAATGGAACAGAAAAAAAAAAAAAATTGGTTAGCATATTATCAACAAGAGTTTGACAGCGCTTACATATACCAAACAAAGCGCGATTCAATATACTCTGGAGACAATCTTAAAGTTCTTTGGGGAGTGAAACTATATTTATTTACAAGTGAAGTTATTGATACCTCTTCATTGATACCGGTAAAAACAAATGTGCTACATAATTTCTCAGTTCTCACATTATTTCATGAGGGATTTTTTTTTTGTTAAAAGTGCAAAGATTTGCAATAGATTTCAAAATTTTGATTTAGATGTGGTTACAATAGTTTCGTATTTTTTTAAAAAAAATGATGAGTTACATGTATTGAATTTTAAAACTAATTAATATTTAAGGGCTTATAAAAAAGAACAAAAATAGAAAAAATTATATATGCACTACATTTAAAAGATAAAGAAACATTTAATAAAATACTGTCGGAAACATAAAATTGCGAGAATCAACGAAACTTTACATTTTACATTACAGAATACAGTACTATGATTTCAAACATTACTGAAGAGAATGAATTTGTTGTCTGAGACCTGCTCTGTTCCCTTGTACATTTTCTTGAATGGTTTATATTTTATATTAAAATATGATATTCAATGATGAGCACAACAATTGCTAGCATTTCAAATACCAAGCCATTTTTCTTTTTTAAAAAGTCTGGGGCCACCCACAACCTACTTCCTGCAACACAACTGCCGGTGATTCCCAACATCGAAGTGATCTCGCCCTGCTGCAGTGCAGAGATGGCAAAGGTCAATTACACGCTATCTGAGTATTAAAATGTCGCATATAACTAGGTACCGGTTGCAGTTCATGCTGTAAAATATAGTGGACAGGATACGGTGATTCGGACTCATCATAGAATAGGACATTTTCATTGCAAGTGCTTCAAGTCAAAAGTGGATCGATTCGCCAGATACTCCTTGAGTTGAAAAGTATTATAGGAGTCAAGCGTCGAATTAGGGGTATTACTATACATTTTTGTCTGTTATATATGATTTTTTTATTTTAATTTTTGACTGATGTTTATACGATGTCATCTTAAACGAATTCAGGAATGTTATTATTTCCATTTTTAAAATTATATTCAAAATAACCTGTTCATTCTTGAAAATATTTTTTGGGAAATACTTTCCTAGGAAAAATTAATTGTGTGTGTATTTTTCTCTTTCCTTATAATTTTTGAACTGCTGGATAGATTTGCGTGAAACTTGGTATTCATATTTAAGGATTAGAGATTATCTAAGTTTTATATTTGAATCTATCGAGAAATTAGTGCGAGAAGGCTACAAAAATTCCCATAGAATCTATTATTAGAATTTAAAGAATGGATTTCAAAGAAGGCAGTGGATTTTAATCCTTTTGTCTAATCCTTAGCTTGTTATTAAAAATATTCATTTGTAGATAATTTAAGTCAATAATACAGATTAAATTATTTTTTTTTTAGAAAAGGAAACGTTTGTAGTGATTGTATTCCGTAGATAATACAATTTGAAAACAAACTTAAGTTTTTTAGGTCCTATCGGTTTCAAGTCTTTAAAAAAATTATAAAAGTGTTTTAAAATAAATAAAATTTAAATTCTTTCAGAATTTTCTTGTTTTTCTCCTCAGTTAATTAAAAACGTAGTGTAGTTTTTAAAGTAAGATACTTTCACATATCAAATTCCATTTATTCCTAAACACAGTTCTTTCATTTTAGTGTACCAATCAACGAAATGATTTGTCATGTGTTCCTACTGATGCTAAAAGGAAGATGACAGTAACAGCAGGAGGCTACTGCATTACAATAGAAACACGCAAGTATTTTTTACAATAAGTCTCTTTGTCAAGAATATTATTCCATTGTTATTGATTTTTCATGCATCTGTATAAATCATTACATTAAATCTGAATTACCAAAGGATTTTTGTGATTTTCAAAAAGTTTCGAAATAGATTGATTAAATAAGCTCACCGGACAAAAAAATTACTCACCCTGGCGCGGATGCACAGAGGTTTTGTGAAACCGGTAGAGATGGCGTAATAGATCGGTCATGTGATCAATTGAGCACGGACTGTTTCTGTGGGATCATAAAGCAATAACTTTGAGTGAGGAAGTTCTTGTTCAATGTTGGAATTGTTCGTCAAGATGGGTAAATGCAAGGATATGACAGAGTGGCAAAAAGGGGCAATCGTGTTTGGCCGTGCCCACGACCACAACAGTGAGTGAAGTTGCCGAATTTATTGGTGTTTCGAAGCGGACTGCCCAACGTGTGTATAAGAAGTGATGTAATACTCGTGGCCATGAAACACGACGTCAGAACTGTGGTCGGAAAAAGATCCTAAGTCAGAAGGACCGGAGACGTGTTCCACAGCTTGTGAATGCAAATCGCTTCCAAATTCGACAGGAATTGCTGCAGTCAGTGAATGCAGGTCCATCCCAATCTGTTTCCGAGAAAACATTGCGACGGGAACTGCATACAATAAACATTTTGTCAGGGGCGGTCTCGCATTATTGGGGGGCCTTCGGCTGGAAACCAATTTGGGACCCTTTAGGTTTTACTTACCGGGGGTGGGGGATATGGAATGAGTTAAGGGTTATTTTTATTACCAGTACATTACAAAAATATTTTTATTATTTTATTTTTATTACTATATAATAATATTGTCATTATTTGCATTATTTGCATTTATTTATATATTAATAATAATAAGCCAATAACGTTTTCCTTAATTCTTCACTAGTATTAGCTACTTTATCTATAATTAGATCTTTATCTAAACTAGGCTATCCCCCTGTCACCCCCTGGTAAGTATCAGATAATCCAAGAAAAATCGATTCCAAGCGGTTATGGCAAAACGTGATATTTTATTCCTTTTTGAATGAACTCATTATTTGATAGCGCGCGAACAAATAGAATAAAAGTAGGACTTTATATTGGGGAACCAGCAGTAGTCCAATGGTTAGCGTTCCTGATTGCGAGGACGAAGGTCCTCGGTTCGAATCCCATGCAAGGCGAAAAAACAATAAAAATAAAAAAAAAAGAAAATTTTATAATCTGACTTTCTCAGCAAGGGAAAGTAATAATTAACAATTGCGCCGGACAGACCTACTAAAAAATTTTTAGTAATATAGATTGAAAAACAAATCTCATTCCTCATTCATTAGAATCAAGTTGGACAATGTATCTTGAATCAGAGTTGATCTAAGCATGTTTTTTTTTTACAATTTTTACTTAGAAAATACCCTTTCACATGTTACTTGCGTACATTGAAGGGTAACAAGAAACTTGTATGCTGTGAATACATTAATAAAAAACCCAGAACGAGATAATTCATAAATAATGGGGAAAGCACAGGCCAAACAATTGAAGCATTGTCTATTTTCGGTGCAGTGGACAAACATTTTTTTCTTCTTCTTCTTCTTCTTCTTCTTCTTCTTCTTCAGAGTCAACATGATCATTTTCACTGTCTTCTTGACTAGGCATATCGTCTTTTTTATCATATGCAACTTTTTCACTCTCGCATCTCGTTAAACTCTCGTATTGATCTGCAAACTGTTTTAGCTCTATTAGTGAAAGACTTCGGTCAACTTTACACAGTTTGGGAATGGTGCATAGAAAGTCGGGAGGAAAAGTATCTATGTTTGTTATTTCACGAAACTTTTTAAGGTCTAGCCAAGAGCAATCTTTTAAAATGTATTTGTTGGGTACGAATCTTTCTTCAATACTTGTTTTGGCACAGACCTCTTGCCGACCAAACATTTAAGTAAATTGTAGACACGTTGAATTCGCTTTTCCCGGTTTAAGGGGTTTAAGATCGCCTGTCTGCATTTATAAACACATTGATTTTGGCATCCCTCGCTTTCATGGGTTTACGATCCTCGTATTAATACTATCTACCTATATTTCTCTTACATAGTTTAATCTTATAGAG
Source organism: Thereuonema tuberculata (assembly GCA_023159025.1). NCBI lineage: Eukaryota > Metazoa > Arthropoda > Chilopoda > Scutigeromorpha > Scutigeridae > Thereuonema > Thereuonema tuberculata. The sequence goes on from JAFIDM010009631.1 coordinate 350,795,183, forward strand.
CTTAAGACAGTTATGTTGATTTTGGGGCCCTGAATGCAAAATTTAAAAAATTTTCTTTCTGTCTGGCAGTAATATGTAAATCCCCGTTCAGGGCCCTATGATAGTGCTTAGTAATGAAGGCTATGTTGGGGCCCTATCAGTGAAATTTTTTTGAGGAGTATAGCAATGCAAATGCAGAAGCCAGATTAACTTTACTTTCCAACGGACTATACTAATTACGCTTAGGAATTATCCGATATAGGAACATGAATATTCAGAAATTAAAAGTAAAGATAAATCTGGCTAAAAAAAAAAACTAGTGTATCCCTCGGATGTTCTCGATTGTTTGTAACTTTCGAGTGTGAAAATACTAATTTTACTTTCACCCATCTGCCCAGTGCCCCGTCGGGGACCCTCCTTGGCCTCACTGGGCTCGGGGCCGTCGGCGATCTCCGACTTGCCGACCTGGCCAGACCGCCCCTGTATTTAGTGTCGGGTACTTCGTAAGAGGCCAATGCTCACACAGGCACATAAAGTTGCACGTCTCCAATGGGCCAGAAATCACCGAACGTGGACAGTAGGTGACTGGAGACGTGTTATGTGACGAATCAAAATTTTGTCTTTTTTCAAATGACGCACGGCGTCGAGTGCTCCGACGGCCCAATGAAGCATTTCATCCGCAATGTATGGAGGGTGTAGTTCAGGCCGGAGGTGGGTCTATGATGTTTTGGGGGTGTTTTTCGTACTACGACTTGGGTCCACTTATTGAGGTGACCTTTAACATGAATCAGCATGTTTATTTAAACATTCTTGTTGATTAGGTTGCCCTTCAGTCGACATCTTCATAATGACATGAAATGCTGTTGACACTCTCAAGTTTCAAGATGACTACAGCAGAGTTTACAGGGCTGCAAGCGTACGTGACTGGTGTAAAGCACACTCACATACCTTATCGCACATTGACTGGCCCGCTAAATCGCCTAATTTGAACCCCATTATAAATTTGTGGGACTTTTTGGAATAGTGGGTGTAACGCCGAAATCAGCATCCCATGCAATTTGGTGGAATTACGTGATCTCATCCTGAGTGAGTGGTGTCAACTGGATGTGACATATCTGCAGAACCTGGTGGACTCCCTTCCTAACAGAATCCAGGAGGTTAACAAGGCCAGAGTCCCATTTCTGAAGCAATGCTGTGCAAAGCTCATGAAGAGACCTTGGAAATGGATAGCGTTGCGAGATGCGCCTTCCGAGAGTGTTCCAGGCATGTTTAATTGGAATCGGGTCCGGGGAACTGGTTGGCCAATGCATTCCTCTGTTATCTTCAATAACTGTATGTGTCTGAATTGGCATGATCTTTTAATTTATGGACATGAATAAGTGAAACATGTCGGAAGTGTTACTTATTCCAAAAAACTCAAATTCAATACGAATAAGATCACAATTCTTAGAACATTTAATTTCCATTTCCTGAGTGATTGTTTATTATTAGTTAAATTACAAAATTAGTGGAATTCGTAACAAATTTTTGATTGGTTTACTAATTATTTACTTTTCACAACCACTAAATATGAAATTGATTTTTTTTGTAAATTAAGACCTATATAAATACTAGTCCAGATTTTCATTTTTTGATTTTTTTATTCTACATTTTACTTTTTGCTTTCCACATTTTCCGTACATCTGAAGATCCAAAAAATTATTTTTTTCTATTATTATTAATTTTTTTGTTCATGATAACATGTTCAAAGAAAAGTCAAAACATTTTATTCCTCAACTGATAGTTCTCTTCAAAGTGGGAATAATCAAAGAATCAATTTTTTTCAAAAATTTAATTAATTCTGATTCTAAACCAACTGTTAGCATTTACAAATATCAACATCTTAAAAGCAAAATGAAAATCTTAACACATCATGTTATAAGTTATGAAAATTATAACAAATTTAATGGCGTCATTTTTTAAGATAATAATTTATATTAGAAGAACGAAATGATATTTATTTTTATACATTCAATTTCCTTAACTTATCTAAAAATATAAAACAAAAAAGAAATTTTGAACTTTTTGAAAAAAATACATGAGAATGTATAGATGAAAAAGTGAAGACCCCCCCCCCCCCTTCCAAAAAACAAAACAAAACCGCATTTAATTTGAAAGTCGTAAAAAATTGAAGCTTTGCAAAAACGATGTATGATGTCACACCATCATTAATCGTCGGACGAAACAAAGATGGTTGAATATTTTAATATGTATTCCAAAGCCCGGAGATTAACAGTTAGTTAGTCAACTATTTGAAAGTTTTTGGGAAACTCTAAATGAAAATTAATTGGATTTTATACCAATTAGGCATTAACTTTGTATTTCTGTTCTAAATTGAATAATTCTTGAAATAAATTTGTTCAGCTATAAAATGTCAAAATAGGGATTTCATATGATGGTAGTATGCTTACTTGAGAACGTTTCATCTTGAGCATAATGGTTGAGCACATTGGTACTACTTGATGAATTCTTAAGATATTTGAAAAGGATGCTTTTGGAATGTTATTCTAATGTTATTCTACTTTGCTTCTCTGTTATAAGTTGATAGACAATATTTCTTTGAGAGTTAGGATTTTTAGACATAAAGCTTTTCAGACTTGAACTGATGAAAAGAATGCTAGAATGTTTTTTTTTTTACTCACAGTTTGTCCATCCATTTCACACTTCTGAATCCTGTACAGCAGGGATGCCCAAACTGTCGATCGCGGAAATAATACAGGTGTCAATACAAAATAATCTTATTTCTGCGGCGGTCACTCATACGCGACACTTTTAAATAATAATTACGCATTACGGACGCCGAAAATTCTAGTCTAGATTAATTGTTTAATAATAATAGTTTCAATTCAAGTTGAGATCTGTCATTCATTATGCATACGCTCTATATCGAAAGCATTGTTCTCTAGACAACACTCGATCGCGTCACGCTGCGCTCTGATTGGTCGGAATATTCCAGAAGCATGGCACAAAACACAAGAAACCTTTCGAAGATGGAACGGTAGAGAAAGAAACATTTATTGAAGCGGCAGATGTATTGTTTAATGACTTCAAAAATAAAACAGAGATGATATCTGTCATCAAGAGGCCCCGTTATCTCATCCAACTGTTACTAGACAAGTCGAGATCATGAGCAGTGAGAGACCAAACTGAAAAGTTTTATATCATGGAATGTACATACTTTCCACCGATATGACTGATACTGCCCAGTTATGTATTTTCATTCGAGTAGTATTTTCTGATATGTCGGCTAAAGAAGAATTGTTGACAATTTACCACTGAAAGAAAAAAAAACTCGCGGAGAAGATATGAGGGGGCTATGAAATTTTACAAATTTTTTTTTTTTTTTAAGGTGGTAACATTGTATGAAGAAAGCTTCAAAATACTTAGAGTAGAAATTAGAACTCAATGGATAGCACACTGAACGCCTATCATGACAGGTTATTCTTTTATTGAATAATTAAAATGTATTGAATAATTAAAATAGATTTAGCTGTCTTTGATTTATACACCTCATATTTACATCGCTTTTCTGAATTTTGTAAAAAAGTATTTGCTACCGATTTACAAACTCGTGTGCATTACAACAGATGGAGTACCATCCATAACTGGCAATAATTTGGGTTGGTTGCATTGTGTCGAGCTAATGATGACTTCCCATCGTTATTAACATTCCATTGCATCATAATAAGCAAGTTTTATGTTCAAAAATACTAAACATGAAAGATGTCATGGACATGGCCACGAAAATCGTGAATTCCATCCGTGCGCGAAGCTTGCAAAGACGCCTCTTCAAAGTGCAATTGGAAGCTAGCAAGTCTGCTGAGCACACTGATTTACATCTTTATATAGACGTGAGATGGTTGAGCCGCGGAAAATTTATAAAAAGGTTCTAGGAATTACTACCTAAAATTATTTCTTTTCAAATGGACGAGGTGACGACACTGAGATACTTAAAAACGAAAAGTGGCTCTGTGATTTAGCTTTCTTATCAGATGTGACAAATCATCTGAATATCATTAACTTGAAGCTACAGGGTAAAAATCAAACCATTATCGACATAATTAGTGCAATAAACTCTTTTAAAAACGAATTGAAATTAGTGATTAATCTACTGAACAAAAAGAATCTCAAAAATTTGCCTGCTTTGAAAGCAAGAGCAAGTTCTCACTTAAATTATGATAATTACGAGACAGAGCTAAAAACTTTCTGAGCAAGTTTGAAAGACGTTTCTCTGATTTTGATAAACTGACGGATATTGTAACTTTCATGACTTATCTATTTTCTTGTTAAGACGTTGAAAAATCTGCTACTGAAATATCAAACACTTTCAATATGGAGATCTCTTCTGTCCAAAATGAGGTATTGCAGATAATGTCAGATATGCATCTTAGAGCCAGAGCTACAGATCCTAAAATTTGATACCCGAAAACAAATATCCTTGTTTGAAACAAATAGCTCTTCAGTTAACAGAATTGTTCGGATCAATTTACTTTTGCGAATCTGCATTTTCAGAAATGAAGATAATTAAATCAAAATATGGCAATCGGCTTATTGATGAACACCTGTTATCATGCTTGCGGTTGGTGCTCAGTAATTAAGTGCCATCCTTTGAAAAGCACGTGGATGATATGCAGTGTCAAGCATCAACAGCCAGTCAAAATTAGCAACTTAAGACTACTTTGCAATTAAGTAATTAGATACGTAACCTATTATGTATATTTTATATCTCTAAGTATGTGCAATAAAAATATTTTTTAGGCTTCTGATACTTGTATCAGAAGCCTTCTAATCCCGCTTTGTCAGTCTGTCTGTGGACAAGTATCATTAAACTATCCTTAAAGTATCATTAGCAACAATAACAACAATCGCAACAAACGCATCTTTTGCATTCGCAACAATCACATTTCTAATACAGCTCTAAAACAATAACAACAATCAAAATAATCGTAACAATTGCGTCTTTTGCATTCGCAACAATCACATTTATAATAATAAGGAAATTAAAGCATTATCAATTATATTGTCTTATACGTATCAAAAGCCGTTGCGAAGCATTAAGGTTGGTTTACTAATAGCTGTCACTACCTTGTTCTTTAGTATGTATTTTTTTTTCTTTAGTAGCTATGCCTAGTCCTAATAGTCGGCCGTCGATCGCTTGTCGCCTCAATATTTTGTGGTCGATCGCAGACACTACAAGTCTGAGCACCCCTGCTGTACAGCTATGCTTGTTATTTAGAAATCAGAGAATCAAAAGGACTATTTGTTGTAGCCCTGTGAAATTGACGGAAATAGTGACTTTAGTCAATTTCTTTTAAGCTGTAAGTTTGAATTCAAGTGTATTTCTAGAAAGCTTGCTGATTTTTGATTGAATTACTGTGATCTTTAATTGAAATTCAGCCTTTGTATAGCAGTAATAACTTTTTATTTTATAGCAAGGATTTTTTCACAAAAGCCATTAAAATGATTCATGACAACTGAATCTTGACCTACGTTTTAAGTCAGTCTAAATTGGCATTTTAGTAGATGTGTTTTCCTAATCTTTCATTTTTTTAATGCATCAACTTCCATTTTTAATATTATCTAATTTTGTTTATAACGAAGCAAAAAAAGTGTTTTGCTAAATTATTTTATACAAGAGCGAAGTGCTATTATTTGAAATTAAGCTAATATGAAAATATTGGATTACATTTTGTCTTGTTTTAAATTTTCAGCTCTAAATTATTTTTCATATGGACCCATCACTCACACTAAATTTATTTATAAACCAAAGAAGAAGACAGCTATATCTGAACCAAGCATAAGGGTAAGATAGCCTGTTCTCATTTCATATTTTTAAAAATTCAATAAGAGAGAAATGATTTGTGAAATGTAGCAGTCTTACATGTAACAGTAATATTTGATGTTTACTTAATTTATGAGTAAAGTAAAATTATTTACTGATGTTAAGTCATTATCAGTTCTAGTTTTAAGACTCATCTCAGATCAACTCTTCATTCTCAGGAAAGAGTCTTATCATACTCCATTTCAGTGTTTCGCTTTTCATTGAAACTTTATTTATGTGAGTAGAAGGCCTCGACAGGACTGGTTAGACTCACCCTTATCCAAATAGGATATTATAGATTGTGGTCAAATGAAGATCTTGGCTTTATGAAGCTTATGCAAAGGTTATATGTATAGTTTCAAGATCACTGCACATTTTCAAGAACATTTGAAGGTTGAACAGGATTTGATCCTAGAGAAAAAAGGCCATTCGAAGATCAAGTAGATTTCGGAAGGTCAAATTCAAAAATGCAAATAAAAAGATCATGTGACCCCCTCATCTTAAAATGAATTGACCTATTGATTCGTAAAGGTGTTGTTCCATAATAAGTGATAGATGAAAAGTCAATTTTACATATAGATTCGGTTGTAATGAAATCACGAACTGCGACCGAAGATCTATTGTGCTGCTCCTATCATAAAACTTACAGGAGTTGAGTAGCCTTAATAAAGGCTAAAATACTACCAATACATAAAGCTTGGTTGTAAAAAGAAAGAACCTAAGAAATTTAAATCTAATGCTTGATAAGCAGTCACAATTGCATAAAAAATGCTTAGAGGTCTCCTTCTATTTATGATAACCCTTACAAATGGAATTGAATTTAATGTTCGTAAGGTTCAGAAGTCTAAGAAGAACAACAATTAATTCCGGGTCTGTCTGACATTGCTTGAGGAGCTCATTCGTTCTGTTTTCATTATGTCAAACAATGAGCTCTTTTGCTTGTCTCTGTCTATTCATATGGTGCTACAGTTGTCATTGTCGGGCTGTGATATTCTTGGATGGGATTTTCTTGGCCATACATTGATAATGCCAATAGCAGTTTCAAATCCTATTAAAGGCCTTTCAGCACCCTTTTTTTGACTATGTTGTCTATTTTTTTCATTACCTACATAGCCTTAAAAGATCTTAAATGAGCTGTAATTTATTATGTTTAACCAATAGATTCAGAGCTCTCCGTAGACTCTCCATATACCCATATTTTCAGCCTATTAATAGCTTTCGTTTCAATATGCAAACGAAGAATTTCAATTGCAGAGGCGAATACTGTAAATCCATTGCGTCATTTAAGGATTAATAGCGAATGTCTTATTGCACCTCTGCATGACCAAAATATTTTTTTTTTTTATTTATCTATACAGTGCTGTAGATGGTACTTCCAAGTCAGTTTATTATCTAGTTAGACTCCAAGTTATTGGATTTTATTTGATAATTTTAAAGTTTTATCAAAGAAATTAATCTTATATAGATCCTGTAGATTACTCCTTTTGTGAAAGGTATAAGTACTGCCTTTTTTATAAATTTTGATAAATAACTGATTTTGCAGTGACAATGATTTAGAGATCATCTGCATATCCCGCACAGCCGTACCAATTACACTCCAGTGCTCTTAACAGTCATCCACCATGTGAGGTACCATAGCATGGGGGCTATCCACCCTGCTGGCAGCCCTATTTGGTAGTGACCATCATACGGTCTCTTAGAGAGGAAAAAACAGTGTGGCTCGTCAGAATTGCCCTCATCCATCGTTCTAACATCTGGTTTTAATCTGGTCCATGTTTTTGAATAGCTTTCTCGAGAAAAGCGACTAGTCTTCCAAAGCCCCTTCAAGAAAAATAGCTAAAGCTAATTTCTTATTCAATTGATTTTTCAATGATATTGACAATGCAATGTAGGACTGTTTAATAGATACTTGCTGATAGACAAATTGTCTTGAAGAAATAGGCGATTTAATTAAAAAACCTTAACTATCTATTGACTAATTTCTCCAAAGTTTTAAGAAGCAAGGAGTATAAACTGATGGTTTGAATGCCTTCACGTCTTGGTCATTAGACTTTTCAGATTTGGGAATAAAAAATGACTCTGATTTGTCTCTATTTCAGTAGGAGGTAACCTAGGAGCAAATAAGCCTTAAAAGTCTAAATAAATTTAGCAATATTTTTCTCTACACTATTTTGTAAATGAGCAGGAATGATGTAGTTAGTTTATGAAGATTTAAATGGTTTAATTAGTTAACTGGCCATTTGATCTTGGACTAATAGGCAACTTTCTAAGCCACCTTCCAGTTTTTCTACTACTGCTATAGGTATCAGAAGCAAACAATAAGATATCATCTGCTATAATTCGAATCAACAACGTGAACCTCTAATATTTCTTTCGTCTTTCTTTCCCGTATTCAGTTTTGTAGAACCTAATTGACTGTCGTTATTTCGCCATTATTTTTATAATCTGATATAACTGGAAATATCCATAATACTATTTCAGTAATTTTTTCATAATTTTTTAGCTTCTCTAATAGCCTTATTATAACTGATGAGTTTGTTTTTATAAATCGACCACTTTCAAGTTCTTTTAGCTTTATAACGCTTGCGTGTTTTTGATCTTTGGTTGCTAAGATTTTTATTTCAACAGGTCTTGGTAAACTAGCCTCCTTGATCGGACAATTTCGATAATAGGATGTGATAATGACCTGTTGAGATGGAAATGTATCAACAGCCATCTCATATTTGTTTGTACTGCAAACGCAGTGCAGTGTTGTGTGTACGTCTTCTAATGTTAGGACATTGTCAAGGTGTTGTGGGATAGTGTGTGTGTTGAGATGGTAAATGACTGTGGAGAGTTGTTTTGATATTTGTACTTTGGAGAGTGGCGGCCTGATTGTGGGGTCGGTACCTGTGTACTGTGCTAGTGCAGTGTAGAAATTATCATGTGCTGCTTGTAATATGTCGTTAGTTGTATTGTTGAGGCATGTGTACTGAGGGATAGAGATTGTTTCTGTGTTTGCCGTAGAGATAGTGTCTTCTGGTGAGGTAGGGTGTGATGTCCTGTGATTAGATTTAGCGACTTCTTCCCTAATTTGCGCAAATAAGCATGGAGGAATAATGTTAATTATTACGGAATGTCGCTGATCCACTACCCCGGTTCGCTAAACCCTAACGATGGATAATGTGTGAGGAATGCTTGGTGTAGTGGCTGTCTGTATACTGTGAGATGAGTCCCTAACTGTGTAACGGTGTAGAAGTCGCGCATAAGATCCTGGTTCATCTGCGATGACCATCGGATGCGCTGGCGTGGTTTCCCAGTCTTGGTCGTCGCCTGCTCTGACACAGATGAAACACTTCCGACCGTTCGGGCTGGATGTTGTTGCCCGGGCATTGTGGTAGCCATACTACAGAATGGGGTAATACTTTCTCCACCATCACCACCTGCTGGAGACTGTAGTATATTTTTCGAATGGAGACCTCTGCCTAACCCCCGAACGCGGATGACTTTATCCTGCGTCACACCCGATGCAGCATGATCAATATTATAACAAGATCTCATCATACACCGTTGGACCCGTTAGCCTACCCCTAAAGCCCCCACCGCGAGGGGTATTTCCCGCCCCCACCGCGAGGAGTTAGGGTCCGTGGGGGCTTATTATTCTTAGTAGTAGTAGTATTAGTATTATATTACATTATAGTATTCTGATTTTCTTTTTAAACGTTTTAAATCATTGTTAAACCAATAACTCTGTTAATGTTTTCATGTAGGATAAGCTTGTAGGATGTCCCGAAATTCTTTTTTAGATTGATGTTTTAGATTGTGTTTTTAGTATACTTTTTGAGCATAATTATGGAGGATTCGGCTGATTATTTAATAAGTAGCGATTTTTAATGTTTTAGATATTTCATCATCAGAAAGAAGAAAATCCTGCATATTTTCGACTGAATACAGGTGTTTCTGTTCCTTTATACTTGACATCCTTTGTGACAGCAACATTAACAGTAGTAAGTTACTCATTAATTTAGTTCTAGCATTAAATTAAAACTTTTTTAATGATGAATATTATTTTTAATGATGTTTCTTATTATGGTAGGGATGCACTCATCTATTAATTAATGTACGATTTTAAAGAAAAACAATTTGTTGCAATCCATATTAAACAGTAATGTAGATAAAAAGAAGAAAAACTTTTATTTTCTTTCTTTAAATTATCAGAATTATCATATTTACCGTATATCAGAATATATTACGATAGCAAATGTACTAAAATGTTTTTAAGTGTATTCAAAAATTATAAAGGAATGGAAATTATAAAGAAATATTATCATCTATATTTTTAATTTTGAAGAAAAATTAAAGACTAGATGGCAGGTTTTGGTTAAAAAAAACCTTTTTTTTAAAAAAACAAACAATGTTTTGAAGTGTTGAAAGTGTTTAAACTTATCTGAAGTGCTGAATTGTTTTGATTTGTGTGTAAAATGAAATAAAAAAAGCAATGATATGTTGGAAGATTAGTTTTAATAAACTTTTCATTCTTAGCCTGTATCAGCCTCTTATGATTTCTCATGCAGGCTGTGGTTGTCAAAAACAAAAAAAAAAACAAACCTTTCTTTTTGATGATGATTAACAATAACCTTTCTTTTGTTTTAAAAAGTGTTTTTTTCTTAAAACAAATCTTGCAACTGTTTGTTTTTTATTTTATGTGTTTAAAACGCTGTTTTAAACAGTTTTGAATTTTTTTTTTTGACAACAATAAGCTGCAAGAGAAATCGTAATAGGCTATACATGCTAAAAATGAAAGTTTATTAAAATTAACCTTGTGATAACATCATTGCTTTTTTTTTATTTCATTTTATACACAAATTAAAACACTTCAACACTTCATAAAACTTTTATAGAATAAATCAAAAGCGAAAGAATGAAAATAATATTGTATCATAGTAGCAAGAGAAAGAAAAGCAACAAAATTGAATTCGTAAGTTTAATGTAGGTGAACATGTGAATAATGAAATCGTGATGGAAAATAGAAATTCACGAATAAAAAAAAAAATAAGTAAATAAGTTAAAAAGATTAAAATGTAACCAGTTTCAACTCAGTATCGAATTATCATCAGGTTAAATTATAATTTTTTTGTTTATAAATAAGTAGTGATTAGAAGCTCCTTATTTATGGTTGCATTATTCATTGGCATTGTTGCAAGACACTGTCAAAGTGAAAGAAAAGATAGAATTGGCTGAATTCAAAATTTTTATTTCTTGAAATCTGGCGTGTGACGTGTATAAGGTATTGATTTAGTTTCATCTTTATTATAATAAGCTGCCAAACAGTGGGAGGATCGCTTTGGTAACAAATTTTCAAGAAATAAAAATTTTGGATTCCGGCAAGTCTATCTTTTCTTTCACCTTAAGAGTGTCTTGGAACTTTGTCAATAACCCAATTGTAAATGAGTAGTTCTTTAATCAATGATCAATACTTATTTAAAGGCAAAAATTTATAATGTATATTAGCCTAATCTGATGATAACTCGGTACTGAGTTGAAATTTCATTTTAATTTTTTAACTCATTTGTATGATTTTACTTTTGTGACAGCAAATTAATTAAAAAATTTGGACATTTTACTATTCATGCGCTTCTACTTTGCACCGTAAGTTTAATGTTTCAGTTTTTCCGCACAAACATGCCTTAAGAGAGAAACTAATTTTTTGGCTTTGTCAGTTGCCAATTTGTTTCTCAGCTTTGAATGTACGATGTCGAAAGTCGAAAAACGTCTTTCTACTGAAGCTGATGAGGCTGTGGCCGTGAACAACTGAGTCAACAGTTTATTCGTAATGGGGTTTATTTTGTCAACCAAGTCTTTCCCACAAGTTAACGAGAGAAATATCAACGTTAACTTGGGGGAAAGACTTGGTTGACAAAATAAACCCCATTACGAATTCAGATTCTTTGATAAGGTAATCCTTGAAAGGAAACTACTTGGCTCTGAATTTTATTACGTGTTGCAGCATCTGGATGATAGGAGTCGAGAAAAATCATGACTTCTTTCTCGACGCGGATCGAAGAGTTATGCCAAACAGTGATGAGCAGTGATCCTCCTATCACGACTTTTTCTTTTTCTTTTTCCACGGAGCTCATTGTCGCTTCATTTTTAAACCAGTCGGCCAAATTCAACACTATGTCCGTGGTTTCACTAAGTGAACACTTGTCACTTTTTCCAGAGACATCGTGTTTCAGTTTCTTTGAGTATTCTCCTTGAAGCTGATATCTTTTGATGATGTCCGCATCCACAGCAGTTCTATTACACTGATAAACAAGCTATAAATATCTGGCATGGTGTTTACTTTTTCTAATGTAGTTTTTTATGCTGATTTCAAATCTGAAAACCGTTTTGCTCTATCACGTCAGGTTTTGAAGATATTGACAAAAATTAATTTTCATGGAACACCGTTCATCAATTTTTTTTATCCCCACGTTTTTTGTAATTTTTCAGGCAAAGCCATAGAATATTTTCGTCGTCTGTGACAGTAGTTATATTTAAGGTACTACTTTAAAACATTTTCGATATCACATTACTAATCTTTCGTTTGTTTCTTTTTTATTGTCAGTTAAAGGCGATATTATGGCGTCCAAAGGTTGCATAAATTCACCAGATTTGTTTTGCTATGTGTGCGGGCTACCTAACAGACAAATCCCATCGGAAGACTTTTACACCGTTTCTGAAGAAAGCATATGAACTATACTTCGATTCAAAGGTGGATACTGGTAATCGTGGGCACCTCAGTTCATCTGTTTGACATGTGCATGCAACTTGCGCGGTTGGATAAGGAAGGCGAAGAAAAACAACCATCTGGCATTCGGAGTTCCTATGATATGGTGTGAGTCAAGCAACCACACCACTGACTGTTATTTCTGTTTGTCATATGTCACCGGATTTTCCTACAAAACTTGCGCAGCTCTAAAGTATCCAGACGTTCCTTCAGTTTCTAAACCAATTCCACATGATCACGTCGCTTGTCCTATACCAATAGCACCTACAGAATATACAGTTGATGAAGAAACTCAAGAAGAAAGTTCTCTTTCATCTTCCAGCAACGTATCAGACCCTGACTACCAATCTGGAGAAGGTATTCATTTAATTGACAATGCTGATCCTTGTGATCTCTTATGGGACCTAGCACTACCAAAAGGTGAAGCTGAACTGCTCGGTTCGCGTCTTAAAGAATTTAATTTGCTTGCACCGGGTACAACAATTTCACATTTTCGCCACAGACACAAAGAACTTAGTGTCACTCATTGCAAAGAATTTCACATTTTCTACTGTACGGAAGTTCAATGTCTCATGTCGAGCCTCGGGGTGGAACACAACATTGGAGCATGGCGATTGTTCATCGACTGATCTAAAACAAGTTTGAAAGCAGTATTATTACACAATGGAAACAAATATGCTTCAGTACCGGATGGATATTCTACCATCTGAAAGAGACTATGTCGCTACTTCTTGAAACACTTTGCTATCACGAGTATAAATGATATATATGTGGTTATTTAAAAGTTATCACAATTCTCATGGGAATGCAGACAGGGTACACCAAGTACTGCTGTTTTATCTGCAAGTGGAACAGTAGAGATAGAAAGCACCACTACATAAAGAAAAATTGGCCAATCAGAACCAGAATGCAGCCAGGAAATAAAAATGTCCTTCGTGTGGTGTTGTTGACCGTGACAAAGTTATCATGCCACCGCTTCACATCAAGCTGGGGCTCATGAAGAATTTCGTGAAGGCACTAGACAACGACTTAGATGCTTTCGGTACCTGTGCAACAAGTTTCCAGAGTTGAGTTATGCGAAAGTGAAAGAAGCTGTGTTCATAGGTCAACAAGTAAGGAAGGTAATTACTGACACCTACTTCCAAGACTTACTGAATGATACTGAAAAAATGCATGGGTGGCATTCAAATCAGTTGTAGCCAATTTCCTTGGAATTTATAAATCTGCTAACTATGTAAATGTTGTGAAGAAGTGCATCAGAGCGTACAAACAGCTGGCTGTCAACATGCCCTCAAAATTCACCTCCTCGACTCACATCTTGACTTCTTCCCCAAAAACCTAGATTCAGTCAGTGACGAACATGGTGAACGTTTTCACCAGAACATCTCGGTGATGGAGTCACGGTATCAGGGTCGATGGAGTGCAGCAATGTTGGATGACTACTGCTGAACACTTCAGCGTGACATGCTAAATGCTCAGCACAAACGCAAGTCTACAGACAAGAAATTCCAACCAAACACATCTTAAATTAAGGAAGTATTTTCGGTGTGTATGGATTTTATGTGTGTATTATATCTTGAACTAGATATCACTATATAGTATATGTGTCATGTCATTCAATCTCACTATTTTCTTAGCTAATGCAATGTTCGTTAGTACTCCATGTAAGAATAATTGTTCTAGTGAAATATAAATGGTTGAAGGAGTATATCTAAAAAACGGTGGATGATGGAGACAAATGGTTTGCATATTTTGAATCAGCACGTTTCACTTGTCTTAGAACAAGTGTTGGATACCAAGATATGCGACACTTTTTAAAATTTGTTTTTCAGTGTTATCAGAGTACATCTTGACCAATAGTGGCCAGTCGTCTAGATATGATTCCAACTTATCACTGCCGAGTGACGTATATCCATCTGACGTCACTCGGCAGAACCAGTGCCTTATCTCCTGTTTCTTTGCGTTTGGTAGATAAGAACTGCAAGTTTCTGAAGTATTTCACAATTTTTTTCACTTGACTTTTAATATTCGGATTCTCAATTTCATGCGCAAGCAAGTTGAGAATTTGCGCTGCACATCCGTAAGTGATTATATCTTTAGTAATTTTTCTTGACAACTCCTTTCACATTTGGCCAAATTACCTGCATTGTCGTTACTACACTCTTCACTTTACGCTCATAGCTTTCATATTTTTTAATTGACTCGATGGCCAGTTCGGTTAAATAGTCAGAAGTACGACTTTTGTCTGTTTTATCAATGGTGTCTATCAAAAAGACATGGCCGTCTTCGATGTCAGTGTCAAATAACTGACTCGCAGTGAATATTGTCCCATCAATCGAGTGCCAGGCATACGGTTTTCCCCTTCGGATTCACTTACATTTTCCTCTGAAAATCAGCATACTCCTCATCCAGAAATTTGTCTACAATATCGTGTCGGTTTGGTGGTGCATTTTCCTTCCGAGGAACCGCCATCATTTGTTGGAAGTGCTCGCTCTCGACTATACGAAAAGTAGAATTTGTTGCCTATGCGAACATGGCCACGTGATGATCGATTTTTTTTCTTTCTTCGTAGCAGATGATTTGCAGATGAACTTGTGGATAGTCACCTTGGATCGCTTCGACGGTTGGTCCTGATGGGCTGTTGGACATTCTGATAAAAAATAAAGACATTAAAAAACAATAACTTAATACAGTACGGTAAGCTGAAAGAATGAAGAATTACCATTTAATTTTAATAGGGAAAAATTTTTCACAGACACGCACTTGCCGAACTGATTCCGCATTACAGGAACACGTCCTATAACAACTGCATCGCAAGCCTTGCACTGAACCATCGCACATTTCCCATTGGCCCTTGGAGAAGTTCAACAAATTTCTTCCATGTAGTGTCTTTCTTCCTTCCTGTTAGCAGATACATTGTCTATTTCAACAATGCAATCCGAATGAAGCTAAAAAACGAGGTACTGCATTATAGCTCTCCTCCATTAGATACAAAGTAACAATAATCGGAAATACAAAGGGTTGAGACAAAGATGTTAGGCACCAGAAAGTCTGCTGACAGAAGAACTCATGGAAACATTTCGATTCCCCAAAGTTCTATCAGAAGTATTATATAAAGTAGAACTATATATGTAAAATCAAATTACATTAAACAATTGATTAAAATCATATTGAGTTTTAATTAAACTGTTCTATAGGGGTTGAAAATAAATTCAACATCTATTTATAGCTATAATTTCTTTTGGAAATAACATTTTTGATAATTTACAGATGTAAAAGAAAGTAATGTTTCTCAGAATTAATTTTTTCTGATTTTTATTGAGTTTTTAAAAGAATTGGTGCAAACAAATTGGATTAGTTTAAATTTCCTTTTAATTCCCCTAGGGGAATATTTCTTGGAAAATTTAGAGTAAATTAAAATCTGTATGTGCTGTGGATAAATTACAAAGTCAGTTATTTGAGACTTTTCGAGCTGTTGGACTTTTTAATAATTCTTGAAAATTAAACGATCAAAATTAATTTTGTAATTTTTTTATTAGAAGTTACAAATTGAAAATTATCAATATTGAATGTTTATATGATTACCTTTAAGATTATCCTATTTCTTTGTGTTCATTGTGTTAGATGAGAAAAATCACTGCTTTGATAAACACAAGAAAGATCATTGTAACCCCAATGGAAATTCAGTCTTCAAGCTTGATCTTCTATGGAAATACATATGTTTTTTAGAATCGATACTCTTACCTACTTGAATCCTTTTTAAATAATAATCAGTAGAATATCGGTCTTCTTTATTAGCATAAATATTCACATATTGTCTGTTATGAATTCACTTCCATTTTTCAACTCATTATATAGCTGAAAGAAAAAAAATCTCAACTTAGTAAAAAGATATTGCAACCGTGAAGCATTACAATGATTAGAATAAGAACTATACATGCTTTATCATTTAATTATTAGTATCTTTCTTTTTATTGAAATGTAATGGAATTTAGAAAAATAATGTTTTGAGGATCTCACATGTGTTATATAGTGAGAAACAGAATATATTGATATAAGCAATATATCTTAAAAGATGTTAATTTAAAAGCCTATCAATTATCCAATGATCTGATATACCAATGCACGGGAATGACGAGATGTTAAGGAAATCCTTAAATTGATATAATTTGTTTAGGTTTTGCTCACATACTATATGAAATCATTATACCAAATTGAAGACATATAAACTTTTATAAAGAAGCTACTGATTTGGATGATTGAATTCACAATGAAAATAGGTTGTGAAAAAAAATCCTAATTACTGGAAATTTAGGTTTTTGTCATCAGAATGTCTCATATTTTTAGCTGATTTTAAGGTTTTTAACAAATGTAATAGATGAGCAAAAATATATAACAAATATAATAGATGAGCAAATGAACGTTTGAAAAAGATAAAGTTATATATGACATTATTATTTTGTATGAAATAGTGAGAACTTCTATTTTTTTTGAAATGAGAAGAAGAGCACAGTGTTTCATTGCTCTGAAGTTTCATTCCGCCTATCATTACTAACTCAATTTTAAAAATATAATATTTAGATGAACTACTCAAATACTGTATCAAATCCTTGTAAAGATACAGCAGAAGTGGAAAAATGTGTAACATTATGCATCGAACATAGACTTTCAGAAACCTTATTATGCAGGTAAGAATGTTACTCTTGATTATTACATTAACATTAAAAAAAATATAAAAATTTAAGAATAAAGAATGTTTTCTGTTTTGGAGAAGGAATTTGTAATTTGAATTAGTATAATGTCAATGAAAACGTATACGGTTCTTCATTTACACATACTAACACATATTTTATATATATCTTCACAAACTTATTTTAATTACTATATTAATTCGATTATTTATTGAATTATTCTGTATTCATATAAATTAGAAACCTAAATTTACATATATCTAGAAAGTATATTAAGGGACTAATGTCCCTTGGTTGACTTCATTTAATATGGCATATTAATTCGTTTTCAATTCCTTTTTCTTTTCTTGAGATTGAAACATAATTCTTAAATGATAATTTAACATCAATATCTGTTCTCATTCCATTATTACATATTTAGTTAGAATCTTTAGTTGTGGAGCAGCAATTTACTTTTTTATTTTTTCTCTAATATTTCTAACTCATTATCAACAAAACGTTTTTTTTTCAGTTGTTGTAGACATTGCATATTACTGCATGTGTATACACTTAAATTTGTTTCATGTGCCAAGCTGTATTTTAAGCCCGTCTCGTTTCATGTTCTTCTCTGTCTTCAATTCACATTTTAAAGAACACACAAAAAAAGCTCCCTTCTGTGCCAGTTCCTGTGCATGGTGAGGGGACCAACCATGGAGGAATCCTGTTCTGAGTATGGCCTCCATGGATCCTAAATGCCCGGTCAAGTGTTTACCGTACAAGGAGACCGTGTCATGAGGTCCCTGCTTCTGATAATTTGGAGATCTCGAGGTGGCCTCCCTGAGTTCAATCGGCTGATCATCTCAAGCTACTTCATGGTTTTGGCTAGACTCAACCACGTAGTCTGGGGATCTTGTATATTCTCTTTCTTTCTCGTATATTTTGGGTATAGTTATGACGTCCCTGGCGTCGTATTAAGTCATTCGCGAATGATTTAGATGGTATGAGTGATACTGAACTTATTGAGGGCTTTTTCTAGCAGGGTGTGACTGCCATGAGGCATATCAACATTCGTTACGATACTCAAGAGATTACCTTGCCAAGTCGGCTGCCAGTCTACCACTACAACGGATCTCCATTCCTCGTTCTGACATATATATATATATAATTACTTGTTCTCAATTGAGGGCTGCCTGCCGACAACAATGGGATGATCTTTGTAACAAACTTCATTAACTGAATAGAAAAGGGCTACACACATACTTAAATACAGACATAAAATTAACACTATCAGTTTCTCACGCCCCTGACGTGTTTCTTCAGTTCAGAAAGAAACCGGTTTCTTCAGGTCAGATATTTTCTATTCAACTAAAACTATTCAACATAAAACTTTATCTTTTATCCCTGTTTTATCCTCTCATAAAAATGGAACGTGTAAACCCTGAGGATGTTCTTCTGGCGTGTCTCCGAATCGGGTATGCAAAACTAAAACATCAAGATTTACTTCTTAAAGATCAGTCTCGTATATACACTACGTGCAACGTTGTTTTAACAATTAATCATTTTTTAATTCAACATCATCTTCACTGTTTTTATCCTCTTTTTTAAATTTAACGTTCCGTTCCATATTTCGTTGCTTTTAAATCACAATTATCTTTTACCAATCTCATTGGTTTTAAGTTTCATTTATCCATGTGACCTTGCCACCTTTTTTATAATTTTCAGATTTTTGCTGGTGATTTTTATATGCTTTTATAAATACAGTCTTTTTACGTTGGTCTTGTTTTTAACCCTACTGTTCTTGCTATTTAGTTTCTTGCGTTAGTGGTCTTTTGTATGTATGTTGTTCAATAGATGGATATTCTTGAATTTATCTACATAAAGTTTTTATACTTTTTTACACTTCTTAACATAAATATTTAACCTAGAAAATTTAGTAAGATCTATGCACTAATGTCGTAGCAATGAAACGATGTAAATTAGCTACTACATTGGTCTTTGATTTAATTAGTGACTTCTTGTTTTGGCCTATATTTAAAAGAGGCCCATACGATAAGTTGATGTAAATCAAAATCTAATTAGATGTACATGTTGAGATATTAAATTATTATAAAAATAATTTAATTAGTATTAGTTATATTATAAATTATCAAGAGAGCTTGAAAAGAAATTTATTTCATTTTATTTTTTTTTCTCTCGTGAAAATTCAAATATCAAATTTGAATATGTAAACGAGGTCGATTACGTAACGAGACGGCATGAGATATAAGTTGCCTCACAGCCTCATTCTGGTACGTAAAATGTAAAAGAAGAGAGCCCCAAAGAGAGAACTTGATCCCAGTTCCTCGTAGACCCCAGAGGGCTTCCCAAAGCCTTAGAACCTATGAGCTTCTGAAGTCCAGACGCCCAATGGAAAGAGAGCGACTCCTAAAGAGCGCCCCTGTGATTAAACTAAATGGAGCAGACGAAACTAGAACCTAACTGGGTAAATAGAAGAATGGGAGCTCAAACTCTAATAATGGCAACTAGAAGAAATAGTAACTAAGAACTAGAACTAAATATAATCCGAAGTTGAATGGAAAGGAACTCAGCATTTATTTGGAAAGAAATTATCCGAGAAAATTATTTCACACGAAGTGAAAAGCCTTCAAACCAGTCGAAGTCAAAGCGCCGTCAGAAGTCGAAGTGTTGCCTCCGCTAGCAGACAATAAGTCCCAGTGCATTGTGGGAATATTGAGTGTAGAAGAAATCATCTGACGAAGAGAGACGCGCCATATTCGAAGTGAGCCAACAGAAGGCTGGTTCCGGATTCAGCTTTGATCCGAATAGATGGATACTGAAGGAAGAATTCCGACCGAACCAATTCAACTAGGAAGGATACACCAAGGTGAAAAGCCGTTAGAATACAGTGAACTGTAAGTAATAAATTCTTATTCCATTTTGGAGGGAGTACGTGTAAGCGGACACGGACGAGAAGTATTACCGATTAGTGACAGTGAGAAAAGCTGATTCAGCGGAGGAGAACTTTATTAATTAGAATAAAGTTAATAATATTTCACACAGGTGTTTAAATATAAAAGCCATTAATTATAGAGAGCGGAAATAAATTTAGAGTCCTTTATTATTGAGGATAAAGTTAATAGTATTTCACACAGGTGTTAATAGTAAAAGCCAGTAAATATAGTAAGCGGAAATATTCACACAAGTGAAAGAGATTAGCCATTACCTATATTAAGAATAATTCACACAGGTGAATATAGTAAAGTCATTATTATTCACGCGCTTTAGAATTCACACAGGTGAACAAGAGAAAAGCCAGTGAGAAATTATTGTGAGAAATAGAACGGAAACGAACTCTCGCGTTTGCAGAAACGGTGAAATTAAATAGTGAGCTATTATTTAATTGAGATAGAGAGATTCTATATTCATTCTCATAATATTAGGAAGCGTGCTCAAGTCAATAATTAGTATTAAAAAGAAATTAATTGAGGAATTAATTTCATGTCAATCACAGAGTTTGTGATATATGCTAATTTAGTTTATGTGATATCAAGGTGATATCGAAACTGCTAATAAGTTAGAGAACTATTAATTATTCATTATATGATTAATGAACTGTGTACAGAACTTTGAAGACGACGACTTTAGAAGAATTGAAGTTTGAAAATATGTACATAAGTCTTATCAAGTTTTAAATGTCCACTCAAATAAATCTTTTTAAGATTTTAATTTGTCTCTTGCTAATATTTTTCTTTACTCTGCTACACCAAGTATGCGTTCTGCACAATACCGCAGCAGTACATAATAATTCTTAACATCAAATTTTAATGTGTGTTTTAAGGTTTCTTCGAAAATAGGGAATTAATATTTGAGTTATTTAAAGGCACAATATTTCATTCCATATTCCATAACGACTTACAAAATGGCAATATAGATACTTAATATTAGGAACCAAAACTGAAATCCTCATTATTAAGTTCTAAATTCTCAGTAATTAATCTTTGAATTGTTTAGGAAACTATTTTTTTACCAACATTCTGTGTTGATTCTTAACATTGAATAGATAAATACCAATCAACATCTGAGATCTTCATACAATATCACAATTTCTTTATTAAATTAACTAAGAATACTTCTTCACAGATCCAATATTTCATCTTATATATTTCTCAAAGACTTCTTCAGGGTAAAAACAAAATAAAAATTAAATAAAAATAAAAATAACGATCAAACGGGAAGAGAATTAGCCTTCTCTAACCTTACAAAACATTAAATAATATAGTAATACATCCAATGAATACATCCAATGATACATTGTCATGGAATAATGTGGTAATACATCAAGTGATACTATTGTCATGGAATAATGAGTTAATACATCAAGTGGTAATATATCTAATGATACTATTGTCATAAATTAAGAAGATACTATTATCATGAAATAATATGGTATAAATTAATAAAAACAATGAAACCAGTGAAAAACACTGTTATTACCATGACTTACTAAAAATGTAATATACGAAAAACTAATTAAATTTCAAAATTTTACATAATCTTTTATTTTTTATTAGAGATTTCCTGAAAATACTTAAAGACATATTGTTTACTTTTTGTGACTTATCTCTGCTAAAGCATACACAACAATTTATTAAGCAATATTCTAAAGTATATCTTTTATATTCATCTTGAATTTTGTAAATGATGTGTACTACATGATCAGGGTTGTGACCATTACGAATGCAGTGGGCTGCCCATTCTGATGTTTTTTCATGATTGTTACGGTAAGCCCGTACATGTTCTTCTACCCGTTCTTTTAATGTGCGGCGTGTGCTCCCAATGTAGACCCCCTGACAATCTCTACATTGGAGGGCATATACCACACCCATATTGTGTAGCTCTGTGTTTTCCCTTTCTCTTTTAAATTTGAATAAAACATTATCTTTAAAATATACAATATTTATTTTATTTTCTTTACATTCTTTTTTTATATTATCATTAATTTTCAAACCAATGGGGAAAATCATGCATTTTTTGAATACTTCTTTACTATTTTGAACTTTTTTTATATTTCTTCTTTTAAAAAAAATCATTGAAATTTTTTTTTGAATAAAATCTAAAGGGTATTCATTCATTTGTAATCTTAATTTCAAATTTATGATCTTTTCTTTCCATAGTTTTTTATCTTCTGTAAAATCTGTAATTTTTCTTAAATGACTCTTAATTATTTCCTTTTTTTGTGGATATGTGATGGTTTGAGGTGAAATTTAGGATGTGGTTGCTTTGGAAAGGTTTCCTGTAATGTTCAAAAGTTAAACCTGTATTTTCATTTTTTAATGTAATGTCTAAATAATTGATCTTGTTATCTACTCCTTCTTCACTTTTGAATTCTATGTCCTGATGGAATTTATTTATATAATTAAGAAATCTGGAGAATTGTCTGCTTGTGCCTTCCCATATAATCAATATGTCATCTACAAATCTTTTATAAAAAAATTTAGCTTCTGTCCATTTCATAATATAATTTGCTTCCATCCAATTCATGTAGATATTACATAATGTGCCTGAAACTGGACTACCCATCGGGAAACCTTTGATTTGTTTAAAAACTTTATCTTTGTATTTGAAATAACTATTTTCCATCACTAAATTCAATAATTTTAAAAAATGATCTTTATCCATCTTGAATTTGTTTTGTAAAATAACATTGTATTTAGACTTGATAATTTTCATGGTATCTGGGAGAGGGATGTTTGTGTACATGGATACAATATCTAAAGTGTATAATTGACATCTTTTACCAATATTATTCTCTCTATATTCTTTAACTGAGTTAAATAATGGGTAGTTTCCTTAATTCAATTTTGAAAACTATGCCACTAGATTTACCTGATATAGTATTAAAAAACACTCAGGAAGCCATAAACTCAGTTAAAGAATATAGAGAGAATAATATTGGTAAAAGATGTCAATTATACACTTTAGATATTGTATCCATGTACACAAACATCCCTCTCCCAGATACCATGAAAATTATCAAGTCTAAATACAATGTTATTTTACAAAACAAATTCAAGATGGATAAAGATCATTTTTTAAAATTATTGAATTTAGTGATGGAAAATAGTTATTTCAAATACAAAGATAAAGTTTTTAAACAAATCAAAGGTTTCCCGATGGGTAGTCCAGTTTCAGGCACATTATGTAATATCTACATGAATTGGATGGAAGCAAATTATATTATGAAATGGACAGAAGCTAAATTTTTTTATAAAAGATTTGTAGATGACATATTGATTATATGGGAAGGCACAAGCAGACAATTCTCCAGATTTCTTAATTATATAAATAAATTCCATCAGGACATAGAATTCAAAAGTGAAGAAGGAGTAGATAACAAGATCAATTATTTAGACATTACATTAAAAAATGAAAATACAGGTTTAACTTTTGAACATTACAGGAAACCTTTCCAAAGCAACCACATCCTAAATTTCACCTCAAACCATCACATATCCACAAAAAAAGGAAATAATTAAGAGTCATTTAAGAAAAATTACAGATTTTACAGAAGATAAAAAACTATGGAAAGAAAAGATCATAAATTTGAAATTAAGATTACAAATGAATGAATACCCTTTAGATTTTATTCAAAAAAAAATTTCAATGATTTTTTTTAAAAGAAGAAATATAAAAAAAGTTCAAAATAGTAAAGAAGTATTCAAAAAATGCATGATTTTCCCCATTGGTTTGAAAATTAATGATAATATAAAAAAAGAATGTAAAGAAAATAAAATAAATATTGTATATTTTAAAGATAATGTTTTATTCAAATTTAAAAGAGAAAGGGAAAACACAGAGCTACACAATATGGGTGTGGTATATGCCCTCCAATGTAGAGATTGTCAGGGGGTCTACATTGGGAGCACACGCCGCACATTAAAAGAACGGGTAGAAGAACATGTACGGGCTTACCGTAACAATCATGAAAAAACATCAGAATGGGCAGCCCACTGCATTCGTAATGGTCACAACCCTGATCATGTAGTACACATCATTTACAAAATTCAAGATGAATATAAAAGATATACTTTAGAATATTGCTTAATAAATTGTTGTGTATGCTTTAGCAGAGATAAGTCACAAAAAGTAAACAATATGTCTTTAAGTATTTTCAGGAAATCTCTAATAAAAAATAAAAGATTATGTAAAATTTTGAAATTTAATTAGTTTTTCGTATATTACATTTTTAGTAAGTCATGGTAATAACAGTGTTTTTCACTGGTTTCATTGTTTTTATTAATTTATACCATATTATTTCATGATAATAGTATCTTCTTAATTTATGACAATAGTATCATTAGATATATTACCACTTGATGTATTAACTCATTATTCCATGACAATAGTATCACTTGATGTATTACCACATTATTCCATGACAATGTATCATTGGATGTATTCATTGGATGTATTACTATATTATTTAATGTTTTGTAAGGTTAGAGAAGGCTAATTCTCTTCCCGTTTGATCGTTATTTTTATTTTTATTTAATTTTTATTTTGTTTTTACCCTGAAGAAGTCTTTGAGAAATATATAAGATGAAATATTGGATCTGTGAAGAAGTATTCTTAGTTAATTTAATAAAGAAATTGTGATATTGTATGAAGATCTCAGATGTTGATTGGTATTTATCTATTCAATGTTAAGAATCAACACAGAATGTTGGTAAAAAAATAGTTTCCTAAACAATTCAAAGATTAATTACTGAGAATTTAGAACTTAATAATGAGGATTTCAGTTTTGGTTCCTAATATTAAGTATCTATATTGCCATTTTGTAAGTCGTTATGGAATATGGAATGAAATATTGTGCCTTTAAATAACTCAAATATTAATTCCCTATTTTCGAAGAAACCTTAAAACACACATTAAAATTTGATGTTAAGAATTATTATGTACTGCTGCGGTATTGTGCAGAACGCATACTTGGTGTAGCAGAGTAAAGAAAAATATTAGCAAGAGACAAATTAAAATCTTAAAAAGATTTATTTGAGTGGACATTTAAAACTTGATAAGACTTATGTACATATTTTCAAACTTCAATTCTTCTAAAGTCGTCGTCTTCAAAGTTCTGTACACAGTTCATTAATCATATAATGAATAATTAATAGTTCTCTAACTTATTAGCAGTTTCGATATCACCTTGATATCACATAAACTAAATTAGCATATATCACAAACTCTGTGATTGACATGAAATTAATTCCTCAATTAATTTCTTTTTAATACTAATTATTGACTTGAGCACGCTTCCTAATATTATGAGAATGAATATAGAATCTCTCTATCTCAATTAAATAATAGCTCACTATTTAATTTCACCGTTTCTTTGAGAAATAGATAAGACGAAATATTGGATCTGTGAAGAAGTATTCTTAGTTAATTTAATAAAGAAATTGAGATAAATACCAAAATCGCACTTAATAATAGGAGACTTTTGAATAGGAAATCTGACGTATATCAGTGATCTATAGTTGATAATGGTCTGTAAGATTAGTTTTTGAATAATGTAATTCAAAACACATAACACAAAACATATATTAAATCTGAAATGTGAGGTATTCTTATATAAAAAAAAAGTGTTTTCTTTCAGTTATTTAAAGGCAAGGTATCTGGACCCTACTATAGTATTGATATTTCTATAGCATTATATGTCTAAGAGGTTTATCCGAACGAGAGATTATCAAAAAAAAATGCAATCAATCGGATTAATAGATTACTAGAAGAAAAAAACAGTACACTTGCTTCTTAAGAGCAGAACAAATAACATACAGTCCATGGAAAGGGATTAAAAACAAATAATAAAAAGGACTAAATGAACAATTGATACAATAAGTCAGCGGATACCTTTGAAATAGAATTCATTTAGAAACGTCCTCATCTGAGAAACACTATTATTTTTTGTCTGATGAGCTAAATGCATACAATAAAACAGAAATGGATGCAATAGGTAAACAGTGGAGTTTGGGAAGAAAAAACTATAATCTAGTAGTTAGACTGTCTAAATAACTTCAAAGATGTTAAATGTGCCGTGATTCTGAGATAACTTGTCTAAAGCTTAGCAGAAATCTCATTATCTTATAATTATATATACTTTTTTAGAAGTATAAATTTTAAACTTGAGAATCAATTTAAAATTTTTTGTTTTAACATTGTCTAAAGCTGAATAAAGAGTTAAAATAGAGTCCTGTAATTAGCTGCTTATCTCCTAAATCATTTTCAGATTAGTCCATTATTTCAACTGGAGCAAAGTTATCTGCTAATATTTGATCATCAACTTGACTCAGACACCATCCAATGGACAGTAAAAATGGGCAGTTGTTGAAGCAAATCTTTATATTACATTTAAGAATATTTGTTTTAATTCTCTATTCCTAAAAAAAAACAAAAAAAAAACAACAACAACTTCGAGCAGATACCGATGTTATATCGAATTTATGTTCTTTATTGTATGTAAATATTATCCCTAGACTTTAACAAGACATGAACTTTAAAAAAATACTTTAACCAGTTATTCTAAACTAGTTTTTCTAATTTGTCATAAAGTCTGCTTGTTTTTTTTTGAACAAAAACAAAAACTATTAACTCTAATATCTTTTCTAGGCTTCCTTTCATGGAAATGAAGAAATTGAAAGACTGTGATACACCAACATCTCTAAATCAAAGTATTATAAGCATGGTCAGAGTTTTAGATGAACGTCATACCTGTTACGAAGAATGTCCTAGACGATGTTCAAGATTAGTTTATTCTGTTAGTTTCGATGGTGTTCAGTTAGCTACTCTTAACCAAGTAGTTTTCACTATTTCTTACATGTCTTTACTTGTTACAATGATTCAAGAGTATAATTGGTATACCTTTAGCTATCTTCTATCCAATATTGGAGGAAGCACATGTCTTTTTCTTAACATAGGCTTCTTGACTGTATTTGAAATAATAGAAGCAATAACACATTTTTTGAATAGAAAAGTAAGTATTAACCTTCATATTTTCCTATGACTTTTTAATGCTATTACTTTTGTTTATTTTGTTATTACTAACTAAGGCGTTACCTTTCAGTCAAATATTTAATACAGGAAAGGGATTAGTTTTTTTTTTAATATGAAACCAATATTATTTTTAGCCTTCATGAAACCAGGTTAGTTTATAATTGAGAAATTGAATTTTTTTTATACTTTTCCTGATAAGATGCTTAATTTTGCTATTTTCTGTTTAAAGTAAATTCTGAATATTCTTGCCAAATTTTCAAAAATTAACATGAAAGATATGAAATTCTGGTATTCTTAGAATAATGATATATGACAGTTATGGTAAAAGGCAATGACAAATTAAGGTAGTCATTACGAAGACAAACATCATTTTTAGGCGATTATTCGAGAAATTTCAATTAATTGAGATCAGTTTTTCAGATCCAAAAATTTTTTCTATCTTTTGAAGTATATATGTCCTTCATATACAGTGTGTTACTTTTATTGAAGGCTAGTAAAAATATCCGAGATTTGCGTGGGTTACAAAAACGAGTTGACTTGATGTTCCCCATTTGATACAGAATCACGTGATCATTTTAAAGTAATTTTATATCTTTATTTTATAACTTGAAAACCCCGTAAAGTATCTTTCAACAAAGCTTGTCCCTTCCTGTTTACATCTCTTAGGAAGCGAATATCGAAAATTCGTGGAATTAGTATGTTTTATATTTTGACAAAGAACACTCACGCGAAATTTCATGTTTGCAACTCAAGCGGTTTCGGAGATACGCATACTGCTTGAAGAATTTTACCCTCCCGTTTACATCCCTTAGGATCCGATTATCGAAAATTCGTCGAATACGTATATTTTAGATGATGACAAAGAACACTCCTGTGAAAGTTCATGTTTGCAACTGAAGCGGTTTCGAAGATATGCATACCCTGCAGGAAAGTTCCCTCCTCCTCCGATTATCGAAATTCGTCGAATATGTACACTTTAGATTTTGACAAAGAACACTCTTGTGAAATTTCGTGTTTGCAACTCAAGCAGTTTCAGAGATACGCACACTGTTGCAGAAAGTTTGCCCCTAACCCCCCCTCCCGTTTACACTCCTGAGGATCCGAATATCGAAATTCGTCGATTAGGTGTAATTTAGATTTTGACAAAGAACACTCATATAAAACCCGTAAAAAGTTGCAACCCGTTAAATATTCACGGAAGTAAAACACATTTCACATTTTGGAAATACCGTGCAATTTTTCAAAAACACAAGATTGAAAAAGATGTTCTAAGTTCACTTTTTAAAAGGAATAAAATGTATAAACTCTGCTGCATTCAATCTATTTGTAGCAGATATTTGTACATTCAATACAAATTCTACTTACAAATTTTGTCATTTATTACCGAGACTTTCAAAATAAGCTATCATTCTCATGTCTCCGTCACATTTTCAGCATGATGGTTATAATTTCGTGCTTTTCCTTGTTAAACATTTCTTGATAGTTGATTGATGAATTTAAAGAACTGAAAACTTTTAATACTATTTTTCAACATCTAGATTATAAGGATAAGGATAAAGGAGGGTCGGCTATTTGCTGTTAGCCACTCAGGCCTCATGTATGGGTCCATTGTGTCCTCTCTTATAACATTGTTGATGTCAATGATTATTCTTCAACGTAGGGTTGAGTTTCTGTGGTCATGAAAATTCATGTAGATTTACAGAATGATAAAATGACCTTAATATTTAAAGTGAAGATGTTATCAGTGGTAAGACGAATCTTACCAAAGATCTCCCATCTGTTCATAGCTAAAGCTGGACAGTGGCGTAGAATGTGTTCAGGAGTTTCCTGATCCATTCCACATTTCCTACATAAATTACTTTGGGAGATGCCAAGTATATGTAGGTGTCTATTGAGAGTACAGTGTCCTGTGAGAACTCCTGTAATCATTTTGCAATGTTTCCTATCTAAATTTAGGATTGACATTGCAAAGCAATGGTCAGGCCTCTTAATAAACAACTCGACCTGCCTCATACCATGCGAGGCAATCCAATGCTTATGGAACTGTTTTCCCAGGACCGTTCCTAGTAATCGTTTGCCTAGATCGAGTGAGAAACCTAAGAAGGGTTCTGGGCCAATTGGAGTCAAAGATGAACCCCTTTTGGCCAACAGGTCCGCTTTCTCGTTTCCATCGATACCTGAATGCCCAGGGACCCAGTACAAATAAACCAAGTTTGTACTGGCTAGGCAGGATAGGGCCTCCCTACATTCAGCAACAAGCTGAGAGGTGCAAACAGAACTGCTCAGGGCATGCAAAGCTGCTTGACTGTCTGAGCAGATATAAATAACCCAATGACGATTGAGGTTTCATATGCACAGAAAAGAATAGCATATACCTCAGCCTGAAATACAGTGCAGTGGATCCCTAGGCTTGAAAGAAGCTAGCTCTTGGTCTCAGCTCATATATTCCGGCTCCCGTCTTGTTTTCAATCCTGGATCCATCCGTAAACCAGACAATGTTCCAGAGGGGTAAAAGATCAGGTCCTTTAGCAATCCATTCTTCTCTACAAGGAAAGTGAAGGGCAAAGCTAGGTATCATGTTAGAATAAGAAGTCAGAGTAGTTCTGAGAGAGAGCATTGGGCATAAGTCCTGTGCTTCCCTCCAGATACTAGAATGATAGGAGGTGTTATTACACCATTTGCCTTGATTAACCAACCTAAAGGCGGTTTTTCTGGCCTGATGCTCTATGAAGAGATGGAGAGGAGACAGATCCAAGATTGCCTCCAAGGCGGCAGTAGGTGCCGTCTTTAAAGATCTGGTGATTCCTAGACAGGCTAGACGTTGAAACCTGCTCAAAAGCATCCTAACCGTCTTCAGCCTTGTTCTAGACCACCAGGCAATAGCTGCATAACAGTGCAGTTCTAATCAGGGTCACATAAAGCCAATAGATAACCTTTGGCTGAAGACCCCATGAACAACCAAAGGTCCTTCTGCACATCCAAAAGGTGGCAATGGATTTCTTGATCTTCGTATCAAGATGTTCTTTCCAGGTCAGTTTGAAGTCGAGAATGACTCCAAGATACTTGACGCTTTTGGAAAGATCAATTTGTTTGTTAAATAGGGAAAACTCTGACTTTAAACCTATCTTTCGTTTCCTAGTAAAGTTTACTAAAGTAGCTTTGCTAGGATTTACCTTAAGATCAATACTGCAGCACCAGGCCTGTACACAGTTAAGAGCCCTTTGCATGAGCTCAAAAACTGTACCAGAATCTAGACCACAAATGGTCATCAGCATATTATCTAAGGATAACAAGGTCATCAGCATAGGCTTGGGAGTAGAAACCAAGTTTCTGTAGTTCCTCGAGAAGGGAGTCCATCACTAGACACCAAAGCAGTGGCGAGATAACCCCCCTTGAGGACATCCTCTCATAGCCTTAGTTGAAATAGTGTTGCCAGAAAGGTGTGCATATATGGTGCGAGTTGAAAGCATATTTATAATCCATCTAATGATGGATGGGTCAAAACCATGCTGTTCAGCTGCATTATAAATGGAGTCATAAGGTGTATGATCAAATGCTCCTTCTATATCTAGAAAGGCGCCAAGAGCCATCTGCCCATGAGACAGAGAACGTTCTATCCTATGTACCAGATGGTGTAAGACTGTTTCGGTAGAAAGTCCTTTCTGATAGGCGTATTGCCTGCAATATAGTGGATGTTTTAAAAGAACAACATTCCTTAAGTATCGATCAACCAATCTTTCCAAAGCCTTCAGAAGATAAGAAGAGAGGCTGATTGGTCTGAAGGATTTGGCAGAGGTATAATCAGACCTTCCTGCCTTAGGAATGAAAACAACTCTTGTCTTCCTCCAGTTCATAGGAATATAACCCAGTGCCAGACAAGAGCGATAAAGGTATACCAGGGGAGGTGCAATAATTTCCATTCCATTTAAAAGGAGGGCTGGAAAGATTTCATTCTCTCCTGCTGCTTTGAAGGGTTTAAAGCTAACAATGACTTGTTTAACCTTTTCGTAAGTAACAATGCTTTTGGCAAGAGAAAAGTCCTTGCTTAAAGTTGCATGTTGAAAAAAGATCTCAGAAGCTTTTGAGTCCGGGAAGTGAAACTCCAGCAGGTATCTAAAAGCCTCTTCCTCAGATGAGGCAAAAACCCCACTGGGCAGTAACAACGATTCCAGTTTCAGAGCTTTTGGATAAGGCCTTGGTGAGCCTTGTGGACACAGGCAAAGTTCCTATGTTGTCACAAAAGGCTCTCCAGGATGTTCGTTTTTGAGTGCCTAATGGCACGTTTGTACTTCCTTTGAGATTCTTTATAAGAATTCCAGGCTTGCGTGGTACCCGTGAACTTTGCTTTAATTAGCAGTTTGCGGGTCTTGAGTCTATCTAAGAAAGGATTCCACCAGGTTACATTGTTCCTTCGTTTACTACGAAGTGGACAGTTTTGCTGATAAGCAGAGATGAGGGCATTTGTGAGAAAGCAGACTGAGTTTTCTATGCCAAACTCATCACGATAAAGAGCAGGAAAACCTGCCATACTACTTTTAAGATCTTCCTTATAGAAATCCCAGTTCGTAAGCCTTGGGTTTCTAAACTTGTCTTCGCTGAGCACCTCCGCGCTCAAAGAAAAGAGAATATGCCGATGGTCCAAGGAGACCTCTTGGGAGACCCTCCAATTGCAAACCTCAGTCCTAAGAGCTGTGGAAGCAAGAGTAAGATCCAAAACTTCTTCCCTATAAGGTGTAAGGAAGGTGGGAAGTGAACCAACATTTAAGATGTCCAGATCAGTGGATAAAAGGAACTCTAGCAAGGCCTCCCCTCTGGCATTGATGTCGCTACTACCCCACACAGTGTGGTGGGAGTTTGCGTCAGATCCGAAAAGAAGGGGCAGTCCAGAGTTCATACAGTAAGAAACCAGTTTCTTTACCTCCAGAGGAGGTGGATCAGAATTAGGTTCATGAGCAAAATAGGCGGATGCAACAACAATGTCGCATCTGTTATTTCTTGGGAATCTGATTGCAACCAGATCCCCAGTGCAGAATTCCGAGAGGAGGAAAAAAAATCAGAGCCCTTCATTATTATTATATTTTTTCTTCCATACAAGGTGGGAAAAACATGGGAAATAAACAGTCACCCTGCATAATGCCCCCATGCGCAGGGAAGGCCCTTTTTTTATTTACTCCAGGATTCTGCCTGGTTTCACAGAGTCACCGTTCAAGACACTTTAACCCCAGTGCCATCCATCCATCGGCTCGGTCCGCATGACACCTTAGATTGGGGGGGGGGGAGTCTGGTTCGGGATGCAGAGCACTGCCTTGCCTCCCGCAGTGTCCTCGGACCCCGCGAAGACGAGGATTTCCACTATCAACCACCCGTGGACCCGTCAGGTTGCTGACTTCTCAAAGCCCCCGGGTACAGTTCAAAGACTGTCACCCGGCCTGGAACATCTAGATTGATGAATTATTTAATTCTTAAAAATCTCTTTATACACGATGTTTTGTGTATAAACATTATTATTGTTCAATTTTAATCGTTCATAAAGTTTTCCTTGGAGACTTGTTTCGGAGATATTGACTTTTAAACATTTGCCTTAACCCATACTGGAATTTTTCCTATATTTATTTGCTGAACTTGTGCTATGGCAATAATAAATATTTAATATCAACATGCTTTCCTGGCACTTTCGGCGAAAAAAGTTAACCTCCTGCCCTAAAATAATAGGCTCCTTCAAATTCAGCCTATGAGAGAGTGTCCCACAATGCCTTACAGGAGCGTAGGAATTATTTCTAGTTCATTTTTTTTATTATTCACTAAATGAATAGATGCAAAAGTTTATAATTTGTTAATACTTGAGTAATCTTTTTTTTACTTGTTTTTGAATTAAATGTTTTGGATTGATTTAAAATAATTAAAGATTATTTGTTTTGTACAGTAGAGTCGCGATAATCCGAGGTAATTGGGGCTGATGGTACCTCGGATTACAAAAATCTCGGATTACACGGAAAAAAGAAAAAGAACAAAAACTGGAATTTTCAACTAAAACGAGTCGAATTTAATTTATAATAGATATTAAAGTTACAGATACATTAACAATGTTATCTGGTTACATGAAAAGACTTTATAAGCATTTACAACTTTAAAAAACTGTCCAAGGTCTTCTGCTTTACAGTAGAGCAACGCTTTTTAGCAGCGATGTCACGCCATCGTCTAAGTAGTAAAATGAAAAACTATCACACTGACCCCTCAAATGACTTCTTGGAATTGTCGCCCTGTGTGACCTTGGACTAGCCTCATCTCGGATTACACGGAAGCTCGAATTACCGGGACTCGGATTACCGCGACTCTACTGTATAACATTTTAAGTAAGTATTGAACAACGCAACCCAACATTAAATCAACTAATTTTTCTTTTCAAAAAGACATTTGTTAGTGTAATTTTAAAATTAAAAATACACTCAAAAAATTAAAAATACACTTTAAAATATTTTCTCTCCGCGCTCTCCACTTTGGTGACAAAGAAACGTGCATCCGGACATCCGTTTTTTGCCTATTAATAGTATGATTTCGTGTTTCCAACTAAAGCGGTTTCAGAGGTATGCGTAACCATCAAGAAAGTTAGGCCGCACTTCCCGATCCGGGTTTTTGTTGTTCATGCATTATTCTGGGATGCATACATATCAACTTCCGTGCCAAATTTGGTAAAGATCCGTTGAGGAATGGCGACGTTGTTTCAAGACAAACAAACAAACAAACACTCGCGCTTATTATATAGACTAGGTAGAAATCAGCACTTAAGAGCTCTTTTATACACACGTTTTTTTGCCGTGAAAAACCACGGTTGATTCGCCTTGCGTTTGCACGGTCGTCAGTGTTATATAGATCACTGTGGAAGCTTTTACACAGACATGGCACAACACGGCACGGCGAGTTCGCCGTGATGCGCCGTGGTTTCCCCTCGGCGCGCCGTGAAAACGTACGGCGAGATTTGCAACACTCTTGCATTGTAGTCTATGGCCTCTTTTACACACACGTTTTTTCCACCGGATTTTTTCACGGCGGAATTATTTTCGTAGCTTACGAACGCTGATTTTCTTTGAAAATGGAGATAAATCAAGAAGTTTTAATTACATTGATTCATGAAAGGCCTGGAATATTGGATAGGACTATCAATAAATACAAAGTAAGTCACTCAGTTGATTCTTGATAACTGTACGAAATGTATCAAATTCCTCCCTTTTTTATAAAATTGGATATATCCAAAACCTTCTTTTCCTTTTTTTTTTCTTTTTTCAGTTTTCTATACACGTAATACGCAATGATAATCTTTTTCTTATAAGAATTCACAGAAAAACCACAGCTGAGCCGTCTCGCCGTTGTTTCGTCCGGTGGTTTGCCGTGTAATGTAAAAGGTCACACGTTTTTTTCGCCGGCACGTTTTTCTCGCCGTACGGTTAAAAAAACGTGTGTGTAAAAGAGCTCTAAAACAATTAGAAAGTAGAATGAAGACAATTAGAGGGTAGGATAAAGATTATATCTAAAAAAATTTTAATAAAAATTTTCAGAAAATCATGATTTCCATATTTACTAAATGCGTCTAAAAGAATCCCATATATACAATAAAGCCATATTTTGTTAAGTGCTATACGATTCAGTGTATTTATTAAAAATCAATTTGACATTCTGAATTAGGTAAAATTTATACGTTTTTAATAATAAAGGGTGAGGCCAAATTATTTACAAGTGACATCCTGGAACAGCTGTTTCACGCTCGTTGGCAATGTATCTTTTATAAATTTTTGTTTTAAAAATACCTCAACATTAATAGAAATCATGTTTATTTTTGATATAAAATCTGGTAACGAAAAAACCCCACTGCTTTCGAAATTTCATTATCGCTACCTATTATTTTCCATGTCAATAACTTTCCTTAAACATTTTA
Organism: Thereuonema tuberculata; assembly: GCA_023159025.1. Taxonomy (NCBI): domain Eukaryota; kingdom Metazoa; phylum Arthropoda; class Chilopoda; order Scutigeromorpha; family Scutigeridae; genus Thereuonema; species Thereuonema tuberculata. Next base: position 350,830,417 of record JAFIDM010009631.1, read on the forward strand.
TAAATCTTTTAAAAAATATTTTTTTTTCAGTCCCTATCTCTGTAAGTTCACTCTTACACGATAAGCAGTATTACGTTCTTAACTCAAAATACTGTTTACAAATTTTCTTTGCATAATCTAAAATTCTTCAACCTTCGCAAACACAATATTTTCACATAAGAAATCCTATCAGATTTTACAAGTTTATTAATAGTCAGGCTTTTAAACATGAAATAATTTGGTCAAAAACAAAACTTCTTTGTCGACTGTGGTATCTTTTCTCTTTAATAGATTCAAATATACTTGAAAGTTCCCATTAGTTTTTTTTTAAAGACAATATATCTATATTATTTAGCTAATTCCAGATATTCTCCACCGCTTAACAAAACTTCATTATTAGCTTTTTATCACTATTTTGAAGTATAACAATTTTAGATTTGTCAACTTTTATCCTTAATTTTAGCTTTTTAAAAATATTTGTTCCAATAATTAGAATTAGGAACAGCCGATTCAGCCTAATCCTAAAATATTCAAGACAAGATAAGACAAGACAAAAATACAGTATTTGTTCCAATATTTATTTTCTCCTTTAAAAATATCTTTAATTAATAATAGGTGAATTAAAGATTTCAAATTAAGTTAAATGGATGGCATATTGCTTATTTCAAAAACACGAAGTAAGCAATATACCATCTATTTAACTTAAATTGAAATCTTTAATTTACTTTTTATTAATATTGCACCTATGTTATGCTTTCTTAGATTAAATTTTTTTATAACCTGCTTTTTTTACTCTATATGTCATTAAATTAAATTAGTTATTAAATGTATTTACTGTTCTTGAATACACCTTCTTCACGAAATGAAATAAATTACCTTTTAATGCCTTTAAATAAAATTATTTTCTCTTTCTGTTCTCTTCTTTTTCTTTATATATTTCTATTTCTTAAACTTATTAATTTACAAATTAGTAATATAGTGATATCTTCAACATTCTGGTGAAATCACTCAAATTATTCATCTAATATTTTTTTTTCTACTTTCTCCTAGCTTAAACATCTAATTTCTATCAAAATAATTATCTCTCATTTAAACTTTCTTATCATCTTTTAAGTATCTAAAAAGTTAATATCTGCAACTTTCAACTTAGTAATAATTTTGCATTACAATAAATATCACATTGCAACTCCCTAATAATTCCATTTCTTTGACCACCCAGAGCTCCTTTTCTTCATAATCATACACAATTCTTTTGCTACATCTTTCCTCTATATCTTTTATTTCTTCTATTTAGATCTTCTCTCTGTCGAACGATGTTGACTTACCCCTTTTTCTTTTCGTGCATGTTATTTCAAAAAGATTTATTACAATCCGTCTTTTTCCTCTGATAAATCGTTCTTAACTTTGAATTTTGATCTTTTCAATCTCCCCTTGTTTTTCGTATTTTCTTTTTCTTTTTCTTTTCTTTTTTAGTTTCTATATTTTACTGTTACGAGTATCCCCTTAGAGTTCTTTTCTGTAAAAACGTATGTTCGCTTTGCGGACCCATGTCAGAGGTTCACCCATGTCGATAAAAATGAAAATGTGAGCATCCTCAATACTAATACTAACATTTTATACCTTATTTGTATTTCTGTGTCTTTATTTTTAATGTGTTTTTATGTTTTAATATAGATTTGTGAAAGTTCCATTTCTTTATTTACGTGTGCATAAGAAATTCGTTCACGCGGCCAGAGGCTAACACATAGAATTTTTCTTTTTCTTTATTTTTCATGTGTTTTTATGTTTTTAGTTTAGATTTGTGGAGGTTCCATTTCTTTTCCTACTCTAAATAATATTCTTCTTAACTTTTTAATTAACTCTTCATTTAAGAAAAACAAAAACCAGGATCCGGACTAAGGCGTGTAAACAGGAGGGCTAACTTTCTTGAAGGGTAAACATATCTCTCAAACCGCTCAAGTTGGAGACACGAAATTACACATGAATATTCTTTGTCAATATCGAAAAGACACGTATTCGACAAATTTTCTATTTTCGGTTCCTAAAAGTTGTAAACGTGGGGGCAGGGGGCAAATTTTACTGTAAGGTACTTTACGGGGTTTTCAGATTACAAAATCAGAATATAACATTACTTTGTAATCATCACGTGCTTTTTTACCAGCTGGGGAAGGTTTGAAGTGATAGGGGTGTCAAGAAGGACAGAAAGGCGTGGCAGTCTTATATTCTCCGATCTCTATATTAATTTCATATCTAGGGTTTACCGAGTTACAAAATAGGAATATAACATTAATTTTAACTACCATGGGACTTTTTTACCCACTGGAAAAGTTTCAAGGTCATCTCACAATTACAATTTTTTCGCCATCGACATCAACAACTCTTTTTTTGTAACCCGAGGATTGCACGGGTATTTCTGCTAGTTAAATATATAAAAGCTGAAATTAATTTAAGATATTTACTTGCTTGTTAGTTAAAATGTTAGTGATAAATGATACCTTTCGATTTTTTTAAAACCTGTAAGTTTTCTATATATACATATTAAATTTTTTTAATTCTTTAAAGCTCTCAGCATTATTATTATTAATAGAGAAAGATACAATTCTGAATATGCCGAATGAAATTATCAAATATTTAAAAAAAAATACCAATATAATAGTATATTAGACGGGCTTTGATCTTGAAAACTTTTTCGAGTAATTTACAAAAAAAAAATCTGAACCAGTTACAAAAATATTATTAAATATTATAAAATATTATCCTAATTTGGTATACATATTATTCTTTGCTTCATTATTTGCTTAATGTGACATTTGCTTTTGAAAATTCAAAGTATCTGTTTATAACAGTTAAAAATTTTATGTTTATTTTTTTGCTGAACTTTTGCATTTCTGATGTTGGGGAGGCGGAAGTCATTTTGGATGATTTGGAAGTCTAAATTCAAATAATTCTGTAAGTGTTAAAAATACAATTAAAATCTGAAAATTTAAAATATAATAGTTTAAATATGAATGAATCATATTCTTCTATTCTTGATTTACATATGATAGCTGAATTAATTACATTTAAGCTCAAAACCAGCTAATTTTTCGAAAGAAAATTCTAATAAATTATTTTAGCTTAAAAAAGCTTCCACTTCTGATTTATGAATAAATAAAGTATTACTCTAGTAACTGAATTCAAGATTTCCTTTACTTTCCCAATAGTTGAATTTAAAAAAAATAAAAACCATAAATTTGATACTGGAATATTAATTACATAAATTTGATAGTTTCGATTTATGGTTTTGAATTTTTTTAAATTCAACTATTAGAAAAGTAATGGAAATATTTAATTCAGGGAATAGATTATTACTTTATTTATTCATAGAATCAAAAATGGGAACTTTTTAAGCTAAAATAATTTACTAGAAAGCAAATTCTTTCGAAATAATTAGCCTATTTTGAGGTTAAATGTAATTAATTCAGTTATGATATATAAATCAAAAATAGGAGAATATGATTCATTCATATTTAAACTGTGATATTTTAAATTTTCAGATTTTTAATTGTATTTTTAACACTCATAGGACGATTTGAACTTAGACTTTAAAATCATCCAAAGTGACTTCCGTCTCACCTTAAAAGCGGCTGTAATATACGTAAATTCAAAGTTATCTTTTAGAAAATAATAGCCGTAACTACTTTAAGTTGATCAATGTTTTTATCATGACTCGTCCATTCTGTCCGCAATAAAGTTTCTCTAATTTTAGTCAAACATGAGAAACGATAAAAATATCATAATTAATTTCGAGATTAACTACATTAATTTTATAATTTACTCCAGTTTAAGAAGAGAAAGATAATTATTACATCACCTTTGACGTGTTTTATTGTTTGAATTAATTCGAGGTTAATCATTTCAATATTTTAATCAATGTTTTATCTCTCGCAGCATAAAAAACAAAAGAAGTTCAAATCATTGACATTCGTAGAAAATATTAAAATGAAACAACGCAAATCAACAAAGGAACGAAAGACTTACAAGCCATTAATAAGCATAACGGGACTTGATCAAATAATGACTTCCCAACATTCATTTCAAATTAAATTCATGTGGGCTATTGTAATATTTATAGTCACAAGCATTTGCTTCTATCAGATTGCTTCAACTGTTCATGATTATTATTATGGATCTCCAGCAGTCCGTGTTTTTTATGAAGAATATGAATTTCTGCAATTGCCTACAATTACCTTGTGTCCTTATGAACCATTCGATTACTATGAGTCAATTTCTTTAATGAAATTAGAATACGAAAATGAGTTCAACGTTACAGAAGATTTGGTTTCAGTGGAAATGCTGCTTGATTTACCCAATGTAACTGTAGAAACACTATGGGAAAAGGCTACCATCAATCTGGCTATCAATGTCCTGGACCCTAACGTAAGTAAACAGTAATATACAGGATTGTTAACATAAATGTTCCTGTATATAGAGGGCTCTGGAGCACGTTGTAAGGCTCCAAATGGAAAGAAATTGGGACAACAGGTACTTCAAACGATGCGCTCACCATTTATTGAAAAAAAAACGTAAAAAATATGGCCAATAGATGGCGCTGTAGCAATACAAATTACTTGAACATTATTACAAATAATCAATGTGACCCCCATTGTTGTCAACAACGTTTTCCATTCGCGGAGGACCAGTTGTCTGAAAATAACGGCTGATAACCTGTTCATTTGTAAAGTACTGACATGACAAATTTTGAATGCAACAGTTGATGTGGGGTGACCAACTTGCATGAATATGGTTTCCTGAAAGCCACTCGCGTTGTTAAAGCTCTGGTATCACGAAATTCGCAACCATATCATAACAGCACTATGCAGTTACCTCTTCAAAAAGCTATGGCCCAATGATGAAATTAGCCGTAAATCCACACCACACAGTCAGTTTTGGAGAATGCAACAGGATATCTTGGATAATACAAGGATTGTCCATATGCGACAGTTGTGGGTACTCACTTGCCCATTTAAACAGAAGTGGGCTTCGTCACTCCAAAGAACGTTCCAGGGCTAAGTGATATCAACTGTCATTTGCGCCAGGAACTGAAAGCGCAAATTTTACACCAATTTCTGCGTCACCGTGCTGTAGTTGCTGTAGACTCCTTATCTTGTAAATAGTACCGCAATATCTGATGCATCACTAGCCTTACAATGGCATACGGCGTGTCGGGCAACAACTGACACACTAATAATATGGAGATTGGTGTGAGAAATCCACGACAGCCGTAGCCATATCTTCAAGACTTTAACGCGAGAAGAGTCCACTCGTTTTCGACCTCTATCTGGTAAAACGCCAGTTGTTCTGTTGCTTCAAATTTTGCAATCATTTTGTGGACAGCGCGAACAGACATTGGTCCACGCTTTACATGCTTCTGATGCGGTCTCTACAACCGCAGCTGCATTATTATTGTTCTGATGGAACAACTTCACCAATAGCGGTTTCCTGCAACGTTGCATTCCTTGTGAAATGGAAGCATCTAATGCTTTTGAAGAGCTTTCTTTCCTGATATAGAGCTGCGAGTCAACATTAAGCATTTGCACGACCGTGATGCGACCTCCAATGAGAGCGACATGTGGCCAGTGACGAAAATCTTCGCTCCGCCCACTTGGAGCGGAATTTTAAACTAGTCAAATTTGACGGAATTTCTTCTTGTCTTTCGTTAGTTCTTTGTGTTACTTTTTAGTACAGTATCTCCATTACTGAAGTTATGCTTTTAAAGTAATACGTGGTTATTGTTTTTACGTAGCTATTGCTATACCACCATCTATTGACCATTTTTTTTCCAATAAGCGGCGAGAGCATCATTTGAAGTACCTATTGTCCAAATTTCTTTCCATTTAGAACTCGCTCCAGAGCCTTCTATATAGAGGAACTTTAATGTTAACAACGCTGTACTTAATTTAAAAAGATTAAAAAAGATTAAAATAATAAGTTTTTGGAATTATCTTAATATATAAAAATGAATGTTTCTTTGTTTTTCCCGTATACACCCACTCCTAGGCCCTTTAACTTTGGACTATCTGGACCAAACTTTGCAGAATTACTCTTTAGAACCCTGCGGAAGTAACGAGCTACCTGGGAACCTGAACATACCACCCCCAGGGGATGAAAAGGAGTGAAATCCATGAAATAGCGCCACAAATGAGAACCTAGTGGTTGTAATGCACCTGGTGATGACAATGAGAACTACACAAATATTGTTATGCAACAATTGGAACTAAATCATTGTTGTGGCTATCAATGTATAGGCTATTGTTGTGCATAATAGCGGTACATACTCACCTGGTGGCAACAATGGGAATTACACAAGTATTGTTGTGCAGCAATTGGAACTAAAATAATAGCGACGGGGTTTTCGGGTTAGATATAGATTTGTAATGATCAGATGATTTTTTACGAACTAGGAAAGGTTTGAAGTGATAGGGTTATGACTTTACAAAATTCGAATACCCTGGAACTAGGGTTATAGACGGGTGGGAGAAGAGGAGAAATTGGTGGGAAATCTTATATTTTCCGATCTCTATACTAATTCATATCTAGGAATCTCGAGTTAAAAAATTGAAATAACCTGGAACTATGGGTGTACACTGGGAGGGCGGTGAGTGGATGGGCAAACATGTTCAAAGATACTTCTACGAGATTTTCGGGATAGAAATAGATTTGTAATGAGCTCAGACCTTTTGAGTTGTTTTTTTTTGTTTTGTTTTGTTTTGTATCAACCGGGGAAGTTTCGAAGTAATCTCGCAATTGCACATTCTTTATCATCCACATTAGGACATTTGTTTTTTGTAACCCGAGCGAAGAAAGGGTCTTTTTGCTAGTATTTTATTTAAATTTTTGTTTAAATTTATAATGAAATATTTCGGTTTTCTTTAAAAAAAAAGCAGGGAAAGCGATTAGTAAACCAATCACAATTCTGCATAACGTCTTCTGATAATTGATATTGCTTGTGTTTATTTCCATAAACGCAACAATTGCGCCTCTATATTGCAGCCCTACAACAATCACAACAATCACTATAAATGTGATTGTTGCGAATGCAAAAGGCGCAATTGTTGCGATTATTGTGATTGTTGTGCTTAATGATAATTTAATGAGAGTTTAATGATAATTTCAGGAGATTTTAATAATACTTGCCTAAGTGAGAGACAAAACGGAAATATAAATCTGCTGATTTCATCAGAAGATTAAAAAGTCAAATTTTAGTTTTTTGGTTTTCGTAAAGTGGATTTAGAAAAATTAAAATTGAATTTAAAAATTATTTTCGCGCAAAATTTTCAATTTTAAAATTGAGATGAATTAATGGTAACTTCTGTAAATCAGCGCATGATATTCCAATATTACAATATGTTTCAGTGGCAAGATAGCGAGAGATAGGCACTACATAGATGAACACATTTGAAAAGTAGAAAAAGGCAAATTGAGGCAAATTGTTGACCAGAAAACCGTTCAGGAGAGACGGGAAGTGCTGGACGAATGTTGTTGGATTGAGCTTTCCTACTGCAAAACTTGAGGAAACATTTGAAGAAAGAAAGGCTGCAAGAAAAAATAATCAGCTTAAAAGGGACACAGATTAAAGGTCCCGAACATAGCCTTAAGAATGGTGTTTTTATTTATATTACAAAATATAATATAAAATATAATATTATATTTATATTTATAATACTATTTTCATTATATCCACCTTAAATTTTTTAGTGTCTTTATTCTTTGTTTGAAAGAAACTCTCTTGTTTTCAAATATCAGCGATGTTTTCATCACTCGTTATCACTAGGGTGACCTCATCGTTCAGTCGATTTTACTGCAGTAAGTAAGTAAGTAAGGGAATAGTAAAACTTCAGATGATCGTATTTTAAAACTGAGTAAACTTTTATTTATATTGATTATTATTTTCTGTCAAATAACTAAACAGTACGACTTTGGACTTTAAGCCACAATATTAAACTCCGACGATTTGTAATGAATTATTCGTTGTTCAATAGTTTTGTGCAAGAAACAAAATTTTCGTTGTAGGTTCACATTCTGGTAGCAACCAACCTTTTTTATATAGATCTGACGATTAAATCGAAATTAAAATTTGAGAGGTATTGGGTGAGTGCAAAAGTTCTACCCGTTTTTATTACCCATAAAGAAGAGCAAATAAACGCAAAATGAACAGTACCTATTATTGTGCATAATGCCCATTGCTATCTAGGATCTCTTTCCATCTTTCTGGTAGGAGATGAAAACCACGGCGGTAAAATTCCGGCGGTTTCGAGTCAAAAAAGTCTTGGATGGCAGTTTTCACAGCATCAAGATCATCAAAGATCTTGTTCAACGCACGAAATAGGTGATAGTCAGTTGGTGCCAAGTCAGGAGAATAGGGAGGGTGGGGTAAAACCTCCCAACCAAAGCCAAGTAACTTTTGGCGAGTGATGACAGCAGCATGTAGCCTGGCGTTATCGTGATGAAGGATAACAACGTGACGATTGATGAGACCTGGCCGCTTTGCTTCCAAATTTGAATACAGACTGTCTAACTGGCCGCTTTGCTTCCAAATTTGAATACAGCCTGTCTAACTGTAGACAGTAAAAGGCAGCATTGATGGTTTGGTTGAGTGGCAAGACCTCCCAGTGAACTATTCCCTGCACATCCCACCACACACTCAATAATACCTTCTTGGGATGAAGTTCAGCTTTCGAAGTCGATGCAGGCGGATCAGAAGGGCGACACAGAGTCCTATGACGCTTTATGTTACGGTACATAACCCACTTCTCATCTCCTGTCACAATTCGTGTCAAGAATGGGCCATTTTTGTACCGGGAAAGCAAGGAAACACAGGTGGCGATTCGGTCATTCCTTTGCTTAATTGTCAGGTTATGTGGAACCCAACGATCCAACTTTCTCGTAAAACCCCAGCTTAAGCAGCCGTCTCTCGACCGTTGTCCGGTGTACGTTGAAGGTCTCCGCTAATTCTTGCACGGTTGGGTTCGGGCTGTTCCTTATGGCTTGGTCAATATCGTCCTCTCCAACGTGTGATGGCCGATTACTCTTAGCCTGATCTTGGCAGCTTCTTTCTCCTTCCATAAAATTTACGAAACCATCGACGACATATGCTTTCGTCTATTGCATCCTCCCTATAAACTTGACAAACATTGCGACATGCTGCGGCTGCCTTACTCTTTTTATTGAACTTTTTATTGTATAACAAACAATGTCTTATATGCTCCTACTCACGTTCCATGTTATATCCTCTGATATTTTTTTTGAGATTTTTAACTTTGTGAGACACGACGCATTTATATGTGAGGCATCCACACGTTTGATTGGCAGACGATTTGCGTCATTACAATGTCATATGTGAGGGCAATTCCATTGCAAATTTTCATATTCAAAAACGGGTAGAACTTTTGCACTCACCCAATATTTCCTTCAATATTCTACAGTAAATGATTACAAAAGCAATACATAGAAACCCAGAAACAAGAAATAGTAACTTCATCTCTTCAGCTTTAGTAATTTATCTCTTTACTCAATCAAAATTCGTTGGAAGCATTTTCGAATTTTATATATAGATTTATACTACGGACCAACTTAAGCTGACTTTAAATTTGAATTCTGCTTTTAAAGTTTTTTTGTTTTATCTATAATACTGATATAATGGCTTTTGTTTTTTATACTTGATATAACTAGCGTGATCTTCTGTCAAATCTTACAAAGCAATAATCAAATTGCAACGAATATTATATTGTGTTGGTGCGTCTCGTGCTGTTGGTCCAATTGGGAGGGCGTGGTTCGGCTGAGCAGGGGCAAAGATGGCGTCGTCATCTAGTTCCACCGTTGTCAGGCTGCGTTGTCCGTGGAGGTCTCCGAGGCTTGGGCCAGCAGGGTGTCCAAAGTGTTCTGTGGGTGACGACCATGGACAAGAAAGAAGGGTGTAGCTTCGTTAACTGCGGTGTTGAATGAGTATATTGAATGCCTACGTGACAAATGGAAGGATTTCATCCCAATTATAATGATATTTGTCAACGTACATCGACAGCATATTCCCGATGGAGTGGTTCAGCTTCTCCGTTGCTCCATTCGTCTGGGGCCTGTAAGGTGATATGCAATGGTGCAGTGTCCAGCAGATGGTAAAGACTTCCCGCATTATTGCACTTAGGAATTGTGTACTATGGTCCGTAGCGCAGGACAATGTCTCGCACAAAGAAGCGGGCAACTTCGGTGGCTATTGCCGTCATTAGTGACCTGTGTAATTGCGAAGCGGGAGAAATGGTCAACTGCCACCACAATCTATCGGTTGTTGTTGTTCGACAGCGGGAGAGGACCGAGGAGATCAATGCCTATTCTTTAAAGGGTTGTTCGGGCAGCGGGAGCGGCAGAAGGAGTCCTACTGGTGGCTGAGTCGGTGATTTCCTTCACTGACAGCCGTCGCCCTTTAAAACACAATGGCGGGTCGTGTTGTACTGTCCGGGCTAGTAGTAATTTCGGTGTATCCTGCCCTAGGTTTTGGCGAGGCCAAGTTGTCCTCGTGAGGTCCTCGTGACATGACTTGGCAATGTGGCGGCGCAGATGCTAGCAGTATGACGAGCAACCAACGCCGGGATGTAGGGTCGAAGCTCTCTTTGAAGAGCCATCTATCAGAACTTAGCCCTTTTTGGGCGGCTGTGTGGATGCTCGGACTTCGGCAATGATTTTGCGGAGGTTCTCGTCCTTGCTTTGTTCCATGGCCATGTTCAGTTGTTCTGTTATGAGTTGGATGGTGTTGTTGTGGATGTTTTTTTCGTCCGGTAGGAGGCATGACAAACAATCCACGTCGAGGTGTTTGCGGCCCATTTTATAGACGACGGTGATATCATGCAGCTGAAGGGCCCATCGTGCAAGGGATCCGCTGAGATCCTTAAGGCTCGTGAGCCAGCAGAGACCACAGTGAATGGACGGCCGTAGAGATAGGATCTGAACTTTCCCAATGGCATCCCCAATCTATTGTTGCGTAATTCCTCTCAGCTTTGGAAAAGGTACGGTTTGCATAAGCGGTGACTTTCTGTTGGCTTCCTGGTTTCGACCAATGATATGTGGTCGAAGAATCACAGAGCTAGCGTCAGTGTTACAGCTTAAGATACTCACACTTTATTTACAATTTATGTACAGTTTATATAATGTTTGGTGAATTCTCAAGATCTCCTCGAAGCTTTCTTTTAGGTCGGTCACTGGCTGCTCGGAGCTTTCTGTTTGGTCGGTCACTGGGAGAGAGAGCTTGTCGCGTAGTTGATTGGCCTCCCGGTTCAGCCAATCACAGGGCAGTTTAACTGACCAATGCGGGAAGTTTTCAACTTTGCATCGATATGTTACGAGTTAAACTGGGGAATTTTAGCACTAACAATAAATTTGGATTATGTTATATAGATATCTATTCGACATACTCCTTTTAATATCTTCTAAAAATCAATATTTCCTTTCCTTAAACAGGAAACTTCATCAGGTTCCGAGGATAGGAAAAAACTTTTCCTTTTCCTCCTAGAATTCGTTAAAAAACTATACAGTAAGAGTTTTTTATTACATCATTTTTGTAAACAAATAAATTTTAGTAATAGCATATTTCACATTACATCATTTTTACAAACAATTAAATTTTAGCAAAAGACAAAACTCCATTAATATTAGTAATAATTAATGATATTTTATCTTCTTATTATTAATAATTTTACAAAAATGTTCATATTCAATTTCGCTAACTTTTAAAAATTTGTTTTTATTAAAACATGGTAATAATTTTATTATTTATGATTCAATCATTAATCTGGCTTTCTCATCTTGTATCTGAAAAAAAAAAAACATCCACTATAGGGTCGGCATTATGACCTGTAACCCTACCATGGTCAGCCCAATCAGAAATATTATATCTGTTATTCTTGAAAGCACTGATATGTTCGAATAACCTCTCTCTTAATGTTCTAATAACCTCAGAACCTGATGAAATTTCCTATTTAAAGAAAGGAAATATTGTATTTTTAAAAGATATTAAAAGGAATATGTCGGCTGAAAGTCTATATAACATAAGACTTACAAATATTATAGAAATTTGGATTATATTAAATTTTGGATTAAGTTTATACGGGGTGACCATAATTAAATAGCCCAATTACCAAAAAAACAATTGGACCAAACTTCACCAAATTTGGTGTGAACACTATTTAGACCATAGGGTTTTGATTTCTAAAGGAAAAAAAAATGTTCAAATTTTCTCCATCAGTGACTTTTTACAGTGACTTCTCGGAATTATTACAGTGACTTAATTACCCACAGTGGCGACAATAAGCGTCATGTTTTTGATTGGTCGAGTTAGTCAAGTGGTACTCAGCAACCATTTTCAGGCTGCTGAATAAATACTACTGTAAATTTCAATAAATACTATTATTTACTTTAAATTTCAATAAATACTATTATTTACTTCTTACAGGGGCATAAGCATATTGCCACAAGTATATTTTGTGGAAGTATGTTTCTTTGTAAAAATTACACAACTGTTATTTTTAAGAAAATTTTGAAAGTGTATGCTGTAGAAAGTTAACTTAGTGCTGATTAGTTTTAAAATATTATTTTGCTCAATTTCACTGTTATAAATTTGTAATTTTTTTCGATGTTTCTTTTAACTTATGAAAAATCAAAATTTAAAATTTTTAAAGTTCTTTAAAAGTAACATTAATAAATAGAAATTGAAAATTTCAATTTGATATACATAATTACGTATTATTCCTATTTATAGATTTGCAATCCTAACTGCCAACAGTACCTGATTTTAATTTTTTTTAAAGTTTATATGTGACTTTCCAAAGATTTTTTTTTCTACTTTTCCAATGGAAATCATTAATATATTTATTATTTCTTCTGTGATTGGCAATTGTTGGTACGGAAATGCAGTTTAACAGTGTGATCTGTTATTAAGTTTTCTTCCTAATCACAGCAAACCATGCCCAAGTTAATGGATTAGCTAAAAGGATTAATAAGGACGGTTGAGGCAGATAAAATTGAACAAGTTATGATAACCTTATGGTAAATCCTTCGCCCATACGCGATACTGCTCGATGTGACGGTTATGCATAATCATCCGACATCGTAGTTTAATTGCAGGAGCTTCTGGAAAGGTATTCTTGAGGGATTGTGTTTTACACATCTAAACAGACTTTCTTGGGTCAGCTAGCTTACAAGGTGTGCGTCTTGCAGTCCTATATTTGAGAAGCCGCAAGCCACAGACTTCCACTGGAGAAGCATCCAGTGGCTTAAGGGTTATGCACGTAAAGAGAATGACATGAATCCCGGTCTCATGCGCCTTTCGCTAGTAGTACTGGACAGATGAACGTGTAGCATGGTTGCATGCCTTATCCATATGAATGTTCACCAGTGGAGCGTTGTTGCCGTAAGATGTAGGACATGATTACTAGAGATCACAGTCTCTTGGAAGTAGGCAACATTTATCTTGGCATTAGCGGCCACTCTGCTCAGGGGAAGACAGTACAGTAACTTGTGATAATTTTGAAACCTTTGAAGAAGCCTTTACATTCTCGCGCGAAATCTGCTCTTCTTTTCTCCTGATGTGTCGGTATCAAATCGTCCTAGGTTGATTGGCATTATTCAGGTACATTCATGCTTCGTCCAAGTGACGACATACTGCCAGCGGTAGTATCATTCATGCAGTTTTCTTGGATTGGTGAAGTATTTCTGGATATGCTGATCAGTGAATTTGTGACCACGTACTTTGTGGACCCTGTCATTGTCAAGGATGTTTCAGATTACGCATGTCACAGTCCGAACCTGTTGTTCCTAATTGTGCAACATTAGGTGGGTGAGTTCTGTCATGTGACCATTGACTTGATCTGTCATATGGTAGCAGGCGGTTGGCAGACTTGTGTGCATGGTCGTGTTCCTGTTTTGGCGGTATCTTTGGTCTGGGAATCGTGTGGACGTACTTACTTGCTGAAATAAATCACAGACTTAAGTTTTAAGAAATATTTTATCGACACCATTGTTCGGGGTCGCTCTTGTCCCTTCATGTGAGACAAATGCACCCCAGCCTAGCATGACATTTACTGTATGGGTGGGAGCAAGAGGGTATTATTCCATTCCTGCACTTTAAAATGCATTTTTTTTCTTTTTAAAAAATGTTGTTTTGATTTTAACTTGAAGTTATGAATCTGTTACACAAGTCTAACATAGGGGCAAGGGAAATCAACTTAAAACCTGGTTTCACAGAAAACAAGTTTTATTAATAAAGAACTCAGGAACTTAATATAAGACATTAAAAAATATCAAGTCAAAGTAATTGAAATTTTTGAATGTAGCCGGGAAAAACAGTTTATTTCTACAGTCGACAATCGGCTGAGTTAGAGCGTGAAGAATTTGATTTTTTTCACCTCTACGAGGTCCTCTCTTCCAGGATAAATAAACGTGTTATCAGTGACAGTTTCTCTGGATTTTCTCACAATGTTGATGCTGAGGTCTCCATCGCAACTGAATGACTTGATTTCTCCGACTTAATATTTATTTTTTTTATGCATATTTTATTAAAACTCACATCCTCACTCTCATTTCTTCGTTTTCCAAGTCTTTGACTTCTTCATCTTCTCCTGTTTATTCTGCTAGTAAAGGCTCTATGACAACGTCATCACTTGATCATCACAAGTTTCTCTCCTTTGGGCCTAACTCTTCAAAGGAGTCTTTCAGAAGCTCAAAATGCCGTTTAACAATAAATGGATTCGTAACTATTTTACAACAACAACTTCAACTATGGTTGTTTTTCCTCGCATACCATTGGCACTGTGCTCCTACCATTGCCTGAAAGTAAATAATCAACTGTAATGTAGGTGAAATAATAATAAAGACTGCTTGAAGAGAGAGAGAAATTAGGCTAAGAGAAAAATGAAAGGAAGTTGTCAAGCACTTACCTCTCACCATGAAATTGAAGGGGCAAGTGCGACCCCTTCATAAACAAAGGTTTAGTACATATTCAATCAAAACAAATTGCGAACATTGTGAGTAAAACTATTATTGAATAAAATCACATAATTTCGAGTGACTTTCAAGCGTTAACAGCAGAAGAGCAGGAATTATAACATAATGTTCACTAATCCCAGAGATGAGCTGATAACAGAGCAAGCACGATTCTTTTGTTTAATCATCCTCCACAGAAGTTTGTGGCATTCTACAACGATAATAACGACCACTACGAATTCATCTATCACTTCCGGCCAATGGCACCGCCTACTCCATTATTTAATACATAATGAATCTATATGTTTTTCGCATGTATTCATTTACATTCTATATATATTTTTACATACTCGTAAATATAGGCAGGATGTAAATAATCATAATTTTTTTTTAAATAAAAAAGCTTTTTGGTTATTTTCTCGTAAAGTATGACCTATGGAATTGAAAGCTGAGACAGCAGCTTCTTTAGAGTTACTTCAAAATTCATAATCATTTTCACATCTATCCAGCTACTTTTCCTTGTAAATGAAAGCTAAAAATCTGAAATCCGATGGAAGCAGTAAACACTTGACAAAATAGGATTTTTATTTATTGTAAATACAAACAGAAACCTGTATGATTTTCTTAATTTAATTCATATTTACAACATTTATATTATGTTTATGCATTTGCCTAATTTCCCACTTCATCCCATTAATTTTTTTTATCTTCCTCGGATTATGATGGGACGAGTCCTTCTTTTTTGTTCATTTTCTTATGTATTTGACTAATATCACGGCATTTATATCGAGAAAAAACGTGAAGATTTCGTCAACGTTTAAAACCTTTCAGATATTCTTGGTCTCTCTCTCTCTCTCTCTCTAAGCTTAATATCAGATTGTCCTCCAAACAAAATAACAGCTTTTAAACCTTCTCTAAATTGGAAATTTCTAGTTCTTCGTAATTATGATACCGGACTTCGAATCCTTTCCAGATGTGAAAAGAATTTGTTACCAATTAGGACAAAATTGAATCACTTTAGTGAACATTTAATTACAGCCTTCTCTGTAGTTTTTAATTTTTATTAATCATCTTTTGTCATTATTTCCCTTCATATTGGTTTTATATCTGCCAATTATACTGTAAAAGGTAAATCAAAAATGAATTTTAGATACTGTCTTTGAGTGGGGCTAGTTTTAAATTTAGATTACAAATGACTAATTGTTTACTTCTAACATTTTTCCTAGTGTCAGAATATAATGGGACATTTTTCTACTGATGTATACAATGAAACTGAAGTAACATACGTGAAGACTTATTTTGGAACCTGTATGTCCTTGACAGTAGGTACGAAATTCATTTTTCATTATTTTAGAAAATACATAACAAAGCAAAAAAATTGGTTCCACAGACATTATTATGTATTTCTTTTTAATTTCTTTCATTCTCCTTATTACCATACATTTTTAAATAATAAATACCCTAATATCTATTTTAAACGATGGGAAGCTTTCAGTGAAGTCCGTTATTCCATTCCATTATAAGTTTATTTTATTATTATTATTTATAAACTACTTTTATAAATCATTCGTATCAACTGTGTCAGTTGTCTAATTGAATACATTTTTATATTATTGAAATCCAAATGAGAAGGTGGTTGGGTATGTTTTTATGTTTGAAAAGTTTTTTGAACTATTTAGTTTTTTTATGTTAACAAAATAAATCATGATTTGAATGTTACGATTTCTGTTTAGATTTACAAAAACAAATAAAAATAATCAATCTACTAATTCTCATAATCATCCGTTATTTTATCTATTGCTAATATTTGTATATCTTTTAAAGCTTACTTTTAGATAAATATTTAAACATTTTTAATAAATGAAAACGGATTGTATTTCTCCTTTCTGTCAACTGAAATCAAGTATTGACCTGTTGTTGTTATAGAAAGGACACAAAATGAAATCGTTTGTTTCTAGGAAATAATATATTTTCTTTAAAAAGATTTGATCAAAAGATTAGGAAATTCGTGGTTTCCGAGCAACGTAAATGCAAGCAACTATTAAGCAGTAATGAAAAGTGGAATAGTAGAATTTTAAAAATTCGAGATAAACATGAGAATTAAGAATAATCATAAATAGAAAACTTTTTATTCGAATTAATTTTCGCGCTAAGTTTCCAATTCTCAATAATTTTTGAATGTGGCTAAGCTTCATATTGGCCAGATTCCATAATTGATAAAATTCCATTTATTTAGATAAACTTCGATTTAAAGGGATTCCAACAGGACTATGCACTTCGATGACACCTGGCTCTGATATGAAAAATTCTCCGTTTTCTTTCTTAGTAAGTTCTTACTAAACTGTTTTCTGAATATTATTATTTATGTTAATGCATTTTTTTAAACATAGCAATGTCATTTTTCATTTTCAATATACTATCATCCTATTAATAAACCACTCGTAATTTATAAGCAAATAACAATTTAGCAAATAATTTAGCAAATAACAATTTGTAATGGAGTTACTAATGTAAGTAATAGATCAATGGTCGTGGTGCTCGGCTTCCCTGCCACCCACACTCACCACATAACATAACTTACTGATATAAGTATCAGAATCTATCAATAAAAGAATCTTCATAAACTTCATGAAGATTTTTCAGAAATCATTATTTTCAGAAATGGAGCAACGTTACAGGATTAGGACTTTAAATTTATCTTTAAATATTAGTAATTTAAAATTTGAAATTAAAATCTTAAAATTATTTCTATAATTTGAACAATCTTCACGTTTTGTTTGTTAGCTGTAACACATCACGTTTTGTGGTTTGGTAATCATACCTCACGTTTTTGTTTGTTCTTTTAAATTTCTGAATTCTCTTGATGTAATTATTATTTTATTATTTTTGTAGTTTAGGAAGAGGGAGAGATTCCCTATTCCTATGGTGAAATATGGCTAGAAAAAGAAGTATAAATCCTTCGAAATATTGCCAATATATAGCCTTTGATGTATGACGTTTTTGGAGTATTAAAGAAGTTTATTGAAATATCAGAATCTATTTTTAAAATAAACTTAAACGAAATATTTAAAAGGAAGCATGTAACAGATAAACATAAAATATGTGCAGAAGTTGTTTATATTAATTAGAAAAGCTTAAAGCACAATCTTATATTTCTCTTGACGCAGATGATTTTGTTTTTCTGATTAGGCTGATTTTCACTTATAATTCTATAGTCTATATTACTAAAATCTTTTATTTCTCTGTCTGTCTGTCCGGAGCAATTTTCTGTGAGAATGGAAAATAGAAATAATTTTTACAATGAAACATCCGCGACAGGAATCGAACCTGTAACCTTCTGATCCAAAGTCAGACGTCGTATCCATTAGGCCATAGGGACTACTACTCTCTTCATATTGTTTTTTGACTTATCTCTCCTTTCCCTTCCCCCATCAATAAGGAATGTATTCAATCTTTTTTTTTGAATCTGAAGATTGTTTATTTATTTCCCATCCGTCAGTTTATTTGTAATTCGAAACTGACAATTAGAACTATAATTGCCGAAACGTTGCAATATTTTAATATTCTTACTTAACCAAATTCTATGTGATATTGAAAAATAAGTGCGTGTACATGGCAGATGTTGGAGTAAAGAAAACAGAGTAAAGAAAGAAAGAAGCATTCTTTTTTTGAGGTGGAATACCGAAAAAATCACTATTTGTAACTCAAAAGCCACTGAAAAGTGAGAATTAGAATAAAAAAGAGACTCAAAAAAGAAAGAAGCAGTATTTCTATTAGATAGAATACTGAACACTATTGTAACTCAGAAACCACTGAAAAGTATCAATTGGAATAAAAAAAAGTGTCAAGAAATAAAGAAGCAGTATTTCATTAGGTAGAATACTGAAAAATCACTATTTGTAACTCAAAAACCATCACTATTTCTAACTCGAAAACCACTGAAAAGTATCAATAGGAATAAAAAAAAAAGAGAGTCAAGAAAGAAAGATGCACTATTTCTATTAGGTAGAATACTGCTCAGAAGTTAGATGTCTTAGCCATTAGACCACGAGGCCTACATTCTAATCTCTATAAAAAATAAAAATATATCATAGATATATGATTTACACGCTGGTTCTAAAAGCAGTCGTAGATTGAGAGAATATAGACATCAAAAATTAAATTAAAAAAAAATTAAAAATTTTAGTTTTAGTTTCCTTGATGTAATTTGTGTGTGTGTGTGTTTTTTTTAATAAATAAAAAGTTGTTTTCCATTACATAAGCGAGGCTTCCGGAGCGAAGCGACGGGTATCCGACTAGTTATCCCTATGATTTTTGACACAGATTCCATATAATTCAGTATTATGGAGGTCGACTTATAGTCTGAAGTATTCTCAGTCCACTTAATGAAGTTTATCATTCAAGTTCGCAGTCTTTATTAAGCTTTGTATTAGTAGAACAGTTACACGTTATCAGAATAAATTACATTTGAAATTTTATAAGGTGAAATGATAATAATGATAATTAGAGCAGTCCGTAATATATGTTTAGGAATATTATTTAAAACTCCAGAGTGGTAAAAGAATTAAACTTTTCATATAAAATTATAGTTTTAAAAACAACATAAAATCTTATTAGTTTTCTATTTCAAAATTAATGTTATATTTATTTCTACAGCTTCTTGTACATAATAAGGAAGTTGATCCTCGGACAGTTGACCTGAATTCAGCTATTTACATGCTTGATCAATTGATAAGCGTAGTTTCGTTCGATTTCAGAAAGGTAATATAATAAATAATAATAATAATAAAAGGTAGTGCAATTCGTCAGTAATGCAATGATAATTTTAATAAAGTGTATTTTTATTAATATTAGTCTAAATGCATCTATTATTATTAACTTTGAGCTGATTATTTATCTGAAAAATATTCTGTAAATTCATGGCAAAGATATAAAATAAAATAAACTTCAGAGATAGTTTTAGGATAGCTCAGAATTTAAATGAAAACTTAATTTTAGGAATCATTATGTTACAAATAACCTCTTCTCCATTCTTAAATATATAAAAATATATTTATTAATGCAGAATAATATATGCTTTTTTGAAGAATCGGCTTCTCGAGATGTTTGTACTTGATACGTTTCATATTCGTTAATTTCATGTTAGTTTTCTGTTTTGTTTCGAAATTAATATAAAAAGCTTAATAAAGGAAAGGCGTAGAAGCTTTCCGAAAATTTGAGTTATTAAATGTAATTTTATATATTTAAGAATGGAGAAGAGGTTATTTGTAGCATAATAACTCTGAAAAGAAGAGAAAAGTATGAATATTACATTTATAAAAGATTATTTTTCAGAAACTTAAAGGACGGAAATAAAATTGGAATCATCGCTGTATTGTATTGATAATCCAATATTGTTATAAAACTTTAGAACTACAAACAAGCATATATTCGTTTTACGTGTGCTGAACATAACTAAAATAGTTCAAAGATAAAGCCTGCACACCTGATTAAGTTTTAAAAATTTTAAAAAATTAATTACAATTAAAAAAATATTTATAAACATGACACGATCATGGTTTCCACTTCATTATGAGGAGAAGTCATCTTCAAGTCATCGAAATTAAAACTTTAATTGTAATTAAATTTTTTAAAGCTTAACAGGTGTGCAGGCTTTATCTTTGAACTATTTCAAACATATCGATTTTTTTTTTATCCATTCTTTACGTATGAGTTTTCAGCATTAATATTAATGATTCACAAAAATATTAAAATGGAATAGGTTTAAAAATTCAATTACAGTATTGAATGGGAGGACCTGACTGGTGACTAGCCAAATCGAAAAAACGGACAGCAATTTACACCAATGTTAGGATTTTTTTTTCTTTCAAAAAGCAACAATTAGGAATTCTTACTCACGTTTGGAGATTAGAAGTACAGGCGGGGATAATTTCATATTGTCATGTATTAAAAAGTAAATAAAATAACTCATTGAAAGAACTAAATGAAAATACCTAAAAAAATTAACTTGGAATTTGATGGGTTGTCGAAAATTTACCATCATCAAATGGTTGCTCCAGCAGCCAGCATTAACCACTGATCCCTATTTCTAGGAATATGATGCTCTCTTCACTCTCCAGTCCATTCCAGGCCTTAGGGCATCGATCCATCGCCTTCTTGGTCTCCACTTAGTTCTTCTGTCTTTTCCTTCAGTGCCAATTATGGGATTTCTTACTAAGCAACAGATTTCAAATGCTTCAAGCTTTATTTTTATGTTCAAAGGTTTTCTGGATTTACAGTAGTGAACTATGCAAAAACCAGTAGCGTAAGTGGGAGGCAAAAGGGAGGAGGGCACGACATCAAGCAGTACTGGAAATGTGACAGAAAAATGAAAACACAGTAAAATGGATGCTATTGTCATCACTGTTTTATTTTTGTCTGGAAGATAAAAATCAGAGGTCATTTAGTTACATTTTCATCTTTTGTTTTTCTTTTTCTCATCATTATCGATAAATCCTTAAAACTGTTTTGCATGAAAAGTCGAACCGTTTGAGAGATACTCAATCAAGAACGGTTATCACTAAGACATTGCCACTATGGACATTCGCTTTCCCATTAAGGGGATTTTTCTACGCCTGTCTGATGCTAGAAGAGTGTCTTATTTACATGGAAAACCGCTATTATACGACATGTTACGGTTGGAACAAACCAATTAAAAGAGTAAGTTTGTTATATCTAACAAAATATCACAATGTAGTATGTGCTTATTACTATTATTTTTTATACGTATATAAGCAAACTCCAAGTTAATTCTAATGTTTTTTCCTTATTTGTTTTATCTGGAAAACTGAAACATTTGAATTCTTCTGGAAAAACATTTTTTCCACCAAAGCAGGGAAATATTATATGCTGCCTCTAATCATAGTGTTACAGCACCATCTGTTCTTAGATCGAAATAGTTATCAAAACAATCACTAACATTAGAAGATAGGTTGTTATGTTCATCATTTATCAGTAATCATTAAAAGAATCGATATATGCAGCCCAGACAGACAATCTTCAACAGCACTCTCCATTGTTTTTATTGTCAGATGTTTCCACGAGGACAGTCATTTTGCGCTCAGATTTCAGTTACAAAGAAATACACTGTTAATTATAAAATTCATTATACTTTATGACACTTTAGAACATAACATAGGAAATTTCCATGAATTATGAAATTGTGCTTGTCAAAGGTTTATAATAAGCATATTTATCTTGATGTAATCATCTTTGAGAATTGTTCTAGATGTGTTTATGGTCTTTGGTTTTGTTCAGCTCAGCTATTTTATTGCAGGTATTTCTTTATAAATGATTTTCTACAATTAACATCTACATCAAAACAGAAGCAGCCACTCCAGTATAACTGGGAAAACATGGATATTTCATCTTGCTAAAAGGATTTTACTGCAGTTTTTTTTTCCTTTGTTAATCATTATAAGCCTTTATTATATTGTATTATGTATTTGAAGGGCTCTTCAATAGCTTAGGAAATGCTAACTTGAAGTTCTTTGAAATTACTACATTGTTTTAATTCTGAAACGTTAATTAGTTTTTTTTTATTTCGTTCTTAATTTTTTGTTTAAATTATTAATAAAAACTGGATTAAAACTATTATTTCATTAAACCAATTTTAGGAAATGTACCTTTCTCGCATAAATAAACCCTGTCAAGATAAAAAAACTGTGGCTGATTGTGAAGCTAAATGGTTAGATGATACTTTCACACGTCTCATACCTTGCAGGTATAATTTATGATATGATAAGTTTATGAAAAAAGAAAATTAAAGCTTATGTCCAAAAATAAATTAAAAATTTAACTCAAAACGAAATGCACAAACCAAAATGAAAATAAAAATAGGTGGACGCATCCTGACCCGTAATCTCGGGAATCTCAGAAGTTGTTTCAGTCTTATTAGGATTCGTCAGCCAGAATTTTTTATTTGTATTCGGGTTTGTGCATTTTTGAGTTAATTTTTGATAATAAGTTTATGTTTGATCTTTGATGATTAATTGTAACAGTAGTTATTTTTCTTTCTTTTATTGTAATGAAATTCAGATTAAGTTATGTAGCTAATTGAAGGATGGAATCACTACTTTAGAATAAAATCAGAAGTCATCCAAAGTCTATTAAAACACACTTTTTTTTAGCAATTTTATCTTTTTCATTATTACAAAGCAGGTAAGCAGCACAAGGAATGTAAGAATGAAAGTTTCTATAAATGCAGTGTTGCAAACAGTAAAGGCCACTTCGGCATAGCCTAGTGGGTGTAAGCGTTGGCCTCACCCGAGGTAGATGTGTCGAAACCTGGCTCGAATCCCGGCACCGGCATGAAAGTTTAATTTCCTTTCCTGTGCTTACCAGCCTCTTTTTCACTTTCTCTTCGGATCTCAAGCCATTCCATAATGGCTTCTGAGGAAGGGCAAATGGAAAACCACCTTGCTATTTTTCTCTAGAATATTCTATTCTTTAGAGTTCCCATAACGTGTACCTCCGTGATCGGAGATTTCAGTTAATGGAGTGGAGATAATAGAGAATGAAACTGAAAACAAGCGATCCAGTAGTAATCGAAGCACTAGAAGGAGCATAGTCAGTAAGACTATGTTATCTGTGTTATTTTTTAAGATAGCATTAAATTTATTACATTCAACGAATTAAATAAATTCTTATTGGCTGGCAATGAAACCTCAATATCGTAAGTTGTGAAAAAAAGCTTGTAAACGTAAAATGCGAGTAACTGGATTCCTTGTTATGTTATGTTATGTAGTGAATGTGGGTGGCAGAGAAGCCAAGCACTGCGACCGGAGGTCTATTGTACTATCCCACGGAAATAAGGATAGATGGAGAGAAAGACTGAGAAAGTATGGTGGGAGAAGTGCAGGGGAAACGGGAGAACCCCGAGAAAACCTGCCCAGCGCGGATCGTCCACCATCACGAAACCCACAAGAGAACCGAACCCCGGTACTCAGAGGTGAGAGGCCGATGTCATAGCGACTACGCCAACCGCGCGGCCTAACTAGATTCCTTAGAAAGGAAAAATAATTTCACGACTAGTCAATCACAAGGAATACGCCATTTTTAGGAATTCTTCAATAAGGATTGAATAGTCACAAATTTTGGAAATAGAATCAATAAAGTTTCGAAAGTGAAATCTCATTCAGGACAGATGGAAATTCTTAAAGCGATTACGGAGACATCATAAATTGGGTTCTTAGAATTTTGCGAAAGCTCATTATCCTTTTTTTGTGCAACTGTGATTCAAAACTAAAATTGCCAGTATGGTAAAATTCCCCGCTGCAGTTTTTCTGTTTCCTATAACTGATATAAGAGTAAGGCCAGGAAAGATTTATCTTCTTTTACGGGAAATACGCTGAAGTAACTGATTCATCACTAACTTAAGATGCGGGGCAAATCTTACTGGTTGAAAGCTTTATTAAGTAAATGAATTCATCTAATTTGCTGAAAGGTATCCAATTTATTTCTATCCTAAAATTTTTCAAAGTATCGTGTTTGTTTAACTTTCCTTATCTAAGCAGTTTGAAAATTTCATTTTTACTAAATACATTTAATTCATATTTAATTTTCTTTAGAAAACGTCTGGTGTGAAACACACTCGTGATTTCTTTTTAATTCTTGATTTTGATTCATCGATTCCTAAATCATTTGTCAAATGGAACTATCTTATGTCTTACCATTATCCAATAGTTCACGAATCTATTAATCTGTTCCATTCGAATCTCTGGTTCCATTCGAAGATGTTCACGAAGCAAAATTTTTACGAGGCAACTTTTTTTTTCATATTAATTATTTAATTTAATTTAATTATCTAACTACTTTCTCTTCAAATCTAAAACTTTAACATTTTAAAAATTGAAGAATATTTATATAAAATTAGTGTAACTTCTTTGCTTGATTTTTTTTTATGGCAAACTTTTGGGTACTGTAAAGCACTCAGTACTTGTGTCTATTTATGTCTATTTATTTACTTATGATTCTACTTCATGTTATCAGAACTAATAGAACTGTATAATCAGAACGTATTAAAAATATTACAAATTTATGAAAAACAAGAATCAAGCCAATCTTTAAAAACAATTATAAAAACTTTGAAGAAATTGTTCATTCTGATTTACGTTTTCAGAATTACTATAACTCAATGTTAATGGTTATTGTATAAATACGACACTTAGCTCTTCATTTATAGGCCCGTTTTTCATCAAAATTGAAAAGGAATTCATCTTGAGAAATATTAGATTAATTTTTTAGCTTACGTGATTTTTAGGTTATGCAGTTATCTTAAGATTGTTTGGAGTTCTGATTGACAAACACTTTTTCTGCAGATGCTACATATATTACACTCATAAAGTATTTTTCTTTTTATAATCTAAACCTATTACTAAAATTTCATCAAAATAATCAGCTGATAAGGTATGCACAAGATGTTCATAATTAAAGTTCACATTTCGAAAGGCTTTAATCTGGAGAACCAATCAGCGAAACGACTTAATATTTCACATGAGAACGTCCGTGGCGATGGAATTTTGTTTGGCCCCATAAAAATATTTCTGAAGATTGCCGCTAGGGCAATATTTTTGTATCTAGAATATTGTAAAGGATACCCATAATCCGTTCTGTATTATACAAGGACTGTTCGATGTAGTTTCCTCCGGTATCGGCAACTTATTGAAATTGGAAAATCGCATGCTCAACCACAGCACATAGTGTGTCACTCGGAATGTTTGTATATGGTGTGTAATGCTGGTTTTCAAATCCCCTTAGTTGGTTAGGTGTTCACGATAGACAAGGTCTTTGAGATGCCCACAGTCAAGCGTCGCAAGCTGAAATCCTGCGAACATGCTGGCCACGTTGGACGAAAATGGCGCCCGATGATTCTGTGTCGGTAAAAGTGGCCCGAAGCAACTGCTTGAAAAGGCTGGCGATGTGAGTAGTACACGAACCGTTGCATCCAGACATTGATACTATTGAAGTTTGGGAATCACCTAGTTGGCTAACAGATGCATAACGCTGGCCAGTAACCGTGACATCTGATGGGACCCTCAGGACCGAGTTCTTCGAAAAAGAAAGGCCCGACAATGAATGTGGATGTGAAATCTCAATTATCCACTACAGTATTGCAACGCCATATATCGCCCTAGGAGTCAACTTTGGAAGTTTTCTTTTTCTTTTTTTTTTTGCCGCCAAATAAAATTCCATCATCACAGGCATCCTCATGTGAAATATGAGATCGTTCCGCTGTTTGGTTCTCCAGTTACAGCCTTTCGAAATGTGAACTACAAATACGAATAAATTTCGAGTATATTACTCGTTTACTTCGAGTTAAAATTATACAATGAAACTTTATTTCTAACTTCTTTTATCTCTCTGAGACATATGAATGTATAGATAACTACTCACCAAATTTGTGATGCATTCTGATTCCTTTGATTCCTGTGCTACGATAACACAGGAATCCAAAATTTTTGTATTGTTTGGTGCGCAGATTTCCAATACGGCATCCAATTTTCTCAATCACGCAAGGATTTTTCTCAAAATGGGTTTGAATATATGGGTAAGAAAGCCTATTTTACATATTCTGGCGAAAAGTAGATCTTTTCAAAATATTTTTAAGTGTTTATTTACAAATTTATTATTAATCAAACTATTGGAAATAATTTGCTAAATTATATTAATAAGAGCAGTTACCATTGTTAATACATCCTGGTATAATACATCCTGAATACCTTATGCTGTCCTTATGCCAGGTCCTTATGCTGTCTTTTCCTTTTCCCCTGAAAGCTCCTTTTGGCACTTTGTCTCTTGTAGGCAGTATGCGGGTCTTCTCTGTGCAGCATCCAACAGTAGTCCGCCATCATATTGACGTTCCACCTACCTTGGTACCTACGCTCCATCTTCTTGATATCTTGGTGAAATCTTTCTCCCTAATCAGCACCAAGAGTTTCGGGAAAGTAGTCGAAATGCGAGTTAAAAAAATGCACTTTCAAACAACAACCCAAGTCTTTGAATTTCATTAACATGCTTTCCACTATATATTTAAAGTTGGGAGTCCTTAAAGTTCCCGAGGAATTTTTTGACGACTTCCTTAAAAGCTCTCCAGGCCTCTTTTTCACTCAAAACCATTTTACTTTCAAACACGTCGTCTGTAAAAAGTTTCCCATATCTGGACCTATGAAAACACCTTCCTTTAGTTTTGCTTCCGACATTCCTGAAAACTTGTTGCCAAGGTATTTAAAGCACTCTGCTTCTTTTGAAAGAGCCTTAACAAATTGTTTCATCAAGCCAAGCTTGATGTGAAGTGGAGGCAAGAGAACTTTACTGGGATCAACCAAACTTTCCTTTACTACATTTTTCTTCGCAGGTTTTAATGCTGTCCTATGCAGCCACTCCTTTTTGATCCAATGATTGCCCTTATCCCGACTGTCACACAAGAAGCAAGGGTACTTGATTGTTGTCCAAGAAGCATCGAAAGCACTTTTAGATCATCGCGTATCGTCCATCCAATATCTTTATATTTCAATTTGGTGAGAATCAAGGTTAAATTCTCTTAACATTCTTTCAGGTACACAGAATGCGCAATGGCACTGAAGCATACTTGCTGCAATTATGCAGAAGCACTGCTTTGAGGCTTCTTTTTGACGAGTCATGAAAGAGCCTCCACTCGTTCACGTCGTACTGTATATTAAATATCTCCATCAATCCAGGGACCAATGTAAACCAAGGCACTATCTTGAGAAATGAAGGGCCTAACTGCAAAAGTCACATTCTCCACTTTTGGCGGGAAATGAGTTATTGATATAATATTATTGTTCACATTGAACTGTATCTTATTCTGAAGGTTTCAGCTATCAAAACTCTTATTCTCTTATATAAATTTAATGTTGAAAATCACGTTTTGGAGCAAAACTAACATTCTCCACTGAGGATTCTAGTGCAAAACTCACATTCTCCACTCAGCCAATGGGGAGCTGTATTTTGGTCACGTGATGTAGTCATGTGACACAGTCAGCAACAGGTTATGTTTGGGTAAGAGTGAAGTGTAAAGTTTATTGTGATGTCCTCTTTTTTTATTAATAATGGATCAAAGTGTTAAACCTATTGATAGAAATATTGGCGAAGTCCAAAGAAGCGTGTGAATACACCACTGAAATGGAAGAGAGCTCAATCTATAGTTTTTTTTTGTTTTGTTTTATTTCTGTATTGTGAGAATAATTTGTAAAATTTGTTTCTTCAATAAACAAAGTTTTTGTGCCAAAAAGTATGCCGGTATTTAAACTTTTCACCATAAACAAACTAAATAATATCGAGAGTTACATTATCTTCTCTGATAATTTCTAGAACGCATGGTGTCAAAAGTAATATTCTGCAAACTATTCAAGTGCACAACTCACATTCTCCATCTGTAAGTACCAAAAGTCACATTCTCCATGTTTTAAAGTCATTTTTCCAAATTATATGTTGTGTATGATTTGAAACAGCATTACACACCACATTGTCTGACTACATTATATTTTTTAAAAAAAATGCAAGTTTCAAAACCTTGTTTTATTGAAATGAGAGGTTTTTCATGTTTCCTGAAAAATTTGCTAAAGTGGAGAATGTGACTTTTGCAGTTAGGCCCTTCAAATATAGTCATTTGTTGAGAAATGTATGGAACGAAATATGTTTCTCTCTTTCTGAACCGTGAGAAAGAGGTATCAGGAGCCAATAAATTCTTTTCCATTAGCCTACAGCCTAAGAGTTCTGCGGGTTCTTTAGAAAGGCCCAAATCTCTGACTAAATCATTCAATACCAGCTGGGAAAAAGGTTGGGGCTCGCTATCTGAAGCACCGTGAAAGTCCTCGTCGTAAGCCTAACCTTCGTCTTCAGTCTTCAGGAATGTCTTCTATTTTCTCAGTAGGTTTAGGTACAGGTATTTCTGAGCTATGAGGAACAGGGCGCATTGCCGACGGGAGGTTTCTCTCTTTTTAATTAAATTGTACCCCTGCACGTTACAAGAACAGAAGTAGCCGTCATCACTATGATTTTTAGGTTCCCTCGAGATCATAGGGATTCCAAAAAGGAAAGACTTTTTCTTGACTTTTGACCACTTTCGCAATTCTTCTATACAAGGATAACATTCTTTATGTGGGCCCAAGACTTATTCTGGTCCCAAGTTTTACACCGAAATATTCATAATATACTTTCTTCACAAAAAATCTGTTATATTTCTTTGATGCTTCTTCACTACAAATTCCCCACAAATATAAAAAAAGGAATCAGGTGAATTACGACAAGCCCTTGCTGCCATTTAGTATATTTTATAGGTTAAAACTTTAAATATGAAAACTACAAAAATGAATATACTCATCCACTGCGGGAAAAAAATTAAAAAAAAAATGAGAAAAATTGCACTGCTCAGCACACAATCGTTTCACTCAAAGATCAAAATACAACTGAGCAGAGAGCGGGAAGCGTAGAAAAGGGGAAAGGAACGAAAGGGAGTGAGTTTTCAACTGACTCATTTCCGGTCACACTTGATGTTCCTAGAATTCTCCTCACACTCTGTCGTAGCATGGATGTTTCTTTCTTCTTCTGTTTCTCCTTCTGTCCGTTCGAGCGGGTATCACTTGATGCTGCCTCTCTTGGCGTACCCTGGGCAACGATTCGTCAGTTAAAGGCATCATATCTCGCCACTAGTTGTGGCGTAAAGAAAGCTGATCAAGCTATGAGCCCGGGCATTTGTCAAAAAAAAAAAAAAAAAGAATTCTCCTCATGATAACGACTTGTGAATCATGGTGATTTTTAACGTAGTTAAAAAGACTCTCGACGAGTAAGAGCCATTTTGAAGTAAAATCTGTCCAAACAAAACTTTTTTGGACATACACTCATTAACAAAAAAAAAACG
Organism: Thereuonema tuberculata; assembly: GCA_023159025.1. Lineage (NCBI taxonomy): Eukaryota > Metazoa > Arthropoda > Chilopoda > Scutigeromorpha > Scutigeridae > Thereuonema > Thereuonema tuberculata. The sequence goes on from JAFIDM010009631.1 coordinate 350,860,322, forward strand.
ACAAACCTAGAAGGAGTTGTCCGATGGAGACAAAAAATGGTGGAAAGGAAGATTATGTACAGAATAGAAAATGATTTAAAATTTCAGGCAAATTGAATGATTTATTTCAGAATCACAGAGTTACAAAGTAACGAGCTCAATAAGTTGTTGACCCACCTCTACCCTGAATGCAAGCTGCCACACGACGTAGCATAGAGTGATAAAGCTCCCTGATGGTCTCCTGCGGTATTTCTTGCCAAATTTGCTCCAATTGTCGGGCTAGGTCATCCACATTCCCTGGTGGATACAGTCGCCTTCCCATCATATCCCAGACATGCTCGATTGGGGAAAGATCTGGGGATCTGGCTGGCCAAGGAAGTGTTTCACAAGCTGCAAGACAGGTCATAGCAAAACGTGCCGTATGTGGTCTGGCATTATCTTGCTGAAAAATAAGGCCAGGGTACTGCAAAAGGAAGGGTAGCAAAACAGGTCTCAGAATGTCATCGTGCTGTAAGTGTGCCGCTAATGGCGACCAAAGGGGTCCGGCTATCAAGGGCTTGGAAGCGGGATTCGTCGCTAAACACTATATGTCCCCAGTCAGCATCATTCCAACCGGATCGAGCCAAGCACCACTGTAATCTGGCCCGACGGTGTGCAGACGTGAGTGGCAGGTGGCGTAGCGGTCGGTACGAGCGTAGATGTCGCTCTCTCAGCCGTCTGTGAATGGTCATGGTGGATACTCGTGTGCGGGTCGCACGTTTGATGGTTGATAACGATGATTCAGGCGCTGTGACAGCTGATCTGACAATCACTCTATCCTCCCGCTCTGCTGTGGCCCTAGGTCGACCGCTAACTTCATGACGCTGAAATCTGCCATTGTCCACCCATTCCTGCCAGCATCTTCTAATCGCCGCATCCCTTCGACCCATATGACGAGCGATTCTCCGATTTGCCCAACCTGCCTCTTTCAATCCAATGATACGACCTTTTTCAAACTCTGACAGTTGCACGTAATGAGCTCGAATCCTGCGGCGAGGCATTTTTTCAGTCGTTGAAAGGTATCCTAACTCGCAATGCAACAGAAATTTTGACCATCAGATTGAGAATCGCTTTTTATATACACCTGCTGATTGCGCAGTTCCGATGCGATGTAGCTCTCGCTATTCATTCATTGGACATCAAAGTTTAATCATTTGCATGGTCGGTCCCAATGTCTTTGCATACGAAATTTCATTACAAGCGGACAAGTCCTTCTAGGTACGTCGTTTTTTTTGTTAATGAGTGTATTATTACTTGAAAAAAAGTTTTTTTTCGCACCAGAGACTGCCCTGAAAATCTCCAGTTTTCGCCAGTAATGACGATTTCTGACACTAAATGCTCATCCACTTCCTTAGCATATTATAACACAATGGATTGGTGGCTACGAAAATCAAAATTTTCAATTTATGAAAAAATGGTACGTTTTTGATTATTTTCCCTGAAATCAGCATCCAAAAATCTATCAGAATCAGCTATAGGTTTCTAAACACTTTTTTGGTTGCAGGCCTATGTAATTATTGACTATGAAGTTTCAAATTGTACAACTACAGAAATCTTATATTATATAAAATCTTTTATTTCTCTGTCTGTCTGTCCGGCGCAGTGCAACAATGGAAAACGGTTGTTCCTGTTTCATTGTTGCGAGGAAGTCGAGAAATGAGGCGGAATTGTGATTTCCAATATCCACAATGTTAGTGCAACACTGGAAAACGGTTTTTCATTGTTCATTGTTGCGAGGAAGTCGACAAATTCAAAATGAGCTTTGTTGAAAATTTTCTGTGAAAAAATTTCTATAACGAAACAGGTCGAAGGGAATCGAACCTACAACCTTTTGATCTGAAGTCAGGCGTTTTACCCATTAGGCCCATTTGAATTACATTCAAAATATCAGTTCTAATCATTCCCTTTGGTGTGTGTGTGTGTGTGTGTGGCGCAATGAGAGAAGAGCCAGAGAAAAAAGAAAATAACTCATTAATTTTAGCCTACTAGATTAAAATTTCAATTTCAATGTTTTTAGCTTCTCTTCGCCAACAATGGCGCGCGCTATCAAATAACGAGTTCATTCAAAAAGGAATAAAATATCATTTTTTTGCCTTAACTGCTTGGAATCGATTCTTCTTGGATTATCTCATAAGCTATGCGAACACCATGCAACTTTCTAGTAACTTTTAGTCGTCCGACTTCGAGTTGGCCAACTTGTGTCAACCCCGAACACCATGCAACTCGACATGAAGTCGGCCATGCAACTCGACCCATGACAACGCAGATTTTAAATACGTCACGTGTGTATTGCGTCGTAACTTTTGCATTAACTCGCCAGCAGCAATCCCATAATGCAATGCATTTCCATCAGCAGTTGTGGAAAATCCGAAAAAATCGAGGTTTTGAAACATCTCTGAAATTCTGCCGCATAGAATTACTGCATTTCAGTATAAACTTTATTTATGCATGAAAGAAACTCGTAATACTCTGATATTCATTGTTTAGGCGCTTGTCTTCGAATCGAATCGGCGAAAATCATTTTTGGACGCCATATCTTCCATGGGCGTGACGTCACGACTGACGTGTTCCAGCGCTGCCCTGTGATTGAGTAATTCCGAGCGACTTCGATGCAACTTTCCGAGTTGCTGGTGTAAGAACAACTCGAGTCGGAGGACAAAAGTTGCTGCCAAGTTGCAGAAAAATGGGTTCAAGACTGTCTATATTAACTCCTGACGTCAAAATCGGCCGACTAAGTTGCTGGAAAATTGCATGTTGTTCGCGGGGCTTTACTTACCAGTGGGAGTTAGGGAAGTGGCATAGTTACAATAAATTTTTTTAACTATTTCAAAATGACGGTTTAACTTACTCTTTGAATAATGCTTTTTTTGTTGTTGTCAGACTACCATTTATGAAGAACTACAACATGAGACTGTGCGAAACAGGAGAAGAGTTCAATCGGTCAATGGCATTAGTAAAGGATTTCTACAAGAATTTCAACTGGGATGACTGTCCATGTGTACGCAGATGTGAAGAAATAAAGCATAGCATATTATTTGATAGTTTTAACGCTTCTGCTTTAAGTGGTCTCAATCTTCCATTCATTATCACTGTTTTTTATTTTAAAACCAACCTTTATATGTCTACCCTTGAATATGAACAATTAGACATCAATGGTCTTTTTGCAACTGTCTGTGGAAGCTTAGGGTTTTTTATCGATTTTTGCATATTAACTACATTTGAAATTTTGGAGTACTTAATGGTCAATGCCTTAAGGTTATTGGTAAATGCTTTTAAGAATTCTGAAATGTAACGATGATTTCCCTATTTAAGTTTTTAACCTTTGCTGTGCATTTTTTGAAATAATTGGTAAAGTCTTGTTACTATACTTATATATAATGACCAATTGCGCAGATAGTTTGTCTCATATTACTATTCTTTGGGTAAGTTTTCTAAACAAAACATATTTTTAGAAAACAATTTTGCAAAAGTTGTTTTTTTTTTAATTTTTTTATTATTCATTGCTCGAACATTTCGATATTAGTACAACGAATGAGAGGATCCGATACTGGAAGAGCCGGATTCAATCACAGGAAGAAGTTGATGATTTTTCACCAAATACTCTACAATTTGTTAAATTCGTTATTGTAATTTCAAACTTATACTGTTAATTTTGTGTAATTTCAATCAATTGTTCGAACCAAAGATTTATATAAAAAAATATACAAAATCTAGAAAATATAAAAAAATCGTTGATATACCGATACAGAATATCCGATCACTAGACCAATGCTTCACAGGCTCTCTGTGAGGGACCAATCAGACCACTTTTTTTCTTCAGTATATAGCGGAGAGAGTTTTTATTTTGTCGGAGACCGTTAACAAAGAGTTCGCTCACCCATACCAGTCCGTATACCACACTTGAAGCAGCACTGAATCATTGCTAAAAATAATTTGCTATTTGGAATTAATAAATACCAACTTTACTTGTCTACTATCTGCAGTCTATGTACATAAAGGCCTACGTTCACCTTTTATCACAAAACTGGTATATTTAATAAACTGTAACCTTAGTGTGTATATAATCATCTAATACCATCAACAACGTCAGTGACAGCGAAACAGCTGATGAATCTTAAGAAAATTTCAGTACCAGCTTTTTCATTTAGAATAACAGCTTTGTGTATTTTAAGAATTGAACTGAATGAAAGTTTCCATTAAAGATGTTGCAGATGTAGAAGACGTTTACAGTCCCTTTATCTGCTTGAAAGCTTTTTTTTTCTGGAAAATATAACAAAATTTGTTATTTAGTCAATGCCATAATATTATTTGTAAAGGCTTTTGAGAATTCTAAAGAATAACTTTTATCTCTGTATTTATGTTTTTAACCTTTGCTATGTAATTTTTTTTAAATAATTGCTTCTTGTTTATCGAGTTTACTGCTAATAACAATAAAGACATTTCAATATTAACAGTGTTTTCTTTATCAATTAATTTAAAATGAAATCATTCACTTTTAATTCACTATCATTTATTTATAAAACCAACACCAACTCTAATAACAATGTGCCTATTAAAATAATGAAGTTTATTACGTAAAAAAATATTTTTGTGCAAATGCTTATTAAATATTATATATATATTATATAAAAGTATAATATTGTAAAATACTTATCTTATGTATGTGCAATAAAGAGAAATGAACTAGTTTTGGCTGTACTGTAGGACTTTAAATTTCTTTACATTTCTTTGAGAAAAAAAAATGTATTTACTTATAAACAAGATAATCTTTTTTTTTTTAAACCGGGATATCTTATTTTTTTTGTAAAAGATATTCAAGATTTAAACAAGATAAGAAAAATCTTGAATATCTTTTACAAACATACAGTATATGTCTTCTTACATCATTAAGTATGTTATAAAGACATAAGAAATAGAAGAAGCGTCTCAAATAACATCCTTTGTATCTAATTCTTATTGTTGGCTTATTTCAATGGAACTACAAATAAATATTTAGTATTACTAGCCATTTGTAATGATTTCTTGTTCACATTACTTTCGTACTGTAAATTAAGTAGACACTTTCTGTCCATCTGTACCCCTTCCTAAACAACATAGTGATAGCGATTAGTAAACCAATCACAATTCTTCGTAATGGCTTCTCATACGTCACTTCTGTTGCATTATTCCTTTAATTTCCTTATTATTATAAATGTGATTGCTGCGAATGCAAAAGGCGCAATTGTTGCGATTGTTGTGATTGTTGTGCTTAATGATAATTTAATGAGATTTTATGATACTTATGAAACAGACGGATGGACAAACCGGGATTAGTAGGCTTCCTATCAGAAGCCTAAAAATGTAAAATCAAAACTAGAAATTAGTAAGTGCGCCTAAGGGAATTACGTTGTTCCTAATTTCCTTAAACTTTTTTTTTCTATCCGATTTTTTTTTTTTTATATTTACAAGAATTTTGGTAAATAGATTTGTGATGTTAACTGCCCGTTTACTTTTATCTCTTTTCTCTTAAGACTATTTCAAAAAATTTTACTTTCATCTCCGCTGCAGTGATATCTTGTAAAATGTAATAATCTCTTATTCATTATTATGTTTTATAACTCAGTAGACACTTAGCTTTAGTGGATTCCGTTTTCCCTTCTTTTATTTAAGAAATTCAACTCTTTCTTTTGTAATTAATTCCATGTATGTAAAAATAATTATAATAGAAATAAAGTGCTGCTTTTTTTTATTGCATTATTCCAGTTTAGAAAAGAATAGATTCCACAGATTGGTGTAATTATTCAGGTGAAGAAAGTCCAGTGATACTGTTCAGTGGGATACGCCTGGAAGAGCTGGTGTCAGTTCCCGATCGACGTCGGAGATTTTTTATCTTTCCGGCGCGCCCAAGGGTTTGCCCAGCCCTCTGTAAAAGGGTTAACTAGTTACATATCTTACTACATCTATTTTTTCAAGCAGTGTTTGCGATAAAATTTATTATGGGAGACCAGGCAGAACCCTAAGGGAAAGAGTACAGGAACATGTAGTAGCATATATTGATACAAGGAAAAAAACGAAATTTTTTAGATTGGGAGGAACATTGTTTGAATGAAAACTGTAATCCAAATCCAATAGGAGATATTTTGTACAAAATTAAAGAAGACACTGGAGGTTCATAATAGAAGCCACAATAATCAGAACTTTCGAATGTATGAACAAAGAAAAAGGAAAAAAAAAATTAATGATTTTTGCTAAAATTACTTAATGAAGGCGTAAAAGACAAAAAAATTAAATGATCTAAATTGATAAAGAATATTAAAAATATGCATCGTTTTAATATGATGAAGGAAAATGAAATGATTGTTAATGTTGTATTTTTAGAAGATATTAAAAGGAATATGTCGACTGGATGTCTACGTAAAAAGGTTGAACTTGTTTCAATGCCATCAAGCATATTTGATATGATAAGGGATGTGCATTATTACTTAGCTTCAGGAAACTGGTTTTTTCTTTATTGTGACCGCAATGATTGAGTCATTATTGCTTTTTTTTTGCTGACTTATTGTTTAGTTCGATATTCTAATTTCTAATACAATTTGCTTGAAGTGGTATGACTGGTAGGCTCATCAATAACATTACCTTAATTTTTATATAAATATAAATTATTATAAATTACACAAATATTGAAAAGCTTATTTTGCATTCGTTATTTCATCCTCTTTAACAATATTTCAGATAGTAAATATGATCTGGATCAAATAGAAGATGATCAAGAGGGAGCTGGAATAAGGAAGTTGCTTATGGGAAGGCGACTGCAAAATTTAAGGGCTACAAATGAAAATTTCGAATAATTTTTTTGATTCCATGATTGTCGTGAAGCAAACAAAAAAACATTGAACCGCTGCCACAGAATGTTGCACGATTCATTCGTATCAATACTTCGTATGATTTCATGGCTATAAAACTCAATCAACTGTATTATGAAACACTATGTTATGGAACATTATGCGCTACTATCCTTACAAAATTTCTCAAGTTCAACAACTGCTGCCTCCTGATCCGCGTCAACGAAAGACGTCCGCGCTACAGTTCTGATCTCGGATTGAGGTTGACCCGGAATGGCCCTGGATTCTCAGAGCCGTTTCTAGGTGTTCTGCCACCCTAGGCGAAAACTGAAAAATGCCGACCATTTCCCCTTTCCCCCTCCCCCACCCTTGTTGACAACACTCAATACAACCGACACTTGAGAATGACCTGCGGAACAAAAATGTTCTCGTGCACACGACCTTGTGCACAGGGCGCAAGAGGGAGGGATGTATCAAGACGCGACATGATCGCGAGATAGCGCACGCGGCTCTTTCCAGAATTCTTTGTTTAATAATTAATAATTTCGCTGTTTGATATATATATATATATATAGATATATATATATCAAATTATTTTTTTCCGTTCTTCTGCCGCCCTAAAATCTTGCAGCTCTAGGCGGCCGCCTAGTCTTGCTTAATGGTAGAAACGGCCCTGCACTGGAACATTCTCTGGACGGACGAGGCACATTTCCATCTGCATACTGCAGTTAACACGCATAATTGTTGCATTTAGGCAAGAGAAAAATCCCAATGTATGTCTGGAAATTACATTCCCCCAAAGTGATAGTTTGCTGTGGGTTTAAGTCAAATTCATTGTTGGACCGTTTTTCTACACACTTTTCGCACTGATTCTACTCCATGTTCCGTTACTGACAATTTTTGCATTATTACTAACGTCAGTGCCTCGATTCAACAGTCTTCATACAGGATGGTGTCCCTCCACACATCGCCAATTGCGTCAATGAATGTTTTTCCTATGGCGCCATTACGACATACTACAAATTAGTGCCATTCCGATAAGTAATTTTTACTGTAGAGTGCGTAGAATAGATGAACTTTAAGTATAAACACCCTGTATATTAGTCAAAACAATATATTACATTGTATTTTCATTTTAGAAAATGTTTTATAATATTTGAAATTAAAATCATCCTCAACTGAAGGAATACTCAGGCATGCTATTATATCCAGCAATGATATTTAATTTGGAAAGTGTTCAATTAGAATTGAAGATTTATAAAATATCGAAAAATGTAAAATGATCATATTTAGTGATCCTAAGGCTGTACGATTATAAAATTCAATGGAAAAATCATATTCACTCATGCTCAAAAATTAACGATAACTAAATGATAACTGTGAATCACAGGAAAATGTTACTCTACACAAAGGGAATCATCATGAAACGTTAGTAATGATGCATACAATTGTCAGTAACGGAACATGGAATAGGATCTGTGCAAAGAGTGTGGGACATCCATGCTCTTCAAAGAAAAACGGTCCAACAATGAATTTGACTTAATCAAACTGTTACCTGTGGCGAATGTAAAGGAATTTCCAGACATTCATTGGGATTTTTCAAGTGTTCAAGAATACTTCGTATGATTTCATGGCTACAAAACTCAATCAACAAAGTAAAAGAAAATCCGCACCTGAATAAGAAAAAAAGAAGAAATTACCTTTCTGATTTTAGATTATGGGGAGGAGTTGGGAACGGCCGTTTCGTCTTCAACGGACTCATCAGCCCAACCTAGCCTCACCCTAATCAAAATCAGAAAGGCAAGATCTTCTTGGTGAAAACCACTGTCAACCTGGCAGTGGTTCCACCCACAAGTGGTGGGTGGTTAGGGTGAGGCCGTTCCCAACTCCTCCCCATAATCTAAAATCAGAAAGGCAATTTCTTCTCTTTTTTTCTCTTATTCAGGTGCGGATTTTCTTTTACTTTATTACTTATTTCGCCGCACGTTAAGCTTTGTTTTCAAAACTCAATCAACTAACTTTAAACGACGATAATCAATTTTGCTTAAGTGTATTAAAGCCTGAAAGGAGAGGTAAGAGATTTAATCAAAGCAAAGTATTTACTAATTAACTAGTTCTCTAAAGTTGTAATTGTATTCTCTTGAATGAAGTTCCATTACACAGGGCGCTTCGGAAATGGTAGACAAAGCGAAGAGATATGGGCTACAAATGTCATGCTGGGTAGAAAATGTTCTATGTCTTTTTGTTGTACCTTTTGTTTTGTAGTTTTAGAGTTAGGAAATGAATACTTTGCGAATCGTTCCTAATCAACGAAAGCTTAGATCACATTAGAAAGTGTAAGTAAATAAGGTAAAGGTTTATTACAAAAAGCAATCCAGATAACAAATGTCATGACTGAAAACAGGCGTAATAATTAAAGAAAATGCTGAAAATGGCCAGAACTGAGCTTTCTTTTCTGCATTTCTGAAAAAGTTCGAGATAATCTAATGAGTAAATAGGGATTTACCAAAACTTACTATAAAAGAATTTTTTTTAAATACTGCTTTAACGAAAAAAAAAAAAAAGTGAATAATTATACGTAAATTAATATTTTTTTGGTTTTACATTAAAAAAATTAGAAAAGTAACATCTAAAATCCAAAATTCAAAATTTTGACTACGGTATCGATTTTTGTTTTATATTTTAAAGAGAATTGCATTTTGTGAAATTTTTCTGATTGATGTATCAAAAAATCAATCGAGGGAAATTGAAAATTACGATCTCTTATCCAAGACCCAATATGGCCACTTCGGAGTCACTAGATGAATAATAGTATCACTTTTAACAACGGAAGTGTTTGATAGATTGAAATTGTATGAGGTAGGTTTTTTGTGTGTTACTACAACACGGTGTATTCACTTGTTTTCGGGTTATGATAGTTGATTCTATATCAATTAAAACAGTAGATCAATACTATTTTGAATTCCAGTTAATGTTTCTGTCAGAATTAATTTTGAGATATTCAAAAATATCTTAGAAAATGCATGATGAAATTAAATGAAATTAAAAAAAAAAAATCAAACGAGTTCTTAGTAAATTCAATATATTGATTTTTCCCAGACCCCAAAGAAGAACACTGTTGCAATCCCTAAAGCAAATAATTAAATGTACGACATTTTCGTAGCTTAGAAAGATGAACTTGTGACGTAGGTTGAGCAATTAATAAAAATGTTAAAGCATCAAATTTATTCCATTTCCATTTATTCATGTTTTCGAATGAATGCTTTCCGGAAAAGTTTTGACATAAGTGAAAAAGTCAAATAAATTTTCATCAGTAAATTAAGTTAGAGTAGGCGTATCCACTATGGTCCTTCCGGGCGTTAAAACGAAGTCTAGAGAGGAAGAGGAAATGTTTTTTCCTGTCCTCAGAACTTATGAAGTTTCCTATTTTAAAAAAAAATTGTAGGATTTAATATAACAATAGAGTAAATATTCTCTTTTTCAATATTTTTATAACATAATTTATATTGAAAGAACACTCTATTATCAAAATTGATTGTATTGTCCATTGATGAAAACTAGGTTTAGGAATGTTGAAGTTGTCTAACAGTGTATATATGAAAAACTGTTGAAAAGTAAAGAAGATCCTAAGAAGACGTAGAATGGAAGAAGAATCTTTAGATCGTACATTTAAAGTTCTACGAAGATAAAAACAATCAAGTTACAATTTCACTGAAGAGATAAGGATGAGGAAAAACCAAATTGTGAGAGTATTTGAAAGTATCCGTCTAAGAGGTAGAGGACGGAGGTTACAACTGACCCAAACGATTTACTTTTAGGAGGATAATCTAAAATCTAATAAACCTAAGGAATCACTTATTTGATGTCTTTCTGCAAAACAATAAGCAAACTGTAAATAAAGTGAAGGCTTGATATTTCAAGAGGTTATGAACTTTATGGCAGGCTGGAGAAGTGGCTTTGAAACCCAAAGTTAGTCTGCAATTTCTCTGACTTTATTTTTCCTCTGAACGGATCCTAGAGCCTAACCTTTGAAAAAAAAATGACAGGATTTTTCTGTAACGAAAGGGTTCAAGATTTGTGGGATAACTAATGGAAAGCACGAAGAAAAGAAAAAAATAACTGAAATATAAATAGTAGTGATTATAAAGGATTAAACTGGAGAAATATTGGGTTGGCGAAAACGTTCGTTCGGTTTGTAAGTAAAAATAAACGACACATATAAAACAGAACAGCTGACAGTGTTGTATCTTTTATTATTAATTGTAAGACAGAAAATAATCGCTCGACACTTGCTGGTGTAGTGGACATACTCGATGCAACTCGACAGACAGCTTGAATTCGGGGTAGGTAATCAATAGCTTCAAATACTGATTTTACTTTGAGTCTACCCATACCCTCGATTGCATGATATTCTTGGTGAAGATTCCTCTCAAAGTCTTCTTCATTCGAATATTGCATTTCTGAAACTCTGTGACGTTTTTCCAGCACGTTCAGCTATTTTTCAAAATTATCATCTTCTGAAGAATTGTCTGCTGAAATCGAACTATTTGTTTTTCCTTTCTGTGATTGTTGATAACTTACTATTCGATGTGGCTGCTTGGATTCAATTGTTGAGGGTTCCAGCCTTTAGCCATCTTGCCCCATATCTCTAGTTTTTCGAGTCATCGGGCGATATCAAAAAGTGCTTCTCTTGCTTTTGTCGTTTGCGACGAGTTTGGTAAAATTCTACACCGGGGATCTACATAGACTCCGCCTCCCCATGATTGATCGTGCCGCTCTGGTTCAGTTATCGGGGAAGGTAGATGAGTCCGTAGAAAGACGAAACTGTCGTTCCCAATTCCTTCCCTTTAATTGAAACACAGGCAATTTTAATGTAGGCAACTGCTGGTTTTATTTTTATTTTTACTTTTTCATTGTTTTGAAAGTTCACAAAGTTATGATTCTAAATTTAATGAGTGTTATAAAAAATAAAAAGATTTTGCTGCTTTGAGTTTTCAGTTTGTACATCAAACTAAATTTTTAATGATTTTTTAAAGATTTAATTGTATATTTCTTTGTCAATTTACTTGTAAGCTCTCAACCTATGTTTAACTTCTCTTCATTTAAATATGTGAATAGGTTCTCAAACGAAATATTAGATTTTTTTTTTATTTTTGTAATAACTAGTCAGCTACCCGTCGCTTCACTCCGGAAGCCTCGCGTATGTAACGGAAAACAATTTGTTATTTATTAAAAAAAACACACACACAAATTACATCAAGTAAAATAAAACTAAAGTTTTTTTTTTTTTATTTTAATTTTTGATGTCTATATTCTCTTAATCCACGACTGCTTTTAGAATCAGCGGGAGAATCGTACTGTACCTAATGAAGTACTGCTTCGTTCTTTTTTGACTTTGTTTTTTATTACAATTGTTACTTTTCAGTCAAAGTCAGTTCAGGTTTGACAGATAAGTCAAAAAAAATATAAAGAGAGTTGTAGTTCCCATGGCCTAATGGATAAGATGTCTGACCTTGGATCAGAAAGTTGCAGGTTCGATTCCTGTCGCGGATGTTTCATTGTAAATATTCTTTCTATTTTTCAGAAAACTGCGCCGGACCGACAGACAGAAAGACACACAGACAGAGAAATAAAAGATTTTAGTAATATAGATTCCTCCTGTAATTCACTTGAAGCACAGTATCAATTATCTGTCATAATACCAGCTAATAGTCTTATTGACTTCTAAATTAGAAATTTAGAAAAACAAGATAGGAACTAGGGACTTTACATTTAAGTTTTGGATTTGTATCTTGTATTATATTCTTGAGTTATAGTTTTTGTCTTGGATTTTGTGTTTTGAGATACACAAAAATATCTTAACAAATGCCTGATGAAATTAAATGAAATTAAAAAAAAATCAAACGAGTTCTTAGTAAATTCAATATATTGATTTTTCCCAATTTTTCCCAATTTGCAATCCCTAATGCAAATAATTAAATGTACGACGTAGCTTCGAAAGATGAACTTGTTTCTGTGATGTAGGATGAGCAATTATAAAAAATGTTAAAGCATCAAATTTATTTCATTTACATTTATTCATGTTTTCGAACGAATGTTTTCCGGAAAAGTTTTGACGTAAGTGAAAAAGTCAAATAAATTTTCATCAGTAAATTAAGTTAGAGTAGGCGTATCCACTATGGTCCTTCCGGGCGTTAAAACGAAGTCTAGAGAGGAAGAGGAAATATTCTTTCCTGTCCTCAGAACTTGATGAAGTTTCCTGTGTATAAAAAGGAAATATTGTATTTTTAGAAGATATTAAATGGAGTGTGTCGACTGGATGTCTGTAAAAATATTACTTAGAAATATTATAGAAGTTATGAAGTATCTTACAAATCTCTATTTATTCAAAGTCTCTTTGGATTTGGCGAAAAGGGTCAGTAAATATGTTTTGAAAAATATTACCGTTTCGTTTTACAACAAAGTCAATCTTAAATTTTATTTCATTACCAATTGAATATTATTATAATTTGTCGGATTTAATATAACAACAGAGTAAATATTCTCTGTTTTCAATATTTTTATAACAAAACATTAAAAAACACTCCATTATTAAAATTGATTGTATTGTCCATTGATGAAAACTAGGTTTAGGAATGTTGAAGTTGTCTAATAGTGTCTATATGAGAAACTGTAGAAAAGTAAAGAAGATCCTAAGAAGACGTAGAATGGAAGAAGTATCTTCAGATCGTACATTTAAAAGTCTACGAAGATATAAAAAATCAAGTTACAATTCACTGAAGAGATAAAGATGAGGAAAAACCAAATTGTGAGAGTATTTGAAAGTATCCCTCTAAGAGGTAGAGGACGGAGGTTACAACTGACCCAAAACGATTTACTTTTAGGAGGATAATCTAAAATCTAATAAACCTAAG